>CM076575.1:893574861-894059770 GCA_034641835.2 Pinus albicaulis
AAGACAAAGAGAGCAAGGGAAAATGGGCCCTAGTAGCCTGGGGAAAAATCTGCAGACGTAAAAAAGATGGGGGGCTTGGTCTGAGAGACCCGGACTTGTTGGGAAAATTTATGGGTGCCAAAACTTGGTGGAGATGGATCACCAGCCCCAACACCTCTTAGGCAACACTTTGGAAGGAAAAATATGCCCCATCTCACAACTCGAAGTCTCTAATCAAGTTCTCTAGCAACCTCAAAGGTTCCTCGGTCTAGAACCAAGCTTGGGAGAACAGAGGAATGGTCCAAAACCATTGCTTTTGGGAAGTTCAAAATGGTGGGACAACACTGTTTTGGGATAATGCATGGGAGAAATGCCCTCATCTCAATCAAGACCAATTCCAACAAATCCGAACTCATATGGAAAACCACAACAAAAGGCTTGTCAAAGATATATGGAAAAACAAAGAAAACATTGAATGGAGGGAATGGCTCGAGGCCCTAGAATGGGTCCAGCAAAATCACCCTTAGGATTGGACTAACCTAGCTGATGAGTTAAAGAAAAGGCAGATTCAAAGGGACGATGATCCGGACAAGCTAATATGGGGCTCTAATGTGGCTGGCCACTTCAACATAAAAGAATCCTATGGCTTCCTATCTAACTCCACTCACATCCCCACAAACAACAAATGGAACACTCTCTGGAAGCGTAATCATTGGCCCAAAATATTTCTCTTTCTTTGGTATATCATGCTCAAAATCCCCGCATTTTATTCTCTCCAAGCTCTTTCCAATTATTAAATCCCCCTATTTGAAAAAATGTTTGGTATTATTCAAGCTCTTTCCTATGATTTATGCTTCATGTTGTTGGCAAAGCCAAAGGATTCAACATATATGAATCTTGTTTTTCCTTGATGATCTCGAAAAATCCCTCCAACCCCTGCTTGCCCTGGATTTCCTTTTGAGGCTCCATCAAAGTTGAGTTTGATGAAAACTTCTAGAGGAGGTTGGAAGATCCTGATGGTGTCCCCTATGTCAGGGATAGCTTTCCAAGAAGCTGGGGAGACCATGTTAGGCACTAGGTGGAGGCCCTGGAGAATTATTTCTTCTTGAGGAGAAAAAATCCAGTTTGAGTTAAGTTTAACCTAGATTTTCTCAAAGCATGTCTTGTCCCATAACATTCCCATCCCTCCCGAGGTGCCTCTAGAGGAGAGTACGACAACTCCCCCTTTTCCCCAAAATTGTTTTCTTTTATGGAGAAAATCCATTTCCTTCACTTTGGTCTCCTGGATGAGAAGAATGTCGGGCCTTTCCAACCTTACTAGACTTTTCATTGCTTCTTCTTTTAGGTTGCTACCCATCCCTCTACAATTCCAAAAGACGATCTTGATTACTTCCTTTTTTGAGATGAGAGGGCTCCTTTAGAGCCCTGGCTTTGATTTCTGTGTGCTTTAGGGTCGGCTGGGTCCCCTGCAACTTCTCCTTGTAGGTTTCTTGTTCTCTCTTTTCCCTGGAGGATTTCCGTCCCTTGGTAGGTCTCCTTATCGAAGTTTGGGGGTCACCAATTTCTCATTCTTCCTCTGACTCCTCCAAATCCTGATCTTCCCCCACGGTGACAGAGTCTTTGTCTTTCAAGGTTCCTCCAGGATATTCGCCTATCTTCAATGTTGCTAGGGTTTCCTGCATTTGGAGGTCCTTTTGCATGTTCTGTGGATCAATTTCTTGGACTTCCTTTGTCTCTGAACTCAAGGCTACAAAGATGTTCTCTTGGCCTTTCAGGGAGGTTTTGGCTTTAGGAATACTCCCTATGGGTGCTAAACTTCCCTTTGGTTTCTCCGTTGTCCCTAGCTCAAGGCTCGTTCTGGGTTTCTTGGCTTGCTTCCATCCTTCTTCTTTCTCCTTTTCTGGGGCTGCATTTTTGGGATAGTTCTTGGCAAAGTGGCCATACTCATGACATCCCAGACATTTGAACGACAACTGTTCGTAATCGAATTTCTACAGATGGGACTAGTTTCCCATCGTTAGATTGATGGCTTCTGGCAGCCCAAATTCGTTCTATTCATCCACCACTTCTTAATTATTGCATTTTGATTAAAATCCTATTTTTCCCTCTTTAATGCATGTGCTTCCTCCGTTACTCAATATCAGTCAATATCATTCAATCCATTCTAGGTCACCTCCAAGCATTCATGCTTGCACTTCCATGGTTTGAGAAATAAAAGGCACATAATCCTCTTCCACCACAAAATTATTTATCCATGTCACGATCTCCTTAACCAACCTTTTATAAGCTACTTTCTTGTACTACTGCTCTTCCCTTGATTTTAAAGAACTAGTTCAACTCTACTACAATATGAATATTCTAACTCTATATGGTAATTAACCCAAATATTTGTTGCTCTTGAGACTTTCTGATCAAAATACTACAACAAAACCAAATTATGGGATAATTATCCATGTCTTATCCTTCTCAAAGTTTCTAACGAAGGTATCTTGGAATCTGGCATGCTTCCCCACCTTTTCAGTCTAGAATTTATCAGTAATTTTCATAGGTAACGTCATCAATAGTGAGAGAAATTGCAACAATTAATTTCCTTGGTGTAGAGGTATTTTAATTTTTAACATTTAACATAAATTTTAATTTTCTCTAGATTCTACAACAAATTTGTAGTGGAGGAAGGAATCTATCTTTGTTATTAAGTGGAGGTGTCTTTATAGTCACCTATTCGAGCAAACATTGCATCATAGATCTAACAAACATTGCATCATGGATCTAGCAAGGCTAGGGTTAGGCCAACCAAATTATTTGGAAGGAAACTAAGTATGTTTTACGATATCTCAGAGGAACTACCCAGTTTGGACTATGGTATAGAGGGAGTGAAGTTGTGTGGCTTCACAGATGCAAATTGGGCGCGAAGTCCATCAAACCGAAAGAGTAAATCAGGTGGAATTTTTAGTGTTGGGTTCTCATTTGTTCCTTGGTACAACATGAATCAAATATGTGTGGCACTTAGCTCAGCAAAAGCAGAATACATGGCTGCAAGTCAAGCATCATGTGAGGCGATATGGATGATAAAGATATTTGTTGGATTGTTTGGTTGGATGGTGGATCCAACTGTGATCTAGTGTGATAATGAGAGTTACATCAAGCTCTCTGAGAATCCTATATTTCATGATCAATCCAAGCATATAGGTATATGGTATCACCATTTACGGGATTGTGTGCAGAGGCAGATAATGTTGCTACACCACACTCCGACAAAGGACAATATGCTGACATTTTGACAAACTATTTGTCAATAGGGAAGTTCAAGTTCCACAGGTTCAAGATAGGGGTGGTTGATAATCTCTTTCTTGTTGAGAGGGAGTACTGAAAATGTAGCAATAAATTATCAATTTTATTTTTCCTTGATTAAATTGAGAAAATTTGAATTTTCACACCAGTAGCATGTATACACATATGAAGATATGGGATATATATCGCGCTTGCTTCATTGCTTCAAATTTTTTAGCGAAATTCCCAAGGGAATTCCCTAATCCAACCAATGTCTTGTTATCCCAAATTTCCTTGGATGCTAATACAATCAAATCCAAACCAAATTTGTCGTGAATCCCTCCTTGTCAGGGAAAATTGCTTCGTCTAGAATTAAAGGTAGAGGCCACTTGAGTTGAAAAAGTATGGAACATTCTCAAAAACCAAATTCCAGTCTTATATGCTAGTAAAAACCACAGTAAAAAAGTATTTTTCTCCTAGCTCCAGTTTAATGCGCCCCTTCTATTTTTTCCATAATCAATTTGAGCATGTGTTTGCATTTTCCAACATCAACTTCAAATAATCAAGCTAAATTTGATAGAATACTTTCATTTAAAAATTACTTATGTACACCCTAATGATGCAAAGAAAGTCAAGTTAACCCCTTTTTCTTCCCAAAATTAGATCCTCATAATCCCCCATATTTCTCACACAATAGGATTTAGGTTGATTTTCAAGGATATGACTGAATTTCCATCACTCTAATTTCCAATAACCAGATCAAGTTGAACTTCTAGCACTGTTTCAGAAGAAACCATGTTATTTGTATGTAAAGAGGAAATCTTGAATCTTTCAAGGTAAAAGATGAAAAAACACTCACCAAGAAATTTTCATACAACAATCCTGTGCCCTTGTGGTTGGCATACACAAAACCATACAATGTCATATGCACAACCATCATAATCTATCGAAAGGGTTTACTAGGGAATAAACTTGGGCAAGATCAACTCCTCAAATCCAATGAATAATAACTAAAAAGTTATAGTTATTTGGTTTTGTTTGAGTAAGGAAATGTGATGGAGCTTTAATCACACCATGAATTTGTCACTAGGAACCCTGAATTGACCATGAAGAATGGGGATATTTGGGTTTGTGACTTATTCTTTGTTTGATTCTAGCCCTTTGTTAAAACATTAAAATTACAAGTAAAAAACCCAAGTGTGTGTGTGTGTAACCAAATGGTTTGAAAAGTATAATTTAGGCCCTAACATGACCACAAATGGCACAAATTTCAAAGGGTGAGAAAAATTAATGTTATTTTTTGAAGGCTGGTATTCTTCATCGTGGTTAATTTCTATTTTTTGTATCAAAGACTACGAGTATAGCTAGATTTGTGTTTCATGTGTTTGTGTACTTACCTCTTCATTTCTTTTTTTTTTTAAATCAAATATGAATGTTTCTAAGTCGAGGTTAGACCATTACTTATTGACTTGTTATTTAGTATGAAGAGGTTGGAATAAAAGAGTGGTGAATGTATCATACATGTTGTCTCTTCCTTTATATAAGTGGTAGTTTCATTCATTATGTAATGGATTTGGGTGTAGATGTGGGTTATAAGTGAGGATGGACCTTTCTTCATGTGAAATTTTCTTTTTGAAATGAACCTTATTCTCTTTGAGTAGTAGTAGGTTTAGTTTTTTACCATCCTACCTATGAACATCCAAGCTCATTAAAGGAAAGGACTATTGACATGAATAAATGAGTTTCTTGTGCCCAAAGTTACTCCATCTTATAACCATGGGAAGTGCTTGATTGGGTCTTATGATATTTTTAAAAGTACCAACCCCATATCTTGTGAAAAAGTGAATCTAGCTCTAGACCACTAGATAATCTAAATACCTTTGTATTAAGACTTATGGAGAACCATATTTATTGTGAAGTTGTCTCCAACTCTTCTATCATGGAAATAGAATCCACAAAAAAAAAATTATTCCATTGCCAACTCTTCATGACTAAATTATGATAAAAATTCAAACTTTTCACATGATCAATGAGGATGCCTTTAGTTCATGCATTGTGGATGGTTACAATGCCACAATGCCCAATTTTTGTTAATGAATAATGGTTGTAAAGTGAAAATATTCTATTTATATGTCATTCAATTTTTTGTTTTATGTTGACCAATTTTTTCTTTACCAATCATACATAGTTTAACTTACACATTAAATTTTATTATTTTAATTAATTTTTTTTTTTTAACATTCCCTCCGAAATTTTTCTTTGCTTTTGCGTTGCGCTAGTAAGGACAGTTTCTTTCCTCTTGCTTTGCGCTACAATGAAAAGTTTCTCATCTTAAACCCTTTCCTGCCACTTCCTCATATTGCATCACAGTTTCAGCCCTGAGAAAAAACATATTCCTATGTTAACATGGATTCCTAGTTGTAGGTGATTGTGGGCACTAGGCGGACTTAATTTTCCTTCAATACGGTGAGAAAACCTATTCCTTTGTTAACATGGATTCCTGCTCGTAGGTGATTGTGGGAAGACCTCATTTTCCTTCAATAAGGAAAAATCTTCTTCGGGTTTTCTTCACCGGTAAGATTCTTAGCTGGCTTTTGTTATTTTGTACAGGCATAGGTTATAAAAATGTTGTTACATGGCTTACACTGGAGTTTTCATGCTTTCCTGTTTCTAGACTGTGGGAGTTAATGAATACTTAATATTGTCCAACTGAACTGCTTATCTTCTTCAGAAGGCTATATGGTAAAAAAAAATGGTAATATACAAACAGAACAACTTAAGCATAGTTAAGGTTCTTTTATTTTTGGAACATTAAACCCTGCAGAGAAGAAATTTACAGTTATAGGACACGTTTTCTTAGTAGAATTTTTGACATCACTAAAGCAATGTTGAGATCGTGGAGAAGCCTTTAACATACCACTGTAGGTAGGGCTTCGATTTAGTCTTTTCAAAGAAGTGTTTTTATCTGGCTATATAATTTTAGAATCAGACACAACCTGAAAATCAAGCACGCCAGTCTCTATTTTCCTCTTATTCTTCTTGCTATTCCTAAGATTGTTAATTTTTACTGCATGGAAGTTTTTTAAAATCTTCAACTTTCCAGAGTGAATGCTCTTTATATTTGTTTAAATAGAAGAAATGTTGCCATATTTTCTCCGAGGGTTGTTGCCGTGAAGGAGAAATAAGTGAAAACGACATCCCCTGCAGTAAAGGGAATAAAGTAATTTAGGAGGGGATAGTTACTGTGGATGGGTAACAGCTTTGCATATTTCAAACAGAGGATACTAGGTTGCGGTTGTTCATAGCCTTGTCTGCAGGTTGTTTGACCAGTAGCTTGGGATTGACTCTCTAACTTCCATTGTTGTTTGACCAGTAGCTTGGGATCGATTCTCTAACTTCCATTGTCTCAATTCAGAAGAGATGGAAGTAAGTTTCTAGCAAACAGCTTGACCTCTTTGTGAGAGATGTCTGTGATTTTGATTTCCTTGTAGAGACTTTTGAGTCCTTTGAACCCGAGGCACTCGTACACTTTGGAGAACGGAGGTCTTCTCCTTATTCCATGATAGACAGAGGAAGAGCAGTCTATATTCAACATAACAATCTGATTGGATTCATGAATGTGCTTTTTGTTATCAAAGGATTCAGCCTAGAATGCCATTTGGTTAAACTGAGTACCATGGATTATTTTCTAGGTAGCCAAATAATAAAAATTCACACCTGCGTTCGTTGCATCTATGAGATGTGTGTTTACCACATAGTTACCCTTGCGAGCTGCATGTTTGCTGAAGAACATTGAGTTGTATTCAGTAGAATTTGCAGGAGTGAGGCAGTATGAAAATATGTGACCTATCCCGTGGCCTAACGGTGAAATTAATGAAGAATTACCCCTATCAAGCCTCATTATTACAGCCTTTGTAAAGCCTTGGCTGTTCAATGCACACCTAAATGAAAAACCTTCGAATTTTGAAGCCATCTTGGGGTTGGGGAGCTAGTTATAATTTTGAAGCCACAACTGTTGAGTTACCTTTATAAAATTGAATTCATAAATCCCTCTTCGATGGCTAGCTCCCAACACCACCATGATCCAAGTCTGTAGTCTAACGAGGATGCAATTTCGCAAGTGTAATTAATGTTACAATTTCTTTTAGAAAATAATGGAATTTTTGGGATTTTTGTGAGAAAATTTTGGAAATCTCAATTACAAACTTTAATTATATACGGGCTAGAGAATCTCTATAACACCTCCTCGTTACAGCAATACGCAGAGCCCCTTCTGGAGGCCCTGCGTTCAATTTCAGATTCAGAAAAGGTATAATCACAGATTAAAATCAAAATTGAATTCAATTTTGAAATTTTGATGAAATTTTGACTCTTTATCATATTCAACAACACACAGGTGGTTCTGGTGGGTCATGGCCTGGCAGGCATGTGTTTGGCCTATGCCTCTGAGATTTTTGCATCTAAGATTGCTGTTGCAGTTTGGTAGCATGATTCGAATCTTTGGAACGACATATGAATAAGGCAAGATTTTTCAGACTTTATGGTCAATTCTTTTCATAAATACCCATGTCATGAATTCTGAATACCTGTTTCAAATTCCAATGGCTTTGGGTTTCATTAGAAAACCAGGGTATTTTTTTGTTTTTTTGGAAGTATTCAATATAATATTATAAGTTATTATTCTGGTTTGAAAATTAATATATATAGAATATAGACAAAAATTCAATGAAAAAAACATGTAATTTATGGTTAGAAATGGTAAATTTTTAGTTAATATCATTCATTTATTATGAAATTTTAATTAAATGGCAACTGTTTTTTAAATATCTAAAAAATATCAATTAGCTAAATTTAACCCCCGTGTCATAAATTCTGATATATATTATTTTTCTGGGATCATAATAGATAGAAACCCAGTTGATAAAGAGTAAGGCTTCCATATGTTCCATCAATTTGTTCTCCAAAGATTCATGCAGAGAGATTCTCTATAACACCAGCCATGCGAAAAACAAAAACAATGGTCCTCCCCGGCATGACCATGCAGAAGAGACTGTGATCACAAACAGGCCTGAAATAGACACTGCAGCACCATTTGAATCAGTTAAAGAGGCAGTTACCATGTTTAAAGGAATAGGAAAGCACAAATTTTGAACATGTAGAAACATCAGTTTGTTCATGTTGAGGCTGAGCTTTATAGGGTGCAAAAAGAGTGCCCTGAGTTTAAAAAAAACAACTAAGTGCAGCAGAAGATGTGAAGGAGAAAGTTCTGAAGGAGCTGGATTGAACAAAGAAGTTCATAAATGATTTAATACTGAATTTGGTAAGACTAGAGACTGCAAAACAACAGCAAATTCTGTGGCCTTGTTTGGACTGCAAAGGGCTAATCTGTGACAGCGCAGGCTTGTTCAAGGCATTTCCAGGGACAGTGAGGGTCAGCAAGTGAGGTCTGGGCAGCAAATAGCCCTGAAACCCTATCTGAGGCATGTGGCCCACCTTGAAGAGACATGTGGAAAGTGAAATTGTTTGAAGGGTAAATCTTTGGGGCAGCCTAGCCCTGAGGCCAAATCTGAGGCCGTGGCCCATTTTCAAATATGAGAGCAGGAAGTTTGAATTTGGACAGCAGATCTCCAAAGGAACCCTTTGTGACAGCGAGGGCTTACTTAAACCTTGCTGAGGTTGCAGACAACCCCAGAAGGGGTCTTTATGACAGCAGCTGATCCGTAACGTAAATTCATGATTCTTGAAGTTCTGTTGAGGTCAGCAGGTCTATCTGACCTGGAAACTGTGGCACCAGGCCCTCTTGAGATCTAGTTTGGGGTGAAGGACTATTTGGGGAAGCATAGGCTAGCTCAAGGATTTTTGGAGCATGAGCTCACATTTTCTAAGGAAATCTGTGTACTAGCTGTGGAAGGGTTGTTGCCTTCCCACTCAATTTCAATTCTTCATCTCGAAAGCTTCTTGTAATATTGTTTTATATGTAACTAGATTACCTGCTATTGAACTGGAAAGTGAATAGCAACATCTTTATTTTGTCTAGGAAGTTTCTTAGGAAAGTTTGACTTCAAGAAACAACTGAAAATAATTATTATTACATATTTGATTGTATAAGTGAACGCGATATTATCGAATATAAGGATCCCGCGAGAAAAAACAGAGACAAATGAAGTCCAGATCTAAAAGAATCCCTGAATATTTGCACGGAGTTGTTTTTATTTCTATTCTTTGGAATTCAATGCAAAATAACTTGCAGATGAAGTAATTTGGCATTGTTTGTAAGGTAAGGGATTAACTCTTTGGATTTTCCACGAGTCTTCATGGATTTTCCACCAGTGCTTCAACTTTTACTCAAAACCAAAATCGGTACTATCTGAAGAGACTTTGCAGTATTTTATACACGATCCATCCTGTTTCCTAAAGTCAACTCCGCGTTTGATTCTGAATCTATTTTCTCAAGAAACTCATGATAGACCGACTGTTATAGATAATGATCTTAATTTATTTATTTTTTAGTTCACCCTCACTCTATATAAAGACATACCGCTTCGTTTTTCTAACATAAGCACAAGTCATAAGACTAATTATTGAAGAGAAGAAGCGATAAATCAAGAATATCACAGAGTCAGGATCTAAGCAAACATGTGGGGAGAAGTACTAGTAGGATTCGCAGCTGCTTTTGTAATTTGGTTTGTATTTTCCAGTGTTCCACGAGGACGCGTCCCCCAGGGTGGGGGACGCGCTTCCCCGCTCTCCCATGCTCCCGAGATGGGGAAACTCCTGGGGAAACTTTCCCCACGTCCCCTTTTTTGGAAAAATTAGGGAAACTCTAGGGGGGCATTTTTCCGGTGACGAAATGCGTCTCTCTTGTGGGGGGATGAGGGGATGTAGGGGGGATGCAAGAGGGACGTGTCCCCTGAATTTTTTCGCTAATAACAATTAAAAAAAAAACAAATTTTGTATTTCACTGCTTTCTATGTTTATTTTTAGTTCAGTTTTCTATGGTTGTTTTAGACTTCAAATGTCATTTTCATATGATGAGTTTAATTTTTGATATGCATTGCGTAGTTTCAATTGTCAAATGATGAATTTAATTTAGATGTACCTTGCATAATATTAATGCCCATTGCCAAATGATGAATTTAATTTAGATGTACCTTGCATAATATTAATGCCCATTGCCAAATGATGAATTTAGATGGAACATTGCATAATGTCAAATGATAGATTCAATTTAGTAATCTATTTTTAGATTTACATTGATGATTGCAGAAATGTCAAATGATAATTTTACTTCACAATAGTCTAATACGAAATGATGATTATATTTAGATGTGCATTTCATAACTAATAAGATTTACTATCTACTAATTTAGTTATTAACATATTGTTGAGATTTTTTTTTTTTGATTTTTTTATATATTAAATTTTTAATAATTTTATAGTATTTATGGCTCTGACGTCCCCCCATTTCCCCGAAATTTCCCTAAATTTTGGGGTTGCTTATATACGTCCCCCTTGTGCGTATCCCTGCTCCCGCGTTTCCCCGTCCCGGAAACTCGGTGGAACATTGGTATTTTCTCTACTTTTCTGTGAAGGCAGGAGTGATGGCTGTCAAGGAAATGGAGAAAAACCACTTCCTCCTGGCAGTATGGGATTGCCTTTCATTGGCGAGACTTTGCAATACGTTACTCCTTTCAAGAGCTCCACCATTGGACCTTTTCTTCATGAAAGGATGTCAAGGTATAACAAAATATCCTCAAACTGCGTTAAAATGTTTTTTAGTATTTCTTGTTCTAGCTGCACTGATCTACAGCTTCGGTAGGGTGATCCATCAATGCAAATAAAATTCAGGGAGGGGCTTAGAGCATATTGTTGTATGAATTTCTTTGTCAATGGTTTCAGTATTAGCATTCTTCAGTATTGGGCATTCTTAATGGTTGGTTACTCTGAAAGAGCAGGAACCATGATTAGGCAGGGCAGATTGGAACCAACCATCACATGCATGGTTTTAATCTTGTTCATCTCTAAATTATAGTTCATGTCAGTTTTGGATAGAGGACCAATGGGAGATAGATAATGAATGGTGGCAAGGATCAGGAATAATGAATAGTAGGTTGGGACCAATGAGCATATTCATGATTTCAATGTTTCCATTCCCAGTTCATTACCTGCAGTCATTAGCAGATAGTGGGATATTTAAAGATTCTTTAGCCTTGGCAATACATAATTAAATGTAGTTGGGTAGTATAGGTCCATAGTCAGATTTAAACGAGTTTAAATTTAAAGGTGGGTGTATAATGCCAAATTTCATTTATTATCTTATATTTCAGAGAAATATGTATCGCCAGATAACAGTGGACCCACTAGAATAATGGTTTTTTTAGCCTTGGAAATAGATAATAATTTAAATTTAAAGGTGGGTATATAAATTTAAATTTAAAGATGGGTATATATTGCCAAATCTCATTTATTATCTTATACCTCAGAGAAATATGTATAGCGAGATAACAATGAACCCACCAGGATAATGGTTTTTTATCCTTGGCAATAGATAAGGATGGTCCTACCAAGATAATGTCGAGTGTAAGTCATGTGGTGGGGAGGGTGGTTATAGATAGGTTTAAATTTTATGTTATGATAGGTTTGTAAAGAGATTATTCACCTTGATTCTTCATAATAACAGGTAAATGTTGTTAGTGGACTTAGCTAATACCTAATACCAATTTAGTACAACAAACCTCAGAAAAAATGGATAATTACTACCCTAAAGTACATGAATCATGAATGGGTTTGTTGGAACTAAGTAACTCAATCTTGGTTTCAAGCTGGTCCATTCATGGAGCATGCTAATTCTGAATGCATAATCAATATGACAATTATCTGTATGAGATAGTCAGATGTTTAAGAATTGTTGTAATCTTAGCAATGGGTAATGATTGCTCAGCTTTTGTATAGTTTTGAATTTGATCTTACTTCCCAAATGAACTGAACAGGTATGGAGATGTATTCAAGACAAAAATATTTGGGCAACCTACTATCATAACGACGAGTGCAGAAAGAAATCAGTTTGTTTTCCAAAATGAGGGACGATTGTTTAAATACGCTTGTCCGGCTAGCTTTGTGAACATATTAGGAAAGTATAGCATTCTCCAAACTCACGGATCCATGAGCTGAGCTCAAACGCTTCGCCAACTGAGCTTAAATCCAGTGGGCTTTGAAAATCTCAAGGACAGATTGTTTCCGGATGTGGAGACGCAAGTTATTAGAAACCTTAGCAAATGGGAGGACGGTAGCGTTATAAAATTAAAAGGACGAAGTTGCCAATGTAAGTGTTATTGTTTAAGTGTTATTTGAATATTTTGAAAATTTAGTGCAAGTTATATTTCTAAAATTTGCAATCAAACATTGTGCAGTTTTTAGATTCCAGGAATATTAAGGATTTTTTAAGATTTTATTGAAGAATTTGATCTTAAAGAAAAGGTCAAATAGTTCAGATTCTTAAAATATTCTCCCATGAATACTTTCAGTTTCCATGATTCTTTAATTCCTAAATTTTAGTGATTAGATTACACAATAGCTCATTCTAGGTTTCACTATTTTGACCAGATAACATTTATCATGTTGATGAACCGGCTCATTGGTTTTGGCTCGGAGACTGCAGAATTGAAGATACTCATGCAGAGGTTTGAAGAATTTATGTCAGGATTGTGCGCGTTGCCTATCAAGCTTCCTGGCACTACTTACACGAAGTGTTTGAAGGTCACACCCAGAACCCAAATCAGTTCGAAAAGGAAGTTTATATATAAAATATTTTACAAAATTTTATAAATCATTTGAAAAATTAAAACTATCTTTATAGTTTCTGTTTCATTATTTATATTTAAAAATAAGAACCATTATTTAGTTATAAATAAATAAATATTATTTATCATATCTCTATGTTATATAATATTGTGTAAATTACCATATAGTCAAACTATGTTATATAACATATTGTGTAAACCATATAGTCAAACTATGTTATAAAATATTGTTTAGAATATATATTCAAAATTCAAATCTTTATAATTATATATGATTTAATACTTCGTGTAATATTGCAGGGCCGAGATCATGTGACCAGGACTCTAGCAAATATTATTTCTGAGAGAAAGTCTGGGAAGAAGGTCTGCCAACACGGACTTCCTAGATAAAGTGCTAGAGTATCAAGCAGATCATGACGACAAGTTTAGCAATGACGTCATCGTCGATTTCCTCTTTGCATTTCTCTTGGCAGGATATGACACCACTTCGATCGCAATGACCATGGTTGTTCAATATCTCTCAGAGAAGCCCAAAGCTCTTCAACAACTGAGGGTAAGTTCCAAATTTTAATGTTTCAGTCTTATCAGTCCAGTCTATTGTTATTGTAAATATCATAATAGTGTTGGATCATGTGCAGATCTAATTTAATTTGGACGGATACAAAATTTTGAAGCATAATTTTCTAAAATATAATTAAGGCAAAGATGATGTGGGATTTTCATATTTTTGACAAATTTATATTATTTTTATCGTTACAATTCATATAAAAAAATTATTTTGCAAACAAGAAAACTGTGTGTATTACACCTCTAGATCAAACTAACTTTTTCAAATTGTATATTGTGCAGAGAGAGCATGAAGCGATCCTCCTCGCTTAAAAACAGAAACAGGAAAAGATGTTGAACTGGGAGGACTACAAATCCATGGAATTTACACTAAGTGTAATAATCTTTAGATCCTGACCATTGCATATTTATTTGAGGTTCACTGGCATGAAAATTTCCTCCTAACCTTTCTGTGCGTTGAAACAGGTGATAAAAGAGACATTGGGCATGTCAAACGTAGGACCCTTTTTGTTTCGAGAATGTGTACAGGACACAGAAATCAAAGGTAGTTTTAGGGTACAAATTTAATTCAATTTTTTAATTGATATTAACTTAGATATATGAGAGATACAATATTCCATCACCACCATATTTTGACTTAGATATATTATTTTAAATCTATCAATGAATTATATTAGAGATACATTATTTTATATTTATCAACGAGTTATATGAGAGATATAGTTGATTTGACAAAACTAAACTGATTTGCCACATTGATTAAGCAGGATACCGAATTCCCAAGGGGTGGAAGGTCGTTGCGTGAACAACTGTTGTTAGCCATGATCCAGCCATTTTCCCGAGCCTTCGTGTTTCAATCCATGGAGATGGCAAGTAAGTGATATTTAAATGATAATTAATATTAATATTATAATTCACTCCATTTCCTTTCTGACTCATGGGGCTTGATCTGGGCTGCAAGGCAGGCCTGTGGCAGCAAAGAGGCAGCGAAATCTGGATGATTCCTGAGGCTGGTTCTAAGGTCAGACTAAAAGTATTAGGATAATAGGGTTTGTTGATGCATTAGCATTGCAATGTATCTAAAACTGTATTGTGCAATTTGGAAGGGCTATGGGTTTATAACCCATTATGTACTGCTGGATTGGTTTTGTGCATATCGGTTGGTAGAATTAAATGCTGGTTATACTGTTTATTGTATTCAATATTGTCTCCATTTTCAAAAATTGAAAGAACACTGTGATACTAGTTAGAATACAAATCTTGCCATGTGCTCTTTTCAACCCTAAGGGCAATTCTTCCCCCAGGGATATTACACATCCAGTGTAAAGTCAATGTGATAGCACTAAAGCAATTCCTAGAACAATACTCAAAGCAGATAAAGAGAGAATTTAATACCTAAGTGTCTACCTAAAAAGCCAAATATCTACCCAAAAAAACATATAAAAGAAGGCGCAAGTCCAAGAAAGTATAAATGCAAGAAAAAAGAGAGAATGTCAAGCTCTGTGGAGGGTAGCACTAGCATTGGCTCTTAGAGTTACAGCTTACTCTAGAGTTCAATCTAGAGCTAGAGCTAATACTGATTACCAAGGATGTGTGAGGCGACAAAACAGACTCCTCATTAGAGTTAGCAATACTTGGAAATGGTCCAATGCATAGCAAATGATATCCTCTGATGAGTCAATGATACTTAGAGGGCCTGACCATATGATCAAAGCGCAAGCACAAGAAATGGAAGCCTAACTCTCCTGACATCCAAGGTAGTGGGAAAGAGATTCTTGATAGAAACCTGGTTGCTCAAGCAACCCTAAGTGGTGGTTCACTGGACAAGGGCAGTTTATATTGGATCTATCTATGTTGAGAAATATAGCTTGGACAAGAACTTCCACATATGTTCAGGGTGAACGTGTCAGAAGTCTTATATTTAGATGTTGAGTTTAAAGAATATTTAGTGCATTAATGACTTAGACTATAAGATTAATCTCAATGAGAGATCTCACCAAGAGATTATGGTTTTGGTAAACTATGGTTTCGATGAAAAGTAAAAAGATAATTAAAATAGGTTCAAACACAATTCTTATCAGACGGGACAACAACTGGAAGGGAACAAGAGAGCAAAGCGCATTAGCTAGGAGAAGCATTACCATACCACAGACTGTACAGCAAATACTCACAACCATACAGACCCGTACAATGTCATACCATATTGAATCGCAAGTCATACAACCATACAACAAGGTATATAACAGCAATTGGTGTTTGCTCAGTTCCCTGCACGTTGTACCTCTCTAGCAGGCCATACAACTCAAGTTGGGGTGGATTTGTTTACCATGGAACTACTAGGATTTAGTAGCTGTGTAGATTGCCTTGTTAGCATTAATTAGTTGAATGATAAGCAGATTTGACAGAGAAAATTACATGCATATGTCTAAATTATTTTATGCTTCTTCTATTTACTATTTTCATCTACTATGTGATTGTTGCAAGAGTTATTTTATTAACATAATATTAAGACAGTGATCACCTAGGAATAGGGAAATCAACAGGGTATCAGAGCTTTTCACTAATTAAGTTTCTCAAGGGTTTCGAAGTTTGTGCTTACCTATTTGCAGGATCTAGGAGTTTGTGCAATAGATCTTACGGATGGCATCAGCTAACCTCATATTTGAGAAATGATTGGAAGGTTCCTAAAGATCCACAATAGTTCGCAGCTTAGAAGAAGGAAGAGGAGGGCAAGCAGATGATTATTGATACAATAAAGGAATATTTGATTCCTCACGTATCCATGATGAAATCAGTTAAAATATGTTCTACTCCCAAATGGAGAACATAAACAAAAAGATGATATTGTGAAACAAACTCATATCCATAAAGATGACCACATTAGACACAGTTACTAGTTACCTATTGAAGATCATGAAGTTTCATGATCAACTTAAGTTAGTTGGGGAGAAGAGTGAAGACGCATGATGAACATGGCATTAAATGGTTTCTCTACTTCATGGGAACCGTTTGTCAAGGACATCTCTGCTCATGAGCATATTCCCACCTTTGTGAGGTTGTAGAATGACTATCTAGGAGACCCAAATGGAGTCAAAGGCCAGCAAGAAGGGCAGTGAAAATAGCCAAGCCCTATTTGTACAGGAAAAAAAGGGTAGACGAAAAGGACCCAGCGAGAATAAGGATTCGACCTCAAAGCTAGGGAATATTTTGAGCAATGTCAAGTGCTTCATTTGCCATAAGCACAAGCAACATGCATTGCAATGTCCAGATAAGAAGGCCAAACGGCAGAGCTCTAGGAGCAGGCACTCTATAACCCAGTATGGGGCAGATGTTGTCATATACGATAAAAAACACAAGTACATTTTAGAGTAAAAAATACAAGTCACCTTTAGAGATGCTAACACCACAACAAGCAAGTTGAATCCCCAGAAATTAGGAAGACTAAATGCAGAGTACAAGAAAGTAAATGGCATTAAGACGACTGATTCTAGGGTGCATGGGAGCCCTTCAAACACTGACCAAAACATCATAAATTATTAATTCCTGGGATATGATCAAAGAGTAAAAATAATGGCTAGGAGCTAACACCACAACAGGCAAGTTGAATCCCCAGATGCACGGCTTTAAAGAATGTTACCTCCCTTCTGCCTTTGACAGAAAGCCAAGTGAAAATGTTTTTAGTTTTCTAAATGAAGTTATGTTTTAATATGGTTGATATGCTTAGGTTCTGATTCATGATGTGTGGGTATAATGAGTGATCTTTTTGCCAATGCCTTGGCCTTAGTTTTTGTCACAAATCCTTATCCCTGTGGATAGTGTTACATTAGTCAATTCAATAGGGCCATCCTTTGGCGCCTTTCTATATTTATGTACTGTTGATGCCTTGGGTTACTTGTTGGAGGCAACTTTCATTTTAAGGTATATCAATATTATTATTGTTTTAAATGGTTCAAAGAGGTTAATAATAATATTAAATAACTATTTTGAAGATGACTCTTGCTTGGACATATTTTGTGGTGTCTTTAGTGCCCATTTTTAGTCTTGACAAAATTTAATTTTGGCTTTTTGGGTTGGATTTGTCTCTGGAGTGGACTCTTTCTATCTGGTTTATATTCGTCATGGAGTGATTTTCAAATTTGATATTCTTTTTGGGTTTGGGTTATCACTTGTGGACTCGTGAGATGCAGGAACTAATCTATTTTCTTTCATTTATCAAAACTCTGCATTTTCTTCATGTTATTTGCTTATATGTGATATATCAAAGACTTGATTTGTCCCTAGCCTAGGAATTGAGCACAAGACTTCCCTCTACACAGGGATTTCATGGATCTTTCCAGCTTCTTGATAGGCCATACTCAAGTAGTCTGCTTCAAATCTGAATATGTCCTTGATTCTTATGCAACCTAGATTTAGAGACTTTGTCCTTGCTGCTCAAAACATCTGAATTGTCCTCCAGCTTCGTTATTTTACCGGGCTTGGTGACAGTGATGTTTTTTCAAAATATTTTTGTTCCATACAAACACTTGGGAAATGCTACATTTCAAATGAATAGTAATTTTGTCTTATAATAAATGTTTATTGCCATCTCATAGGAAATTAATGACTTCCGGCACACTTAGGCTGCTAATTTTATTGCAATCATTTTTTTTTATATACTTTAGCACCATGTTTTGTCATACCTTGTGTTTTAATATAGACATTTATTGAAGCTTTGTTTACCCATAATCAAATTGATATTTCCACCTAGAACCGAACTATTACAAAAGCTTGCTACAAAATGTTAATTCACTATTACCATTTTGTTTAGTATGTTACTTCTATAGCCAGGGTTTTTTGCAAATCTCTAGTAAGGAATGCAAATGCACCATTGCTAAAATGCATTAAGGAGTTGCATTGTTCATAAAAACTGAAACGTACATGGTTTTTCTTTTACTGTTGCAAAATTTTGATTTCATCTCACAACTTCAATTTTATAGATTATAATAGGATGTCATAATTTAAGTACTATACCTTGTGGTGTCCAGGTGGTATAAACTAATTCAAAAACCCTTTGAGAAAGGTGATGAACGTGGTTTGAATCTAGTTCAAGCTAACTTGAGGCCCTTGATTTTGTGAAGGACAAAAGACAATACTACAAAGAGGGAAGGTATGAGTGTAGAATTGGCCTTTCATTTGGCTTTTGATGTCCAGTCCCTTTGAGTGATTTCTAATATTTGTTCATGAATATTCAGACCCATTCTTGTTATTCCTCCTACTGATGTACAAGTGATTGAGTGTGAGTTTACTAAAGCTGAGAAAATTTTTTATACAGCTTTGTATAGAAGATCTAAGGCAAACACTTCTCTGATCCATGGAAAGGAAATATAATAATAGTTTTTATTCATTTTTTTTGTGCTAATTTTGGTTTGACTTAAAAAATCTATGGTGTTTATTTCTATTTACAGGCCTAGTTTGATAAACTTGTTGAACAAGGCAAGGTTCTTCACAATTATGCATCTATTATGGAATTTATTTTGAGGTTGTGCCTATTGTGAACGTCCTTTTCTTGTCATGAGGTAAGTTCTACTTTAGAATGTCCTTCATAAAATGATTTTTATTTTCCTTTGTAAAATGATTTTTATTGAAAAACATTATGTTGAGCCCCAAACATCAAGAGTTTTAATTGTCTTATGAGCCATTATATGTCAGAAGTTGTTCTAATTGCTAAGTTATCAACAGTTGTGGTGATACACAATGACAACAACTGGGCTAATACACAAGAGTGTTCTAATTCGAATAAGATGGCATGGAATTTGTTCTAATTGCTACTTTATCAGCAATTGGGGTGATACGCAACAATCATCTGATATGTATAAGCAGGCAAGGCGTTTTCTTCTAGGAAGCCAAATGTGTGTTAATGGAGATTCTAGTTCTATATGTTCAAAAGATTACATTGAAGAAGTGGTCAAAGAAATTAGTAACAGTGACTGAGGAGAGTGCCCAATCTGTCTTAAATGAGTTGACGATGCAGTCATCGTTTGTTGTGTACATCATATGTGTCATTAGTGTCTACTAGCAAGTTGGTGTAGCTCTTTGAGTGGTGGTTGTATTGCTTGTGCTAATTCTAGTTAATTTTCTTTGTATGGCTAGATTAATTTGTTTGTAGATTATTGTTTATTATTAGCTTTTTGTGCAAGTCAAGCTGCAAGGGTGTCACACTGAGCTAACTCATTTGCATGATTATATATTTTACAAGGATTATGCCATCATGTGTTGAACGTTTTTTTTAAATCAATCCCTATTATACAATTTCAAGGACTTCCATAACTCCTCACATAATTCTGTAAAGAGTGTTAGCTCAATGGAAGAGCACCTGCCATGCAGGAGGTTGGTGGTTCGATTCCACTATACTCTAATATGAATTATTCAATGATGTTGTAGATTTTTTTAATTAAATATTTTTATATTGATTTATTTTAATGGCGAGATATTTTTCTGGATTCATTGTTTTATATTGTCTCTAGAGAGACAATAGATAGGATTATGGACATTGTCTCCATAAAGACATTTTGTCTTTATTTCCAACTATTGTCTTTATAGAGACAAATTTTAAGACAATAATTTGAGACAATTACCCAAAAATTGTCTTAAAACCCCCCTTTGTGTTGTAGTGCTACTATTGTCTCAAGAGAGACAAAAATGAAACTGTCTCTGGAGAGACAAAAATGCTTGTGTTATTTATTGTCTTTATAGAGACAATATTTTAAGACAATTTAATTTGAGACACCCGCTTAAAGACAATATTTAAGACAATACACAAGTTTTCTTTTGTCTCAAGTTAAGACAGTTTACCTAAAAATTGTCTTAAATATTGTCTTAAAACCCCCCTTTATGTAGTAGTGTGGGGAGACATATATATATATATATATATATATATATATATATATATATATATATAGTAAGTTGTCACGAAATTATAGAGTTCATTAAAGGTTTTTTATATAAAAAATAAATGTTTAAACACTTACATTGGATCCGATGTAAACTCCATTTACTTCATTTGAACCACCAAAAAAGGAAGTTTTTTAATACCAAAATATATGCAATATTTTACCATGGAAGAATCAAATACCAATTAAAATACCATTAGTCACTTTATGTGTTGGAATTTGATTGCCTAGTTAAGTGATAATTAAAGAAGTACATATCAAACTTACATGATATATTTGCCCGGGCGTCCAGAACGTAGTCAGTGTCCAAGGAATTTTTTGGATTGGGATTGTTGATGGTAAATTCTGTTGAGTAATAATTAAAACCAAGAAATTTGAATGAGCCTTTCAGATCTTTGGCCTCTTCACTTCTGAATAGTGGCAAGCGTGCTCCCACCAAGCTTCGCATAGAGTCAAGGTACTTCCCCGATGTTAGTGGATCCAGAAACTTGTAATAATTCAACAGGAAAAATTAATTACACTTCACTTCACATATCGAGTAGACATGGATATGGCTGGAAGGAAAACTTCAAGCTTCATTATCAATCCCATCCTAATTGTCCGGAAAGGCCGAACCTAGAGCTAGGCTAGCGGAGACCGAATCCTAATTTTCTCTTTGACAAGTTTCCATTAATTTTTGTAATGTAGCCCAACTAGCATGAATGAATATGTTTTTGCATCCAGAAAAATTAAATTTGAAATTGTTCATCGAGATTGAACGCACATCAAAAGCACAAAATGAAATTGAATTAAAACTTTAATTTTTTTTATTTTATTTTTTATATTTTTGCTCGTTAAACATACCATCATATTCTGAAGTCGATTCCTCTCTGAGTAGCCTCTTGATCGAGCAAAGAGTTTGAGTATGGCACCATCCAGTTCACCACAAGTGATATGCCTATGGAACCCTTCTGCTTCCCCTGCAATTTATTTTGCGACATTTGAGTGTGTGTGTTTATATTCAAGAGACGTATGTATTTTTAGTGTTGTTACATCTTAAAACAACAGAAGAACATAACATCATCTGGTATTTAGTCCTATATAATTTAACGACGGCATCTTAAAACAACATAAGAACATAACCTCACATGGTATTTAGTCCTATATAATTTAATAGCAGCACTATGTGCTAGAAGCATATTATGGGTTATGATGTAAGGCTCTGTTGCAGATTTCTCGACTGTATAGTTTCCAAATCCGAGCGAACAGCGACCCGGTGTGTGAAGCCCTAGATCGTAGCCATATAATGAGAAGGTGAGCCATTCGTTTATAGTTGTCCAATACTTCACACAGACTCTGAAAGCTCGAAAACATTCTTCTGCGAACATGCCAAAATCGTCCCTGAGAGATAAAGAGAGAGAATATATCATGTCAGAATCAGAAACAGGCATGATGTTATGTTATGTTGTATGTTTTAGAGGAGTGAAAAGATAATTAGGAGAGTGAATCATCTTACATGACTCTTTTACTACAGAATCCCCGTACTCGTCCTCCAGAGCTTGCGTCATGTCCCAATGATACAGTGTCACGAAAGGCTCCATACCTACATGAACATTCATGAATAGATATATATAAATATAAACACCTGCGTGAAAAATAGAGCTCTACTCAACAACGTGGGCAAGGGGGTAAAATGATTATGATGATTTTGTAATACCATTCTTGAGCTGCTCGTCGATGAGATTATTGTAATAAGTGATTCCCTCTTCATTGACTCCTTCGTGTCTTGGTGATCGTTCTGAAGACATTTATTAATGGAAATAAGAGACTAGCCAATTATCACAGAAATGATCAATCCATTGTTGAGTTGGGTCAGTTACGTGTATTGATTCAACTTACTAGGAAATATGCGCGACCAAGAAATAGAAAACGAAACAGGTCCATTCCCATGTATTTGAGATGCTAAACATCTTCCTGCCGATTACAATATTACAGCTCCATAATTAATTCCATCAAGTTATAGCTACAACTAGGCTCAAAGAATAGTGCATAATAGCCAAGTTGTACCTTATAGCAGTGGTATTGGTCTACTGCAACATCACCATCCTTTCCATCTTCAATTTTACCTGTAAGTCAACATTCAATAACAACAAATAAATAAAAACAGCCAGATGGAAGGTGTAGCTATATATATCTATATATATATGTGTACTAAACCTTGAATGTGGGAGAATGTGTCTCAGATGTTGGGTCCTTTCCTGCCCTCACGGGCAGCTCCCTCGTCCTGTAAAAGCAATTTCAGTCAAAATTTTGTTAAGACTAGGAAAAAAAATTGTATTAATAATACATATAGTGAATGAATGAATCTATGAGGTGATAGAAGCTGGAATTACCTATTGGAATTTAATTCCAACAGTCGTAAGCAAAACAGTAGGACAACGACTAAATGTTGATGGGAGTTTGAAGGACGACGAAATAATTTTTTTTATGGGATCGAAGGACAGCAAAGGTGGTGGAAATATTCAAATCTGATCTTCACGCAACCACGATCTTATCTGCAGCAACCACCAGCAATCAATTCTCTGCCAACCACATTGAATGCACAACCAACAGCTCCATTCTGAGAGGTAGCAAGTATGGGCAGTGAAGGAGGAAGATGACCCACCGAAATGAGTGATGTCATCTCCTCTCTAGACCCACCAAAGTAATTCCAGGGGGATATGGAAAAGACCTTTGGGAAAGTATTACAACCCCACGGAATGTTTTAGAAATGTTTTGACTTAGTTTTTTACTTGCCGCATTATGTTTTAGATTTTTAACGTTGGGTTAATTTTATTTACTGCGGTACATTCCGTTTTAACTTTGGCTATATATTTTGATATGTGTGTGTGTGTGTGTGTGTAATGTAGTATGCCATGTGCGCATTGTAGTGAAGACTGTGTATTGTTTTGAGAGAGCCCGAAGGCTGAAAAAGACAGAGAGATAGAGAAGAAAGATTGCAGCGCTGCGTGTGTAGCAGCTAGATAATTTGTTTTTGTAAATCTAGAACACAAAAGTTCTGCAGAAGACTATCATTTTGTAATAGTTTTAAGTTTAATAGAAATAGAGTTTTTACTCCATCTGCCTCTCTGTGCATGAATTTTTTTTTAATCTTTGTGTTGTGAAAGAGGAATCGTTTTATTTCCTCTGTGTGTTCAGAATTCTCCAAAAATTTCAACATGGTATCAGAGCTAGTCTAGGCACTCAGTGAATGAAACAGAGATTGCTCTTCACTGTAGAAGTTGTAAGAAGTTTGTTGAAGCGGATTTCTCCAGCAGATAAAGCTTCTGTTTGTTTTTTTTTAACACAGTCAAGGAAACTACCATGTTTGCACAGTCACGATGGCAGCAGCAGGCACCAGTCTGACGAATCCCCAACTTCCATAGTTTAATGGAAAGAACCATGAATATTGGGAAATCACAATGAGAGCCCTATTTTCCTCACAGGATATATGGGAGCTAGTTGAGAATGGCTACCCAGAACCAGCAGACGCAGTAGCGTTGGCTGCTTTGATAGCAACAGAAAGAGACTTCTTAAGAGATAATAGGAAGAAGGACTCCAAAGCCCTCTTCTATCCCTTTAAATCAGTGCACGAGAGTATTTTCCCAAGGATTGCAGTAGCAACAAAGTCTAAGGAAGCGTGGGATATTATCAAAACAGCCTATTAAGGCATGGAGAAGGTGAAGACAATAAAGCTGCAAATGCTAAGGAGAGATTTTGAAACTCTTTGAATGAAAGAATATAACACCATAGACTCGTTTTTCACTCATGTTATTGGGTTGGTTACCTAGATAAGGTCTCATGGAGAGATGCTTGAAGAAAGAAGAATAGTGGAGAAAATCTTGAGAAGTCTACCCTCAAGATTTGATGCCAAAGTAGTGGCAATAGAAGAGACAAAAGATATCTCACTGTTGACAGTGGATGAGCTTAGTGCATCCCTCATGTCTCATGAACATAGACTAAACAGAGGAACAAATTCCTCATTGGAACAAGCTTTCAAGACTCAAATGTCTTTTGGTCAAGACAGAGGTCAAGGCAGAGAAAACAACAGAGGAAGAAGCAACCCTGCAAGTTCGAGTGGAAAGGGCAGTAATCAGAACCAGAATGAAGGCTCAAGCCAACATCAAGCTCATGGAAAAATGTATGATAAATCCCAAGTCCAATGTCATTATTGCTAGAAATATGGGCACTATGCCAATGATGTAGGAAAAAGCAAAATGACATGAATAATAGGCAGAATTCTAATTTTACAAAAGAAGAAAAGAACCAGAAGAATGTGTTGTTAACATGTAATGTAGCACAAGATAGACAAGATGATGTATGGTTCTTAGATTCAGGTTGTAGTAACCACGTGACTGGAAACATAGCAATGTTTGCCAATCTTGATGAAAATGTTAAATCTGAAGTAATAACAGGAACTGATAGTAATATCTTTGTCAAGGGAAAAGACAGAGTAAGTATCCTGACAGGAAATGGAGAACAGAAGTTTGTGCCAGATGTATATTATGTATCTGGCTTGAAATTTAATCTTTTGAGGGTTGGACAACTCATTAACAAGGGCTACAATGTATTTTTTAAAGATGATGTGTACACAATCATGGACATACCTCCAAGCAAGAAATTCATTGCAGAGGTGCAGATGACAAGCAATAGGATGTTTCCTCTCAAGCTCAGAACATACTTGAAGGAAAGAAGAAATATAGCAGGTGTAACACAAGAGGTCTTTCAAGAGGAAGTGAAAAATGAAAACTAGTTATGGCACTTGAGATTTGGACATCTCAATTTCGGAGGCCTGAACTTGTTGCACAGAAAGGGAATGGTAAAAGGATTACCACTGATTGAGAAACCAAATAGCCTTTGTGAAGGCTGCATCTTGGGAAAACAACACAGAGAAAAATTTCCAGCAGGGAAGAGTATAAGGGCAAAGACACCCTTAGAAATTGTCCACTCAAATTTGTGTGGACCAATGCAAATGCCATCTTTAGCTAGCAATTTTTTTTTTTTTGACATTCATAGATGATTACACCAAAAAGACATGGGTGTATTTCTTGAAACAAAAGAGTGAAGTGTTTGAACAGTTCTGCCACTTCAAAGCTCTTGTTGAGAAGCAGAGTGGACACTACATCAAAGTGTTGAGAACTCACAGAAGTCGAGAATACATCTCCAAAGAGTTTCTACGTTTTTGTAGGGGGAATGGCATACATAAGCAGTTTACCACAAGGTATACACCTCAACAAAACGGTGTTGCAAAAAGGAAGAATAGGACCATCATGGACATGGTAAGAAGTATGTTGAAGGCAAAACATTTGCCAAATGAGTATTGGGATGAAGTTGTCAATTGTGCAGCGTATATCTTGAATAGATGCCCAACCAAAGTTGTCATGAACAGAGTTCTGGAAGAAGCATGAAGCGGCATAAAGCAGCATGTCACCCACATGAGAGTTTTCAGATGTGTGGCATATGCACATGTCCCAAATCAATTGAGAAAGAAGCTTGATAGTAAGGGGGAGAAGTGTATATTTTTTGGATACAATGATGAGTCCAAGGCGTACAATATCTATAATCCATCCACCAAAAAAGTTATAATAAGCATAGATGTGCAGTTTATTGAAGAAGAAGCTTGGGATGGAAGCTTAGAGAAAACGGTGAATGTGAAGACATGTGTGTCTCACGAAGAAGAAGAGGAAGAGGAATGCACAGTTGCAAATAATTCCTCCACGGTGACTCCTCCTCCACCACCAAAAGCACAACAAACGACACCACAAGCTGGAAATAGAACAACCTTGAGAAATCAAGGAAGTGCTTCTCCAAGCACACCATAGAGAACTGAAACTCCCTCGAGTTCAAGTGGAACTCCAAGTACACCAAGAAGACCGAGATTCAAAAATCTGAGTGAGATTTATGAACAAGGATAGGTAAATGATAATGCTAGTCTGAACACTTTATTTGCTTTGTATTGTCATGTTGATGACCCAATTCATTTTGAAGATGTTGTAAAAGAAGAAAAATGGATTGAAGCAATGAACGAAGAGATTGGTGCAATATAAAAGAGTAATACATGGGAGTTAGTGGACCTCCCTAAAAGTAAAGAAGTCATTGGAGTAAAATGGGTCTATAAGACCAAGAGCAATGCTGAAGGCAAGATTGAAAGGCACAAAGCAAGACTTGTTTCTAAAGGCTATAAGCATAAACAAGGAGCGATTATGAAGAAACGTTTTCACCGGTTGCAAGGATGGAAACAATGAGAACAGTGTTTTCCATAGCAACACAACACAAATGGAAGGTTTATCAAATGGATGTGAAATATGCATTCCTGAATGGAGTGTTGAAAGAAGAGGTATATGTTGAACAACCCCCAGGCTATGAGATTGAAGGCCAAGAGCACAAAGTATGCAAGTTGAAGAAAGCTCTTTATGGGCTAAAGTAAGCACCAAGAGCATGGTACAGCAAGATAGATGCTTACCTGACTGAAAATGGATTTGAAAAATTTGATGGAGAACCCACACTCTACATAAAAGAAAATGATGGTAAGATTCTTATTGTTGTTTTATATGTAGATGATTTAATCTTTACTGGCAATGAATTTTCTCTCATTGTTGATTTTAAATCAATCATGAAGACTGAATTTGAAATGACTGATTTGGGTTTTTTGAGATATTTTCTTGGAATAGAAGTAGAGAAAAATGAAAATGGGATTTTTATTTCCCAAGAAAAATATGTTGAAGAAGTGTTGAAAAAATTCAACATGCAGAACAACAAGGCAGCTGTAACTCCAACTGTCATGGGGTTAAAATTGAGCAAAGAAGACAGCAGCAAGGGTTTTGATCCAAGCCTGTACAAAATCATAGTTGGCAGCCTCATGTACTTGACTGCAACTAGGCCAGATATAATGCACGTTTTAAGTTTAATTTCCAGATTCATGGAAACACAAAAAGAGACTCATTGGTGGGCAACCAAGACGATTCTAAGGTATGTGAATGGAACGAAGGGGTATGGTATTTTATACTCCCCATCTAAAAATTTTAAATTGATTGGTTACACTGACAGTGATTGGGTTGGAAGTGTAGATGACAGGAAGAGCACATCTGGATATGTTTTTAGTTTGGGATCAAGAGCCATCTCATGGGCTTCCAAGAAGCAACCAATAGTTTCTTTATCAACATCAGAGGCAGAATATGTGGCAGCAACAGCAGCAGCATGCCAAGCAGTATGGATGAGAAGAATGCTCAAAGATTTAAGTCATGAACAGGACAAGGAAACAATAATTTATTGTGATAACAACTCAGTGATATCTTTATCAAAGAATTATGTCTTCCATAAGAGAACAAATCATATCAATGCAAAATTTCATTTTATAAGAGAACTAGTTAATAATGGTGAGATTGTTTTGCAGCACTGCAGGATAGAGGAACAATTTGTTGATATTTTAACAAAGCCATTAACGCAGAAAAGTTTTAACTATTTCAGAAAAATGCCTAGGTATGCAAGAAAATCCAGCAGTTGTAATTAAGGGGGAATGTTGGAATTTAATTCCAACTGTCGTAAGCAAAACAACAGGACGACGACTTAATTTTGATGGGAGTTTGAAGGACGGCAGAATAAATTTTTTTATGGAATTGAAGGACAGCAAAGGCGGCGGAAATCTTCAGATCTGATCTTTACGCAACCACGATCTTATCTGCAGCAACCACCAGCAATCAATTCTCCGCCATCCACATTGAATGCACAACCAACAGCTCCATTCAGGGAGGTAGAAAGTATGGGCAGCGAAGGAGGAAGATGGTCCACCGGAATAAGTGATGTCATCTCCTCTCTGGACCCACCAAAGTAATTATGGGGGGATATGGAAAAGACCTTTAGGAAAGTATTACAACCCCACAAAATGTTTGAGAAATGTTTTGACTTAGTTTTTTACTTGCCGCATTATGTTTTAGATTTTTAACATTGGGTTAATTTTATTTACCGGGGTACATTCTGTTTTAACTTTGGTTATATATTTTGATATATGTGTGTGTGTGTGTGTGTGTGTGTAATGTAATATTCTGTGTGCGCATTGTAGTGAAGACTTTGTATTGTTTTGAGAGAGCTCGAAGGTTGAAAAACACAGAGAGACAGAGAAAAAAAATTGCAGCGCTACATGTGTAGTAGCTAGATATTTTTTTTTTTATGAATCCAGAACACAGAAGTTTTGAAGCACACTGTCATTTTGTAATAGTTTTAAGTTTAATAGAAATAGAGTTTTTACTCCATCCGCCTCTCTATGCATAATTTTTTTTTTAATCTCTGTGTTGGGAAAAAGGAATTGTTTTATTTCCTCTGTGTGTTCAGAATTCTCCATAAATTCTAACATTACCTGATAAGCAAATGACCGGGCACCAAATTTGAAGCCCTTGGGGAAGCTTCTTCTACCGAGATATTGTGGAGAAGTTGCTGCAACTACGATCATGATCATAAGATAAAGTAAAAGCAAACATAAACCGAATGAGCATAGACCCTGAATTTTAGCCATCTCAGCTTTCATGACCGGATCCCAATGTATATTTATTCCGTTAATTAATTGAATCAAGATGCTAATTTATAGTCTCGTGGAGTGCAATGGAAAGCAGTGCTTTTGCCATGAAGCGATCCCAATGGAATGGAAGTGGGTTTTTCTTTCAATTGAATTGCGATCCCAATTTATAGTCGCCTGGAAGACGTTTCTGATCAAGAAAACACCACACCTCGCACTTGATCCATCTTGTAAGAATTTTTCAATTTTGGTTGGCGTTGTTGACGTGGTTAGAGGCGCCATTCCACTTCAATCATCATATATCTATAACGTGGATTGGTTGACGTTGACTTGGTCACAGGCACCATTCCACTTCAAAAATAAATAAAAAATATATATACATATAACAGACTTCAAATCTATATCTGTATGTTGAAAATCTATTCACACAACACAGCTTGCACCCATTCCACCTCAACTTCATATATACGCTGGCGTTGACTTTGTCAGAAGCGCCATTCATATATCTACAAGGTGAATTGGTTGGCGTTGAAGAGCGACATTCCACTACAAATATATATATCTAGGCTTATCTAGGCTGAAGGCGAGGGCGCCATTCGACTTCAATCATCATACATCTATAACGTGGATTGGTTGACGTTGACTTGGGCAGACGCACCATTCCACTTCAAAAATAAAATATATACATACATAACAGAAGCTGAAGGCCCCTTTCAAATCTATATCTGTATGTTGAAAATCTATTCACACAACACAGATCTATCTATCTATATCTGTATGTTGAAAATCTATTCACACAACACAGATCTATCTATCTATATCTGTATGTTGAAAATCTATTCACACGACACAGATCAGCTTGCACGTCATCACTGCCATTCCACTTCAACTTCATATATATATGCTGGCGTTGACTTTGTCAGAAGCGCCATTTCACTGCAAATATAGGTGAAATGGTTGGCGTTGACTGCCGCCATTCGCACTACAACAAAACAATCACTGCCATTCCACTTCAACTTCAAATATATATGCTGGCGTTGACTTTGTCAGAAGCGCCATTTCACTGCAAATATATATCTACAAGGTGAAATGGTTGGCGTTGACTGGCGCCATTCGCACTACAACAAAACAATCTATTCACAGCACAGCTTGGCGCCATTCCCCTTCAAATCTATTCACAGCACAGGTTGCACGTGCGGGTCGTCGTTACTACTTCCCGGGGAGATGAGATGAGAAGAGAAGGACGACCTTTAAACAACTACCACAACAACAGAAAGATCGTTTGAATGATCCATTGCACGGTTTGGATATATATATATATATATATATATATATATATATATATATATATATATATATATATATATATATATATATATATATATATATATATATATATATATATATATATATTATGACACAACAGAATAGACGATAGACCATTTGAATAAATATACAATACAAAACAGAACAGAAATACAAATACAATCTATCGACAAAATGGCGCACAACAACAGAAATACAAATACAATTGATGCGAAAAAACGGCACATGTTATATGTATTCAGTATTACTTAGAATGAGAAACAACACTGCCATGGATATGAATATCATAATCATATCCATTATCTCCATCGACTATCACAAATATGAATATCATAATCATGCCATAAATCACCATCATGCACACAAAATAATATTACTACCAAAATCCAAGTATCCAAACGAAACGTTGTTACCAGAACCACTAATATTGTTAACCACGCGTTCCGTTCTTGTTTTTCCAACGATTATTTGTTTATCCTTCCAAATATACAAGTAGGAAACACTTTTCTTGTTGACTGACCCGACTTAAGAACACGATAATATTTTGGCAACCATGTAGTACTAACGTTGATACAATAATATTTCGGCATATAGATATAACCTTCAATAAGATTTTGGAATTTTTAACTTCTAAATTTTATTTATTTGATTGACATTAAAAAATTTTAAAATAGGTTAAATGTATTTTAATTTTAAATAATATACTAACTCTTTTTTAATTTTGAAAGTTTGTTTATTTATACATTAATATAAAATCAAACTATTTTAGTATTAGGAATTTAGCTTCTGTGATCCATAAAATGTGTATACAAACTTTCTGTGAAAATCACATGTATTAAAATAAAAATATTTTATTTCTTATTCATATTTAATCATTTTGTGTTTTCATGAGATATTTCAATTCCATAATACATATACAATATTTTTTTCAAATTATATGTTATAAAACACAAGATTTCTTTTATCTTTAATTACTATATACTTAAAATTAATATCATATTATTTACTATATATTTAAAATTGATATCATATTATTTAATGCATACTTAAAATTGATATCATATTATTTTATATGCAACGTTAAATATAGTTTTCTTTTATCTTAGTATTTAATATTTCTTTTTAATTTTTATGTGTCAACTCCATGTTCATCACAGAACGAACTAAATCTCTCCTACCTCTTAAGTTGTAAAAAGCAATAAGAACCAAAGAGAGAGAAAAAACTTTTACCGTCAATTGCCTAATATAAGTCAAAATAAAATTTTGGAGAGAGAGAGAGAGAGAGGACATTGTAATACATTATTTTTGACTCACATTGAGAGACTTCTTTTTTTATCAATACTTTTCAATAATTCATGAGTCAAATCCATTTTAATGCAATTAATATCTCCCTCATATTGGGAAGTATAAAAAACATATATTGTCCCAAGGGTGCATTCAAATGCAATGAATTTAATTTGGTTAATGCTTGTCCTATGGTCTCACATCCAAGGTTGAATGCCATGTCCACCTGGCCTAAATGCAACATGCATGAGGTTTATGGCACCCCCGCACCCTATATGTCATTAATATGCATTCGTCAAAGCTCCAACAAGCATTTTCCCACCATCATGAGCTTCGATAGTTGTCTTCGTAAAGGAACCAGAGGAGGGTACCTAAACTACTATCGTTTATCGACAGAATATGGTCTTATTATTTATAATGTTGGTCTCCAAAAAGAAGATGCGAATTGCACCTTCATCAAATATGGTCTTATCATTGATAATGTTGGTATCCAAAAAGAAGATGTGAATTGTAGCTTCACCTGCAATTAGTATGTCCTCCCCTTTCTCAATGTGTCCATGAAAGAAGGTTTGTGCTACATTATCTCATTTCTCCTTCTATATTTAATGTTTCCTTTCATGTGACTAATTTTAATTTAATTTAATTTCTATTTTCCTAAGAATCTATAGTGTGTGTGCAATATAATTTAATTTCTATTTTCCTAAGAATCTATATGCATTAGAAAACTTGGAAAAGTTTAAAAATTGTAGGAGGATGAGGGAATAGAAAGAGGGAACAGGCGAGGAAGAAGAGGGAAATAGAGAGAGGTTGAGGAGGGAGAGGAAGATATATTCCCTAAAATGACATTTTTTTTTAAATTTATATTAGTAGCAATCATTGCTAGAAAATAGAGTGATAGCAAAGAGAGGTTATACACACGACGAATCACACTTCAATATCTTTATTTATAGCAACAATTACAAATATATAGGAAATAAATTACTAACTTCGAAACATCTATATCACGACTACGATGCATACATACAAAACAACAACATATAGACTGACTCATCGTGACCCATAATGAAAACCGTACATGACATCAGAAGCATTACTTCCAACACCCTCCCTTAATTTTTACATGGAAAACATGGAAAACACATATTACAACAATAATATTAATCTCTAGATATAACTGGTCTTCGTCAACACTTACACCCACTCTGAAATCTCGCAAACGCCGCTCTTTCTTCACTACCACATCTTCGAGTTGTCACTTGATCCATCTAATACATAACTTCTTCATACCATATTTGATGTACTTTCAAAAATTGACGCTTCTCGACCTCTCGGAGCATGACGGGTCAGTGTTGATACTAAACCATCCTATGGACATACCGCAATATATTGAACACATGGTATTCCATTATATTTCCTAGTTATCTAGGAAGTCATTATGGGTACTGAATGTATTCAGAAGTCAGGTATACAAGGTGACCTCTTAAACAAATAATCAAATTAACCTACAATTTTTTTCCCTGGCTCTCCACGACATGACGCCACAAGCTGATAACAAATTATTCATGATCAAATTAGTGATATGTTCTTGTGGCATTGTATGCATCCAGAACCACCAATTTGAAAATATTTTAATATGTTGTATAATAGGTTCTTCATTTCATTTTTCACATTACAATTGGACAATAACACACTATAATATAATAAAACCACAACACATGCCTAAATTTTTTTACATCATAACAAAAAACCCAAAAAATACTAAAAAAAAACCAATGCCTTCTATTAATCTATGCATATCCCGATTAAAGAAATGTTGGTTGTGAAGATTCCAATGACATCATCATATCATTGTTGATAGATCCTAATCTTGTCTGTATAACCAGTCTCATGACCTTTTATCGTGGTATGGCCAATAGATTTCAGTTTGTAGGGTCTGGATGTGGGAGACATCGATCTACATGGGAATTCCATCTAGACTTAAAATATATATTTACAAATTATTTCCCCTCCTCCACAAAGTTCGACCTTTTATTTTACAGCGAGTGATAGATCCTCCTCATACTTCATGGTTCAATTTTGAGCTTGGTTTCATATTTGACTTTTCCGAGGTCACAACATGGCCTTCTTTCACACAAATCCATTATCCAACCCAATATCAGTGCAATATGGCGGCTTTGATGTGAAGAAATTGTTTGCCAACATCCTTTATCATTCGTTGCAACATATGGGAGTGCAGTTGTTTCTCTATGAGAGTGAATTTGAGTTGGAAAATTACTTTCCAAACAAAATACATCACTCTACTTTCTTTAATTTTTTGTTCACATCGTCATTTTCTTTGCTTCTGTTCAAGGTGCATTTGAATATGTGATCAAAATCCTGATAAATATCCAAATTCGCATTTGTAGGAGTGGGTTTCCATAAACCAACATTCATGGTCAGCCTAAATGACCTTTCCGCTGTTGAAATATCAAAATTCCTTCTGTTCTTCCCATTATTATTTCTCTTTCCATATGGAAAAGACAATCCACTACTCAGATACACATTTATCTCTTGTTTCTTCATGAAAACCTGTGATGAGGTATTCAACACTAGGGTCTTCCACAATTGTTCATGAAAGTTTCCTAACACCAAAATTGTACAGACATGTTGTATAAAAAATTAAAAAAATTCCACATTTCGGCCACTTGATTTTAATCCTATATTACTGTGTACAAATTTAGGGGAAGCATGAATTCAAATCTAAGAAGGCCCTAGTGATTTATTTTCCCAACCTAGTGACTAGATAAATCCAACCTTAGTTCTATACCACTATATTCAAATTGATCCCAACTCCATGATCCATTTAATGGTAAGCCATTGAACCATAAGGATGACCATTGAATTTTTGGAAATGTAACTTGTTTCAATCTTCACAATTGTTTTTGTACTTATTTCAATATGTATATTATGGAAAAAACAAAAAAATAAAAGAAAAAATTATTATTTTAAAGCATGGGTTTCATGCCCAATATTGATGGTATTCTAGATAGAAGCATGGTATTCATGCTTCCATGGTTTGTTACATCATAGGATTTATTGATCATGAGTCAAAGGAGTCAACATCTTGTTTATAACACCCACCCAGATGTAATTTGTAAAATAATTTAATTTCAGTCTAGAAGGTCCTTGAAACCTCACGAGAATAAGTCGGCCCTAGAAGAGACAAATCAGCCTAAGGAGAGATATTCAACCCACAAAGAAAGCCTATAAATAGAGACATATTCAACCTCATTTGGCACTCATCACCAACAAGTTCAATTTTCAATAAAAAGGTTGAAGAAAGAGGAGTGAAGGTCAAGGAAAGAGAATAAAAGATATAAGAAGCAAGGAGAAACCCTGGTCAAGAGAAAGGAAAAGTTTTTGGGCAATTTTCTCTTACACGTGTGAGTTTCTGGAGTGGTTGCAGGGCCTAGTTTGACTATGATCCTATTGGAGGGTCTATGTGGAGGGATGACTTGGTGCTAAGAGTAGGGAAAATTTAATGGGAGAAATTTCGAAAATGGGCTATTTTTTGGACATTTACCAAAAAAAAATCCTAATTTCTTACATATATATGATTAAATGGATGATATTCGCCAAAAAATTACCAATTTTAATAGTAAATTACATGTTTTTTTATGTAGAATTTTTTTCCGGTAATAATCACATTCAAATGAACATTGTCGACGTGTTTCGAACCAACCAGTGTGGTTCATCATCAGGACTAGGTGACAGATCAGATCTAGACGTTGAGTTTAAATAGATGCAGAAATGGCTAAACTAGCCATTAGGATAACAACTAGTTTGACTATGAAATTTAATAACTGCTAGTTCTATTTTAATTAATCCAATTATTTACTTAATTATTAAATAAAACTATAACGGATAGTTCTATTTAATTAATTTAAAAGTTTAATTATTTAATAAAATATATTTATAAATCTTTTTATTTTATTTTATTTAGTTAATTTTATTTTAAACGATAATAGTTGCCTAAAATACTATATATATGAAAAATATTACATCCTTAAAAGATACCCTGGCTAGGAGGAGGACTTGGTCTAAAGTCTGGGTCTTTGTTGTCTCATTTGAAGCAGATTCTATAAGAAGAAGAAGAGTTTTTCCAAGTTTTCCCTTTGTACAAGTTTCTCCCTAGCTAAGAGCCTAATATCTGTTTCCTCTGTTGCTACCATTATTTTTCTTCATATTTGTTTGATGGAAATATCTAAATGAAATAATGCAAGAATATTAACTAAGTTCACAAGAAAATATTAAGGTTAAGGAAAATTGAAATTAATAAGCTTCCACATAGCATTTTACCAACATGGTATCAAATCTAAGGTGAACAATAAGGAAATTGGAAGGATCATCTTGTGGACACAAAGAAGGGTTTGCTTGTCAAATGGAATCATTTGTGGAAGGACACAAGAAAAGAAGGAAAATACCTACTTTTCTAGAAGGGGGGTTTCTACATTGAAGAAGATCAATAATACATCAAGCCCTCATCATAGAAATTTTTTTTCAAGAATCTAAATTAGGTTTAGCAAGTTTGAGATGCAGGAAAGACAAGTTGTAGAATCAAGTGTTGGAAGAGAGACCTCATTGACCTTGGGAATATTTGTCTTGCTCAAAAGAAGACTATAAAAAGGATAATTGATCTCTCTGAAGATGCACTCATTGGTATAAATATTTAAATAAAGCATCAAATAATATTGGTATCATTCATCTTGAATTTTTTTGTTGGAGGAATCCTAGGGAACATCTTTCAAGGAAATTATTGTAGTATCTTCAAATATCTTGAAGATATCAAGAAGGTTGGAGACATGATCAAAGAAAAGGAGAATATTGGTTATCAAGTAAGTATCATATTTTGACTCCATTTATGAATTTACAGGTGATAAGGGTTCTTTCTTCAAGGAGATCAATAAGCTTGTTAGAGCATCGAATTTCGTAGCATGGAAGAAAAGGATAGACCTAGCACTTACTAAACATGAGGTAAGGGAGTATGTTACTGGTGGAATTACTGAAGCTAGCAAAGAAAACACTCAAGAAATAGTGAAGTACAAGAACAGGGAAATAAGGGCACAAAGGATCATAGTTGAATCCATTAAGCATCCTCTTATTCCATTTGCTGCAAATTTGAAAATTTCCCAGGCTACGTATGACAAGCTAGTGAACTTGTACTATGTAAGTACATCAGGAAAAAATATGTTTTTGTGGAAAAAGATATATAGAATGAAGACATAAAAGTATGAGGAAAATAATCCTTTCTCGTGAATATATCTCAGTTAAGAGACCACTTGCAAGGGCTTGGAGAAGTGATTTCTGATTCAAAAATGACCATTTGTGTACAGAATGCATTGCCACTAGAATGGAGCATCTTCGTAAAAAGCATATAATCCAAGAAAGATTCAACTCCCTTTGATGAGTTGTGGGACCAATGCATTTAGGAAGAATCTATAATCAATGTAAAATAATGACAATGGATCAGATGAATGGTCCCAAGCCTCACTAGCTAGTGTTAAGCAACTAAAGAAGGGAAAGTTTGGAAAGTCCAAGAGGAAAGATATGTCCAAATTTCAATGCTTTAAGTGCAATGGTTTTGGACACTTAAAGAGGGAATTTCCAAGCTAATAGAACAACAAGAGAAAGGAAAGAAGAGAGACTCACATAGCTGAAGAAATGGGAGAACCTGAGAAGAAGCCAAGGAAAGAAGACGTGAAATATCTTTACTTTTGAAAAAGTGTTGGAGAGGTAAATCCCCTCTGTGGATAGAGGCAATCCCACTAGCCCAAGAGTGGGTCTAGAAACAAAAAAAACATGCTACGAGATTGATTCCTAGTTACAAAAGACAAAGCTACGATAGATAGCCTACCTCAAGCCCTACGCTGCTGCTATCGAAGAAGAAGTGTTGCTTCCCGTTCCTAGCTGGATAGATCACAATCCTTTCACTCACCGTGTCCGGACACCTGTACACATGCAGAGAAAAAACAACGACATACAACGTAATAATTCAAACATGTAACTATCAATCAGTCGGAAAAGATTGAACCAAATTTCATTACATAGATAAGCAATACAACAGTGGAACCAATAACGTAGTCGAGCATATATTAAAATACGAAAGAAATATTACAACCGAGTTCCGACGTTGTGTTCTTCCTTTGGCAGGGCTTCCAGCGGAGCGTGTCTCACAAAGCTTGTCGGGAATTTAGACAAGGCTCTCTCTCTTACAGGGTTCTCCTTGGCTCTGCTCTCAATAGTCTCTCAGCTATATTTTTCTTCCCAAATGTTCAGCTAGGTTGCAAATAGAGAGGGCAGGATTTTATAGAGGGAGAAGGAGAGGTTAGGCTCCCTATAATCATAGGGGAGAGTCCTATCTCTTAGGAAGGTTCCATGAGAGGTGGAAAGCCTCTTCCTAAACAAGGAGATTTGGAGCCAAACAACCCAACCTCTTTTTGATGATTCATTCCCAAGGTGGTTAAAGGAAACTTTCACCTTAATTTGTTAAAAAACATTCCAAAATAGGTTGGCGCGGGTACAACACAGGGACAGAGCGCCAACTGGCACGCCCACTAGTGTATATTTTCCCCATTGGCCCAAGGGATGAACTGGCTACTCGTGTCAATGCCAAAACGTGGGTCTTTAGGGCTTTTCTGAGGAAATTTTCTCAAGGATAATTCTTGCCCTTATGCAGAAGGATGCCATCAAGGTGTTTTCAGGACATTTTACTTTTCACAGGTCACAGGAATAGTCCTCCAATGTACGGGACGAGGGATTGCAGGGACGGTGACAAAATGCTATGTAACAGATGCCCCCTAAAGCATGAGGTCCGAGAGAGAGGGAGGGGTGAAATTCTTTATGATAACGTGTTCAACTAAAAATACTGTTGTCGGAAGACCTACGAGTACAAATACAACTGATATCTCTTATACATGATACGTGGTATGGGCGCAACCATCCATAATAAAGTGTACAAAAATCGAGATCCAAGGTATGGACGCAGCCATCCAGTAAAATAAGGATCAACAAGTAGACTCAGGTATGGTCGCAACCATCCAATCAAGAGAGTCATGTAATAAGTCAAAACAATCCACAAAGAACCTGCAGCCTGGATTTCACCAGACAAAATCCAGGGTCTTGCGCTCTATCTCGACCCGAACAAAGTACAAGTTCGAGCATGTGAATATGTGAGCTGAAGTCGAACATGCAAGAACATCTTCTGATTACCAGCCAATGATGAAAACTATTAACAGATGCGAGAGAAACCACCAATAATGATAATGGCTCTCAAGGTACAAGAGGTACAATCCACGAAATGTGAACAATGATCTGGTGTCGAACACCCGCAGAATCATCCGATCGAAGGCCAATAATGAAAACCTTGCATCGAATGTGAAGAACCTGCCATTGAGGCATGCAGGCTCCAAAGTACCTGAAGGGAGTCTCTAGATTAACTTCCTGGATAATGAGCTGAAGTCGATAGGAAGTGACCTTGATCGAAGGTGGGCCATAATTTTTCCCACATCATCGACAAGAGATGGAGGAACATGATGCTTGTGAATCAAGACCAATAGAGAATTAGAGGGAGGTTGAAAAATGCAGAGGCCAACTTCTCTTGAACATATCGGCGGCACGACACTGGATTTGGCAACATTTGACATCAAGGGATTTGAGGTCATGGTGATGTGGCAAAGAGCAGATGAGCGGTCAAAAGAGATTACCCAAACCCATGGAGGCAAGTAGATAACGATATGAGATGTCCCCAACCCGACATGAATGCAGACAAGTGTCATGTTCAAGAGCGACATACTGCCGATATGACTATGATTTTGGTTCCATTTTCCCCCACCATTTTTGGCGAGTACCCCAATTATTTTTGGAAACAAGATTGAAAGGGGATAGTATGCATCAACTACCCTGGGAATGCCAGGGAAATCTCGAAGAAGATGGTTACCTTTGGAAAGCATGCAAGGGAATTTGACTTTCCATGGATGTTCAAGCGGTTATGCAATGGAAGGCTTCTTAAGTGCAGTAGCTGTAGCCTTAGCCTCTCACTTATCTGACTTCTTCTTCTTGATATTCTTCTTCTTCTTCTTAGCCACCTGGTTACTAGAATCTAGACTTTTACCAGGCAAAGTAGAAGAGGAGGATGAAGAAATAGGTGAAGAAGGTGAGAGGTCCACCTTAGAAGCAACATGATGTTGTTCAGGTGGAGGAGATGGCTGTAAGGTGGATGTAACACTTGTGACCACCGAGGTCAAAAATAACCATACAGGAAATCCAATAGTTAAACCAGGCAAGGACAACGTTGCCATATAAGGAGCACCAACATTCCCAAAAGCAGGAAAAGGACCAAGATTCCCTTCGGAAGGGATTCCTGGGTTAGTGAACTCCGGAAACAGTGCCATCAGAAACAACTTTAAAAAAACACCCTAAGGAAACTAACTTTAACCGGGAATATTTCGTGGACAGTTAATTTTTAAGACATTGAAACGAAACTCCATCGTTTCATATTTTAAGAGTCGAGAAACAGAAAAAAGGTGACTCTATCACTTTCAGGTTGGAAACGAGCATGAAAGGACAAGTGCTTGATGATATTTTCAAGTTTATGGAGTCAGCAAAGATAAAAAATGACTACTCAGGTAGTCTAGGTAAAAGGGTGTACCAGGTTCCCGTGAACTGCCATATACACCTTGGTTATAAAATGAAAGAAGAATCAACCAAGGACTTGACGTACGTGCAGGTAGTCTCCCCGAATGTTGTGTTCAGTGTATCACGGTTACAAGGTGGTAGACTCGGCTTCCTACAAATAAAAGGATTGCAACCTAGAGGGGTCTCCCTTTATATACTCAACGATACGAGGAGCACAAGTCCGTGCTAGCGATGTCTGAAGCCAGATGGCGAGCGACAGCTGCTAGGCTTAAAGACGCTGGAACACACCTCTAACTTAGACCACTAGATATTGTGTTAAGTTTCAATGTTGCCTTAGGTTAATTGAAATAAATTTTAAAGTTGATATTCAATTCACATTTCAATTCCAAGGTCCTACCGAATGTTGAATCTCACAAATCCCTGAATGCAAGCTACATGCCATAAAATACCATTTTGTTCAATGAAGAGCTATCTACAAGAGAGTTAGAAATTTCAAGCAATAGCTATGATAAATCATGCGAAGAAATCCACTACAATGCCTGATGCAAGCTAATGAAATTGAAAAACTCTTCCCTAGAATTATATAATGCTAGAAATGCGAAAGTTTTTCCAATTTTCGCTATGCTAATCAAGGATGCAAAATATTTTTTTGTATTTTTCGATATTTCAGAGCAAGTGCACTAAATGATATGAAAACGAAACAAAACACTGATTCAAGAATGGTGAAGCGAGAGCTGAAACAAAAATATTTCACTCAACTCAAAACAAGCCCAACAAGACTCAAACCAATGACGAAATCCCTCAAATCAAAGAAAGATTTCAAAGAGACCCAAACAAACCATGTAAGCTAGGCTTGGAGTGTCAAGAGAAAAATTGAACGAAAGAGAGGACAATCACTCAATTAATGCAATCACTCAAATAGATCTAAGAAGTTGAATGCAAAGAAGCAGAAACGAAGTTGACTGGGAAACCAAGGACCCAAAACTCCCACCGGAGGCTTAGCAGGTTGAAACACCTAGAAAACCTAGGGCTAAAAAGAAAAACTGACAGAAAAGGGCAAACAACTGAAGGACAAGGGCTGATCTCAGTAAAAAATGACTCTAAAGCACTCAAAAACAGAAAAAACAACCCAGGATCAAAGCTCAAGCTCAAAAGCTCCAAAACCAAGCAAACCACAAACACTACCAGGGTTGGCGCGTCTGTCTAGTTGTAATCTGCGCCAAATAGGAAATGGCACGGGTAATGAACTGGAAACTTGTGCCCATTGGTGTGACTGTCAGGCGGGAAATCGCACCAAGAAGGTTTACTCAGATAAAAAGGAAAAAAGAACAAAAAGAAAGAGGTTTGATCTCTATAGGGCTGAATAGGGGTTTCAAACCAAGCAAGATGAACCAGGAAGGAAAACTAGACAAACAGAAAGCCAAAACAAAACCCAATGAAAGAGGGACTAACTCACACTGTTCCCCAGTTGAGTCGCCAATTTGTTGGAGAGGTAAATCCCCTCTGCGGACAGAGGCGATCCCACTAGCCCAAGAGTGGGTCTAGCAACAAACAAAAAACGCTACGATATTGATTCCTAGTTACAAAAGACAAAGCTACGATAGATAGCCTACCTCAAGCCGTACGCTGCTGCTGTCGAAGAAGAAGTTCTACTTCCCGTTCCTAGCTCGACAGATCACAATCCTTTCACTCACCATGTCCGGACACCTGTACACATGCAGAGAAAAAATGACAACATACAACATAATAATTCAAACATGTAACTATCAATCAGTCAAAAAAGATTGAACCAAATTGCATTACACAGATAAGTAATACAACAGTGGAACCAATAACATAGTCAATTATATATTAAAATACGAAAGAAAGATTACAACCGAGTTCCGAGTCGCATTCTTCCTTTAGCAAGGCTTCCAACAGAGCATGTCTCACAAAGCTTGTCGGGAATTTGGACAAGGCTCTCTCTCTTACGGGGTTCTCCTTGGCTCTTCTCTCAATAGTCGGTCAACTATAGTTTTCTTCCCAAATGTTCAGCTAGGTTTCAAATAGAGAGGGCAGGCTTTTATAGAGGGAGAATGAGAGGTTAGGCTCCCTATAATCATAGGGAAGAGTCCTATCTCTTAGGAAGGTTCCATGAGAGGTGGAAAACCTCTTCCTAAACAAGGAGATCCGAAGCCAAACAACCCAACCTCTTTTTGATGATTCATTCCCGAGGTGGTTAAAGGAAACTTCCGCCTCAATTTGTTAAAAAACATTCCAAAACAGGTTAGCGCGGGTACAACACAGCGACAGAGCGCCAGCTGGTGCACCCACTAGTGTATATTTTCCCCATTGGCGCGAGGGATGAACTGGCTACTCGCGCCAATGCCAAAACATGGGTTTTTGGGGCTTTTCTGAGAAAATGTTCTCAAGGAGAATTCTTGCCCTTATACAGAAGGATCCCATCAAGGTGTTTTCAGGACATTTTACTGTTCACAGGTCACAGGAATAGTCCTCCAATGTACGGGACGAGGAATTGTAGGGACAGTGACAAAATGCTGTGTAACAAAAGGGCACTCTATTTTTCACAATATTTATCAAGATTTTTCTTTCCTTTAGGAAAATATTCATTTTTTTTTATATAAGAGTCTTGATTTTCCATAACATCATAGAGAGAATCATGTGATAATATCATATGTAGAGTGTACTTGATTAAGGAGCCTTTTAGAAATCATTTAGTCTTTGAACATAAATAAATAATCCATTTTGTATATTATTAGAGGTATTCATATTTCTTAGATGGATCATCATGACCCTAGAAGAAGCATCATTTTCGAAGGTTCTTGGAAGAAGAAGTATGACAAGGTTAGTATACATTAAATATATTATGGAAACAATAGTGTTGAAAGGATGAAAGAACGCAATGATTTAGGTTGCGGTGTTATTATATGACTAGATGATGGAATAAGAAGCATATGAATGCATATTGAAAATTTCTCTTGGATAAGATTCATATGTACAGAAATATTGCAACATGCTCAATATGATTATGTGATGTTTAACAAAAGAATTTGACTTACTTAAGGATAAAGAAATAATAATTTCTCTAGAATATGTAAAATAATGATTGAACATCCAGTATAACCTTTGAAGGAAAAGTATTAACTTGGTAATCAAGTTTAATACTTGGGAACTCTGATGCATGAAGGAAGTTTCGTATGGAGATGCACCACGAGGTTGTTGATGCTTGGACAAGAAAATCATCATGATATGGTAAGTATGAATTTAACTATTGTTGATTATCTAGTTAACATATTGTCTTTCTACTTTGAAGGATGTTGCGGGAATACATGATGACAGTTGAGGCAAGTTCAAATGTATGGATAGAATGTATGAAGAATGTTGAGGGAAGCTCAATATTTGATACCTATAAACTTTGAAGTCAAGACATGCTCATATTGGGATTGAAAGGTAGTAGTATAAGAAGATAACCTAGAGGTCAATAAAAGAGATAACTTTCATGTAAAAACTATGATCATCTTGAGGTTTGGAAATTCTCAATATAATGCATTCATTAATAATATCAATATGAAAGTGATGATCAAGAAAGATGTCATGGATCCTATCACAAGACTAAGAAGTGAAGTTGGCTCCATGATACCTTAGATGGAAGAAACACGGATCCAAGAGACGCAAAATAAAGAGGGAGCCTTATAGCTATTAATATCAAGTAATTGAAACTCTCATGAATAAAAGCTATAAGTCTTATGGAGATGACATCCCATATTGAAAGGAAGTCGAGAATCTCCTCTGGTTTTGAGAGGGAGTGAAGGAGTCTCCTCAAATAGGAGTAAGGATCCGTTCTCAAGAATAAAAGGAGAATAGGGACATCCTCTATAGGTGAGAGGGTTGATGATGGTCATTTCACATGCATTATTTTCTTCGTATGAATAAATAATGGTGGAGGATTATATAAGCATTTATGGTTTCCTTGATGATGGAAAATCAAAGAAAGGAAAGGTATCAACACTCTTTGAAAATAGGACATGTATCAAATATAAGAGTGGTGGAAGAAAACCGATATTCTTTGAGGATTTGGTATTATATATACAAAACAATAATATTCCTAAAAGTACATATCATGTGAACATACAGATGGGATACGTGACTTATAGAGGTAGTGGTGTATCACACATAAACACTCCCAAAATAATGCTCCTGAATGAAATATAGCTTTTCTAGTTATGCCTCACAGATAGTGGTGGTCATAATGATTATCCTTATAACTGGCTTATCAATCTAACTCTTTCTATGAGAACTCTTCATTTTGAGAATGGTTTTGTATTGGTTGTACAGTTATGGAAACCTCCCTAGGTAAGAGGGATTATTGGAAATGTAACTTGTTTCAGTATACATAATTTTTGTTGTACTAATTTTAATATGTATCTTATGTAACAAAAAAAAGAAGAAAATAAAATGTTATTATTTTAAACATTGGGCTTCATGCTCATGATTGATGGTCTTCTAGGTAAAATAACATTTTTCATGATTCTAGGGTTTATTAGGTCGTATTATTTATTGTAATCGGTCAAAAGAGTCAACATAATGTTTATAAGAACCATCCAGGAAAGATGTAATTTGTAAACTAATTTATTTTGAGTCTAGAAGGTCCTGAAAACCTCAAGAGCACAAGTCATCCCTAGAAGAGACAAGTCGTCCTTAGGAGCGTTATTCGACCCACATTTAAAGGTTATAAATAGGTATATCTTCGACCTCATTTGACACTCATCACCAACAATTTCAATCTGTGTTAAGAAAGAAAATTAAAGAGGAGAAAATGTAAAGGAAAGTGAAGAAAAGATAAAAGAAGCAAGGAGAAACCTTAGCGAAGGGAAAGGATAATTTTTTTGAGAAATTTCCTCTCACACTTGTGAGTTTCTATAGGAGTTGCAAGGTGTGAAATTTCTGTAGTGACTCAAGGTCTGAAATTCTACTGTGGGAAGGGTTGGAATTCTTATATTGTTTTTGTTGCAGAATGGTTTATCTTTAGATGACCTAATTTTACTATGATCTTATTGGAGGGTCTCTTTGGAGGGTTGACTTGGTTCTAGGAGGACTTGGTCTAAATTTTGGGCATTTTTTGTCTCATTTGAAGTAGATTCTATAATAAGAAGAAGAGTTTTTTTGGTTATTCCCCTTGGAGGGGCTTTGCCGTGGCTGAAAGCCTAATCTTTGTTTCCTCTGTTGCTACTATTTTTTTTTCATATCTGTTTGATGAGAGAATAAAGAATTTTAACTAAGTTCACAAGAAAATATTAAGGTTAAAGAAAATTGGAATTAATAAGATACCAAATTTCATTTTTCCAACATGAAATAAAATCATCCTCAAATCCCTCCTCATCCATAAAATTCCATGATTATTACACTAGACAATTCGTCCGAACAAATATGATAAATTTATACTAAAAATAAAAAATCTATACTATGAGGGTTACCTTCCTTAGAATTATAGATTCAATAAGTTTTGAAATGTAGAAAAAGAGAACATATTAAAGTGAAGTCACTCACAACCATAATAATGAAATATATGACTAGGAAACCTTTTTGAGAGAAAACCTAGGTGGAAGGTGAGGCTGCTCTACTCTTTCTTTCTTTGAATTCAAATGTATGCAAGTACAAAGAAGCGTGGTCGGTTTGCCTATGCGTTTCTATACTGCACACACCATCTCTAATTTTTCTGTCGCTATCAACTCTAGGATGCTCTACTCATCTATGGAACAAAATGCACTCAAATGGAATAAAACCTCCTTTCCTCCTACTATCATAGTTATAACACAACTCGATAGACTCCTATCGATTAGGTTTGAATCCTTCAACTCTTAACTAGATTTATAATATCAACTCTTCTAGAATCTTCTTCATCATGATAACATTTATAACCCATTTTCCATGAATACTGGGGGTTGGTGTTTTATTCTCTCAAATCGTGGTGGTAAAAATAGAAAGTTCAAGTACTGGGTGGAATAAATTTTGCATGTACAAACACTAATTTAGGAAATTATTACACTTTTGCAGAGGTATTAAATAGCTATAAGGCACATCAAAATTATGCACCAAATTTGTATCCTAAAAGCACTATTTGATGCCTCAAATTGCTTTTGCAAGGCTTTACACCCTAATTCACCGAACTAGGACCCACAACTAAAAATGGCCCTCTCATTTTATTACTCCAATTTTATACTCTAAAGACATAGATATAGACAAAAAAATAATATAATGATCCATTCCATATCTCCTCCTTCCTAACTTCCTCTTATATATCTACTTAAATTTTTTAGTTCTTGATATGCTAATTTGTTACAAAATTATAAATATTTTTTCATAGTAAATTGTTTGCATGCCACTTCATTGTGAAATCGAATAGAGTGGACAGAACTAATGTGCTTAATTCTAGTTAATAATAATAAGCTAGTATATCATTAAATCAAGTTCAGTTAGGAATTTGTTAAATGAACTTTCATAGGGGAAATAAGATATCATTAATTGAGATATAAATTCAGAATAAAATTTGTATGCATTTCTCCATAATTGTAATGGACTATGATTTGAGGCACTTTAAGTATCTAGTGTTTTAGCTCCTTCTTCTGAAACCAAGCAATAGCAGTTTTCCTAGAATTGTTTTTTAATAGAAAAGGGGGATTTAGTGCTCTAAAAAACCTCGGGCCACTTGAACTATTTATATTACATAAATCAAACTTCCAACAAATCCTTGTCGGATTTATAGAAAGTTTGATTGAAAAATATACTTAATTAAGGGCACAATTCTATGCACTATGACTTGAATAACATATCTAATGATCATTTCATATTATAAATTATTTAATTTATTTTGGAATATTTCTACTTGAGTAATTGAGACACCCAAAAGCACAAATGTCGAAATTGATCTTTGTATTCAATTTAAAGTAATAAACAATGAGCATATTGAAATTTTACTCACTTATAGGAATTCCAAACCCTGTAAATTATCTCCTATGCATATTTCATTTCATGTTTTCAAAATTTCATTTCTAAATTCATGAGAGGCTCCAAAGAATAAAATTTGTTATTTGAGAGTGTAATATGATCCATGTAGCAACCACAAGGAGGAAATTTCAATGCATTTCACAATATATGTTGCATGTGAAAAAAGGTGATGAATGTGCAACAAAGAGCATTTAGAGAAAATTCACATGAATACACAACAATTTTTTATTGAGCCTAGAGGCACTTTATATAAACCATTGAGAGGGAGATGTGTGATCTTTTCCACACTCAACGTGGAATTGGAACATATCCTTATTAAAATACAATTAAAATACTCTCTAAATTGAAAAGAAATGTTGGCTATAATAAAAAACAATAATGAATATGCATGTTTAGTTCATTTTAATTAAAATCAATATAATTGATCATGAGTCAAAGGAGTCAACATCATGTTTATAAAACCCATCCAAATGTAATTTTTAAAATAATTTAATTTCAATCTTGAAGGTCCTCGAAACCTCAAGAGAACAAGTCATCCCTACAAGAGAAAAAGCAGCCTAAGGAGAGATATTCAACCCAAATAGAAAGCCTATAAATAGATACATCTTCAACCTCATTTGGCACTCATCACCACAAAGTTCAATTTTCAATAACAAGGATGAAGAAAGAGGAGTGAATGTCAAGGAAAGAGAATAAAAGATACAAGAAGCAAGGAGAAACCATGGCGAAGGGAAAGGAAAAGTTTTTGGGAAATTTTCTCTTACACGTGTGAGTTTCTGGAGTGGTTGTAGGGCTTGTAATTTCTACAGTGACTACAAGTTTGAAATTCTATTACAGGAAGGGTTGAAATTCTAAGAGTAGCATTGTTGTAGAAGGGTTTGTCTTTGGTTGACCTAGTTTGACTATGATCCTATTGGAGAGTCTATTTAGAGGTATGACTTGGTGCTAAGAGTAGGGAAAATTTGATGGGAGAAATTTCACAAATGGGCTCTTTTTTGGACATGTTCTGATAATTAAAAAAAAAAAATCCCTATTTTTTTACATATATATATGATTAAATGGATGATATTCACCAAAAAAATACCAATTTTAATAGAAAATTACATGTTTCTGGAATACATGATGATAGTTGAGGCAAGTTCAAATGTATGGATGGAATGTATGAAGAATGTTGAGGGAACTCAATATTTGATACCTAGAAATTGTGAAGTCAAGACATGATCATATTGGGATTGAAAGGTAGTAGTATAAGAAGATAACCTAGAGGTCAATAAAGGAGATAACTTTCATGTAAAAACTATGATCATCTTGAGGTTTCGAAATGCTCAATATAATTCCTTCATTAATAATATCAATATGAAAGTGGTGATCAAGAAACATGACATGGATCCTATCACAAGACAAAAAAGTGAAGTTGTCTCCATGATACCTCAGATGGAAGAAACCTGGATCCAAGAGACACGAAAGAAAGAAGGAGACTTATAGATATGAATATCAAGTAGTTGAAACTCTCATGAATAAAAAATATAAGCCTTATGGAGATGACTTCCCATATTGAAAGGAATTCAGGAATCTCCTCTAGTTTTGAGAGGGAGTGAAGGAGTCTGCTCAAATGGGAGTAAGGATTTGTTCTCGAGAATAAAAGGAGAATAGGGACATCCTTTCTAGATGATAGGGGTTGATGATGGTCATTTCACATTCATTATTTTCTTCGTATGAAGAAAGAATGGTGGAGGATTATATAAGCATATGTGGTTTCCTTGAGGATGGAAAATCAAAGAAACGAAAGGTATCGACACTCTTTGAGGATAGGACATGTATCAAAGATAAGAGTGGTCGAAGAGGACCAATATTATTTGAGGGTTTGGTATTATAGATACAAAATAATAATATTCCTAAAGGTACATATCTTGTGAACATACAGATGGGATACGTGCCTTGTAGAGGTAGTGGTGTATCACACATAAACACCCCCAACATAATGCTCTTGAATGAAATATAGCTTTTCTAGTTATGCCTCACAGATAGTGGTGGTCATAATGATGATCCTTATAACTGGCTTATCAATCTAAATCTTTCTATGAGAACTCTTCAGTTTGAGAATTATTTTTTATTGGTTGTACAATTATGAATACCTCCCTAGGTAAGAGGGATTATTGGAAATGTAACTAGTTTCGGTTTTCATAATTGTTGTTGTACTAATTTTAATATGTATCTTATGTAACAAAAAAAAGAATAAAATAAAATTTTATTATTTTAAATGTTGGGCTTCATGCTCATTATTGACGATCTTCTAGGTAAAAGATCATTTTTCATGCTTCTAGGGTTTGTTAGGTCATAGTATTTATTATAATCGATCAAAAGAGTCAACATCATGTTTATAAGACCCTAATAATTTATTTTGAGTCTAGAAGGTCCTGGAAACCTCAAGAGCACAAGTCAACCCTAGAAGAGACAATTCAGCCTCAAGAGCGTTATTCGACCCACACGGAAAGGTTATAAATAGAGACATCTTCGACCTCATTTGACACTCATCACCAACAATTTCAATCTGCATTAAGAAGGAAAATGAAAGAGGAGAAAATGTAAAGGAAAGTGAAGATAGGATAAAAGAAGCAATGAGAAACCCTAGTGAAGGGAAAGGGTAAGTTTTTAAGAAATTTCCTCTCACACGTTTGAGCTTCTATAGGAGTTGCAGGGTGTGAAATTTCTGCGGTGACCGCAAGTCTGAAATTCTACTATAGGAAGGGTTGGAATTTTTATATTGTTGTTGTTGCGGAATGGTTTTTCTTTAGATGACCTATTTTTACTATGATCTTATTGGAGGGTCTCTTTGGAGGGTTGACTTGGTTATCGGAGGACTTTGTCTAAAGTTTGGGTCTTTGTTGTCTCATTTGAAGTAGATTCTATAATAAGAAGAAGAGTGTTGTTTGGTTTTTCCCCTTGGAGGGGTTTTGTCGTGGCTGAAAGCCTAATGTCTATTTCCTCTTTTGCTACTATTTTTTTCTTCATATTTGTTTGATGAAAAGGTCTAGATGAAAGAACAAAGAAGATTAACTAAGTTCACAAGAAAGTATTAAGGTTAAGGAAAAATGGAATTAATAAGGTACCAAATTTCATTTTTCCAACATGAAGAAAAATCACCCTCAAACCCCAACTTATTCATAAAATTCCATGATTATTACACTAGACAATTCGTCCGAAAAAATATGATAAATTTATACCAAAAATAAAAAATTTATACTATGAGGGTTACTTTCCTTAGAATTATAGATTTAATAAGTTTTAAAATGTAGAAAAAGACAACATATGAAAGTGAAGTCACTCACAACCATAATAATGAGATATATGACTTAGGAAACCTTTTTGAGAAAAAACCTAGGTGGAAGGTGAGGCTGCTCTACTCTTTCTTTCTTTGAATTCAAATGTATGCAAGTACAAAGAAGTGCAGTCGGTTGGCCTACGTGTTTCTATACTGTACACACCATCTCTAATTTTTCTCTCGCTACCAACTCTAGGATGTTCTACTCATCTATGGAACAAAATGCACTCAAATGGAATGAAACCTCATTTCCTCCTACTATTCTAGTTATAACACAACTGATAGACTCCTAGCGAGTAAGTTTGACTCCTTCAACTCTTAACTAGATTTATAATATCAACTCTTCTAGAGTCCTCTTCATCATGATCACATTTATAACCCATTTTCCATGAATATTGGGGGTTGATGTGTTATTCTCTCAAATCATGATGGTAAAAATAGAAAGTTCAAGTACTGGGTGGAATAACTTTTTCTTGTACAAACTCTAATTTAGGAAATTATTACACTTTTGGAAAGGTATTAAATAGCTCTAAGGCACATCACAATTATGCAACAAATTTGTATCCTCAAAGCACCATTTGATGCCTCAAATTGCTTCTGCAAGGATTTAGACCCTAATTCACTGAACTAGGACCCACAACTAAAAATGGTCCTCTCATTTGATTACTCCAATTTTCTACTCTAAAGGCATAAATATAGACAACAAATAATATAATGATCCATTCCATATCTCCTTCTCCTTCCTAACTTCCTCTTATATATCTACTTAAATTTTTTAGTTCTTGATATGCTAATTTGTTACAAAATTATAAATATTTTTTCATAGTAAATTGTTTGCATGCCATTTCATTATGAAACTCTAATAGAGTGGATAGAACTAATATGCTTAATTCTAGATAATAATAATAAGCTAGTATATCATTAAATCAATTTCAGTTAGGAAGTTTTTAAATGAGCTTTCATAGGGGAAATAAGATATCATTAATTGAGATATAAATTTGAATATAATTTGTATGTATTTCTCCATGGACTATGATTTGGGGCACTCTAACTATCTAGTGTTTTAGCTTCTTTTTCAAAAACCTAGCAATAGCATTTTTCCTTAAATCGTAATTACTTTTGAAATATGTTTTTTAATAAAAAAAGGGATTTAGTGCTCTAAAAAAAACTTAGGCCACTTGAACATTGTAGATTACATAACTCAAACTTAGAAATTTTGATTGAAAAAGGTGCTTCATTAAGGGCACAAGGCTATGCACTATGACTTGAATAACATATATAATGATCATTTCATATTATAAATTATTTTATTTATTTTGGAATATTCTACTTGATTAATTGAGACACCCAAAAGCACAATTGTTGAAATTGATCTTTGTATTCAATTTAAAGTAATAAACAATGAGCATATTGAAATTTTACTCACTTATAGGAATTCCAAACCCTGTAAATTATATTCTATGCATCTTTCATTTCATGCTATCAAAATTTCATTTCTAAATTCATGAGAGGCTCCAAAGAATAAATCTTTTTATTTGAGAGTGTAACATGATCCATGTAGCAACTACAAGGAGGAAATTTCAATGCATTTCACAATATATGTTGCATGTGAAAAAAGGTGATGGATGTACAACAAAGAGCATTTAGAGAAAATTCACATCAATATACAACAATGCTTGATTGATCCTAGAGGCACTTTATATAAACCATTGTGACAGAGATGTGTGATCTTGTCCACTGTCAACATGGAATTGGAACATATCCAAGTACAATTAAAATACTCTGTAAATTGAAAAGAAATGTTAGCTATAATAAAAAACAACAATGAATAGGCATGTTTAGTTCATTTTAATTAAAAGAAATATAAAATATCAATAATCACAACTTCAGTATGGTCACTATATTTGTTATTCATTTTACAACTCAGTGTGGTAAAAATATTTCACTCAATATTAGTCAAAAATAAAATATTTAGATGTTCACATGACGTAATATAGGTTTATATCATTTTTAAGAAGAAATAAAGTAGTTAGAAGTAAAAAAAGGTGAAATATATTATAAAATAAATTATAAATATATCATTATATTACATTTACATAAACTTAATAATTAAATTTCAATTTGAAAATCAATCAAACACACTCATCATCATCGCATAAAGAAAGAAATCATTAAAAAAAAAAACGATATATGATACATATCGCCAAGCAGTTGAAATATAATTGATGAAATAATAATGGTTAACTGAAATAGCATTTACACAAGACCATATGCTGAGATATGGCGCTAAACAATAATTGTGAATTGATGAAATAATATTGGTTAACTAAAATAGCATTTACAAAGGACCATATGCTGAGATATGGCGTTAAACAATAATTTTGAATTGATGAAATAATAATGGTTTACTAAAATAGCATTTACAAAGGACCATATGCTGAGATATGGCGTTAAACAATAATTGTGGTATGATTTGAGTTGAGGAGGTTTCTCAACCAACGTCGACGAGTTTGTTCTATGATTGGAGGAGGTTTCTAAACCAATGGGCATATTCCCTAGCTTGTCACTTTAAGTTGTTGTTTTAATCAACATAATATAAACAAAATTGATAGTCATATCCACTTGCCCACTCAAAGTTGTCCAGAAGCACTACAATATAAAGGGGGTTTTTAAGACAATATTTAAGACATCTTTTGGGTAAATTGTCTTAATTTTAGACAAAAGAAAACTTGTGTATTGTCTTAAATATTATCTTTAAGCGGGTGTCTCAAATTAAATTGTCTTAAAATATTGTCTCTATAAAGACAATATATAACACAATCATTTTTTTCTCTCTAGAGACAATAGTTGTAGTGCAACACAGAGTGGTGTTTTAAGACAATTTTTGGGTAAATTGTCTTAACTTGAGACAAAAATAAACTTATATATTGTCTGAATATTATGAGTGTCTCAAATTATTGTCTTAAAAAATTGTCTCTATAAAGACAATATATAACACAAACATTATTGTCTCTTATGAGACAATTTCATTTTTGTCTCTCCAAAGACAATAGTTGGAAATAAAGACATATTGTCTTTATGGAGACGATGTCTTTAATCCTATCTATTGTCTCTCTAGAGACAATATAAAACAATGAATCCATAAAAATATTTCACCATTAAAATAAATCAATATAAAAATATTTAATTGAAAAAAACTACAATATCACAGAATAATTCATGTTAGGGTACATTGGAATCGAACCACCAACCTCCTGCGTGGTAGGTGCTCTTCCATTGAGCTAGCACCCTTTAAAGAATTATGTGAAGAGTTATGGCAATATTTTAAATTGTATATATGTGCATTGATTTTTAAAAAATGCTCGACACATAATGACATAATCCTTGTAAAATATATAATCATGCAAGCCTCTATTTTAAAATTAATAAAAAAATAACTCAATGGAGTTAGCTCATTGTGACACCCTTGTAGCTTGAGTTGCACAAAAAAATAATAATAAGCAGTAATATACAAACAAATTAATCTAGTGATACAAAGAAAATTAACTAGAATTAGCACAAGTAATACAACCACCACTCAAAGAGCTACACCAACTTGCTAGTAGGCATTGATGACTCATATGATGTACAGAATGAGCCATGACTACATCATCAACTCATTCAAGACAAATTGGGCACTCTCCTCTTTCACCGTTACTAATTCCTTTGACCACTTCTTCAATGTAAGCTTTTGAAGGTACAGAACTAGAATCTCCATTAACACACATTTGGCTTTCTAGAAGAAAATGCCTTGCCTGCTTATACATATCATATGACTGTTGTGTATCACCCCAGTGGTTGATAAAATAGAAATTAGAAAAAAATCCATGCCATCTTATTCGAATTAGAACACTGTTGTGTATCACCCTAGCTGTTATCATTCTGTATCACCCTAGTTGTTGATAACTTAGCAATTAGAACAAATTCTAACATATAATTATTCATAAGAGAACTAAAAAAACTCTTGATCTTTAGGGCTCAAAATAATGTTTTTTAATAAAAATCATTTTACAAAGGACATTCTAAAGTAGAACTTACCTCATGACAAGAAAAGGATGTTCACAAATTTCACAACCTCAAAATAAATTCCATAATATATGCATAATTGTGAAGAACTTCACCTTGTTCAACAAACTGATCATACTGGACCTGTAAATAGAAATAAACACCATAGATTTTTTAAGTCAAACAAAAATAAAAACAAAAAAATGAATCAAAACTATTATTATATTTCCTTTCCATGGATCAGAGAAGTGCTTGCCTTGGATCTTCTATACAAAGTTGTATAACATTTGTTCTCAGCTTTAGTAAATTCACACTCAATAACTTGTACATCAGTAGGAGGAAGAATAAGAATGGGTCTGAATATTCATGAACAAATATTCGAAATCACTCTAAGGGACTGAACATCAAAGGCCAGATGAAAGCCCAATTCTACATTCATACCTTCCCTCTTTGTAGTATTGTCTTTTGTCCTTCCCAACATCAACAGCCTCAAGTTAGCTTGAACTAATTTCAAGCCACGTTCATCACCTTCCTCAAAGGTTTTTTGAATAGTTTATATCATCTGGACACCACAAGGTATAATACTCAAATCATGACCTATTATAATCTATAAAATTGAAGCTGTGAGATGAAATCAAAATTTTGCAACAGTAAAATAAAAACCAGGTATGTTTCAATTTTTTCGAACAATGCAACTCCTTAATGAATTTTAGCAATGTTGCATTTTCATTCCGTACTACAGATTTGGAAAATCCTGGCTACAGAAGTAGCATACTAAACAAGATGGTAAAATAGTGAATTAACATTTTGTAGCAAGCTTTTGTAATAGTTCAATTCTAGGTGGAAATATTAATTTGATTGTGGGTAAAAAAAAGCTTCAATAAATGTCCGTATTAAAGCACAAGGTATGACAAAACATGGTGCTAAAGTATATCAAAAATAAAATATGATTGCAATATCAGAAATAGAGAGCAGTTTCAGCATCTATTCTGAGACCTACCAGTATTTGGATCAAATATTGTGCAGGCACATCATACAGTTTCAGCGTCTATTCTCACACAATCAAAACTTGTTTTGGATATAATCAGTAGCAGCTAGACACCATCTCTGTATTCAAAGACATAGGAGAATGTGTGGGCATTATTTTTGGAATTATGTATGATAAATTTCCTCCATGGGTTGTTTTACTGGTCGGATGTCTACACAATGTCATCGGATACATGCTTATATGGTTGTTCCTCACACACTAATTGCCCACGCCTACCCTCTGGAAAATTTTTTGTCATTTTCTTTGCAGTAAACAGTGAAACATATTACAATACAACATCTATTGTGACTTGTGTCAACAATTTCCCTGCCAATAGAGGAATTGTGTTGGGATTGATGAAGAGCTGCTTGGATGGATATAATTACCATGGATATAAATCAGGGTCAGCATTCCATGGCCTTCTTATAATTCTGGACCAACCTCATGCCCGCTGGTAATTTTTTCCAATTTCCCTTCCATTAATTCTCAACTTTGATACCAATAATATATTATGCCCTGCATATGATATGGCCATGCAATCGTTACAACATGCAATTCCCTACATAATTTATAATAAGAAATAAACAGAAATATAAATCTGCACAATATCATTAAAGTTAAACACATTATTGAACACAACAAACAAACTTTCCTCAACCATTTCTCAGACAAAAACTGCATAAACACATCTTACAGGCTTGCTCTTCATCGACCTCATAGGACTTTAACTTTCGAAAATATAATTGAAACCCTGTACAAAAGGAAACCTCCTCTAGTTTGTGACTGCCTTAGTGACCCACATTTCTTTCCTTAAACAGTGAAGTTCGTATGCATTGGGAAGGATATCTTCCTCTCACAGAAACTGTCATAACTATCCTGCCATCGAACTTTTTGTTGGAGAACAAATACCCTAGCATATTAAACGTCTTGCCAATATTAAATGAGATCAAGTTTGGGTTTTGCTAAGAATGCAAAGGGAGGTTGAATTAGTTTTCAAGATTGAAAAAATTGGCATTAGTAAATTCGACTTCGGATTCTTATTAGCTTAATAAAATTTAGAAACTCATGTTAAGGCTTTAAATGGCAAGCTTAGTTTACTGACTTTTTGGTAATTATGAGAATGAAGTCAAATTGCATTTCCTGCTTGGTAAATTCAGTAACAACAACTTTTTCTATGCCTTTTCATTACATTCAAGGATGCAATAAGAAAATTAAGATTAGGATTTAGGCTTTGAAAAAATAGCACACTTGCTAATCACAACAAATAAGGCAACTAGATTTTAAGCACATAGAGGTTCGCACCTCAGTATTTTTATTCTGATCCTTCTTTTTGTTCAAGAGCCTGATGTTAAGGTGCATCTATGCTAGTTAATAGGAGGTTTTGATGTACCTCCAAAACACAAATTTGGTTTCCGTCGATAAGAATTTTTTCATTTGATGCAGAGCTATATGTCAAGCATGGAAGGTCTTGGATGAGTGGATGTATAGGATGAAACAAATGTTTATGTGTCCTCTTATTTGAAACTTTTATTTTAGTACTTTTCCTATCATGCTTAACTTAGAGATTTCTTTGCTACTCCCTTGAGGTGTGTGGTAGATGGTGACTCACTCCATTTATGACTTTCTGGTTATATATTAATATTCTCTTTCTTTTGATTCTATCATTTGTGATGGCAACTTTTGTTCATCCAATTTGCTATGTTATTTTCTTGGTTGGTAAACCGCAGAGAAATAGACGCAGCTTTATTACAGATAAGGATTTAAAATTCCTCTCCAGGAATGGTATAAATACTGTTAAAATTCCTATTGGGTGGTGGATTACATATGATCCAAATCCTCCAGCACCTTTCAGAGAAGGATCTTTACAATCTCTCGATAATTCTTTTAAATGGGCAGAGTGAGTTTTGGATGCCATCATTTCCTATTTAAGGTTTTGAAGAGGTGCCACTTGCAGTGTTTAATTTTCAATTATATAGGAATATTTTTCAAACCTTTAAGAAAAATGACCACGATAGTATCATAAAGGTTCAGAAAGAAATGGGTATATCATTTTATTTTATGGTGTAGGGAAGGGACATAAAGATAAAAATTCATACTGACTTACTATTTTGGTTGCAGTCATTATGGTTTAAAGGTTATTGTTGACCTCTGTCTACTCAACTTAATGTTCCTAAATTGATGTCATAAATTGTCAACCAGGGCTAGTAAACTATTGAAGTGAAGTGCACTATATGTGCCTAGGTATATTCTTCCTACTTCATTGTGTTTAGTTTTTTTCTAGTGTTTTTGGTTTTGTGTTTTTGTGCTAAGAGGAAAAGAACTAAATTGTTGGCAAAGAGAAGTTATTGATCACACTAAAACAGAGAAAAATCTACTCTAAACTATGTATGGCACCTAAGAACATAAAATACTAATTCACCAATTGCAAAGCTTGAAAAGGAAAGTAACTCATAACATTAACTCCGTCCAATTCATTTCATTAGAGGTATGTTGGAACAACTTGAGAAAAGGATAAGTTTGATGCAATGAGGTTCTTCTAAGTAAACAACAACTTACAATATCACAGAGAAAATCTCATCCATGGTTAGAAATTTGTTGGAACACATTGAGAAAAGATTATCTGAAACATAGTAAGGAACCCTATGCTAATTTAACTCATGACACTAAAATCAACCCATTCTTCAACTCAAAATGTTACTATTAAGCCTCATTCAAGGGTTATAGATCTCTTGGAATAACTTTGGAAAAAGGTTGTTTGTAAAATTATGAGAAATTGCAGAACAGTCAAGACCTCAAAATGATATTACTAATTCTTGTCCATATGATAATAATGTGTTAGAAAAGACTAAGAACAAGAGAATTTTGTAAATAATGAAGGCCTTTAAGTCATATTTAACAGAACTAGAATACAACTAACTAATAAAACTTGAAATGCAATGAACAGAACTGAACTAATATGCAATTAGCCTTCGAAATAATACAGCTCTTTCTCATTTAGTGTTAGTGATATTTTGGAACAATTCATGAGAACAAGGTTGACTGCACTATTCGATGTAAGTAAGCATAAAACATGAAGTTCAGAAAACTGCCTAAATTAAGAACGAAACAGAGCTAAAGTTACTTATCTAAAAAATATGCACAAAGCCTTTCGGATAGTAGGGGCCCTCCACCATCGGATTGGCACACGAATCTCCTCAAGATTGATTCAGATCATGCATTAAAGTTGTACTTATTTCATTAAAGGAAAACGCTTCAAAAACATAGTATTACAGTCTTGGACAAATTAACAACAAAACATCAACTAGCTAACTGTCTATCGGTTCACTGAGTTATTTTTATAAGCAAAATACATAACTGTCATTGAGAAGAAATAGGGATAGGTGTCTTTTTCAATCAAAATCGAATTAGAACTCCAGTTGAGGCCTCGTACTTTGCTGAAGACATCTGCAGAGTCCTTGTCCTGGTAGAAGTCTACTTCTTAGTTTTAGTTTCCTCCACGTGCATAACCACTTGCAGATTTTTGCTCAGACTTCGTAGAGGGAAAGGAATGATGTAGGTGAGTTCTGGAATTAAACCATATGCGTTTTTCCTTTAAGTGACACCTGTAACCTGTGTGAACATAAAGATAGCTGTGGAATATGCGACTAGCTACAGAATGGCTGCATTCTGTAGCTAAGTCTAGTCAAAAATCACTACGACAACAAAACCATAAAAGTATAGCAAGTCAGTCATTGTATGCATTCTTAAAGTGACTTTAATCAATCCTATTGATCTTTTAAGCCTATAATTGATAAATGACAAAGGAAATGAAGTGAAATTTGGTGAAAGAAAAGGGCATCTTTGGGGCTCAACATACCCCCACTGCAAAGCTTTTGCATGTCCTCATGCAATTAATCCATGTATTCCGAAACTTTTGCTAGGACATCTAACTTCCTTTTTCTGCTTTGCTTGATGTTCAGTGGCATCCTAGGCTTCCTTATGACCAATTTGAACCTCAGTTTTATAAGTGCCCTGCTCAACTTTTTATTTTTCTTCTTCAGCTTCTCACTAGCCTTATACAATTTTTCCATTTGCAGAGAGAGAGTTGTGTTCATGTTACTTTTCAGCTTGACTTGTTCCCTTAAGATTTCATTTTCATTTTTTTATGTGCCTATTAAGTACTTCCAGTTCATATTTAACCCTTCTCAGCACTTCAATAGAAGACTCTTGTGGGCTAGGAGTTCTTCCTCTGTTTTCTGAGGCTCTCTTTTCCAATGACTCAACATAATTATAGATTCTTTGTTGTGCTGGGTCTACCTCCGGAGTTCCTCTATCAAGATCCTATTCATACTAGTACTCAGGAGATTTATCAGTTGGTGTCTCTTCATCCTCAATATCTATGATTCCCGTTTGTTTAACCCCTATTTTCTTTAATATGCCTCTAAGCCTATGGCTTCGTCTTAGTTTAGATGGCCCTCACCTCTCTCCTTGGCATACTTTCTTATTATCTTCTCCTTTTTAAGATGTTTCTTAATTTCAGCCAATTTTTTAGAGATAATATCCTCACTGTCTTCTTGTATGGATTTACCAGTTTTAATTTCAACAGATTTGGAAATTTTTCCTCTCCTGCTTCTTCTTGCAAGTTTTCCTTCAGATGGAGTTTCTTTAGGTTCTTCAAAATGATTCCTCAAGAGTAACTCATCCCAATTGTCTCCCACCTTTCTCAAATGATGCTCAATTAGGATTTTAACTATTCCATGGTGATACAAGGTGGTTTCTAAGAATTGAACCCTTTTTTATACATTAGAAGCCATCCTCTTTAGGCTATGGAGTAAGAAAAAGGGTAAATTGATTTCTTCATCTAGGAAATGCATCATAAGCCCAATATGATAAACATATAGGGTGCCAAACCTTCCTTTACAAGTTATAAACTTTTGCAGAATTAACAACATATTTCGCCACTTATTCTTTAAGGCTGAACTAGGAATGCCTTTCTTGAAAACTGAGATATCCATACCTGGTGTTTTGAGCATCTACCTCCATGCTTCATTGTGAAATTCCTTGGTTTTGAACCATCGTTCACCTTGCCTTGGTAATTATGTTGATTCTGCAATGAAGGATTCTGTGATAGTGAACTTGACATCACGTATTTCAACTTTTGACCCATTGAAGGACGGGGCAAATGTCTTGGTAACCTCCTTATGGAATCCATTGAACTTTTCCAAAAACTGTAGCCACCCCACCTGCTGTAACATTTCTCTAATCTGTGGGTAACCCTCTAGGTATTTTGTTCCAACTGGTTCGGAGCTTACAATGAGTCCCATGGTTTCTTTTCTCAATCTTCAATTTACTTCTCCGTAACTTCTCTCCTATTCACGGTAAAAATGGCTGTAGAAGGTTGTTTTTACCCCAAAGATGACTTCTCTATTTTGCAGACAGGAATTGGCTACGGAAAAATGACATGAAGTGGTTATGGAGTGAGTGAAATATGGTGAGGGTAAATTACAGGAAAACTGAGTTTGAGAGCTGTCATGGAGTGAAATACCGCAGAAAAATCTCATGAGAATTTCAAAATCATCACTGAATACTTCGAGTTAGTGATGTGACCTAATAGGTCACTTCAAGTACTAACCGTTAATTTTTAATAAATGATGATTTGATATGGCGGAATGGAAGGGATTTGTCCATGAATTTTATGATAGGCTTGATAGGCTTGATCAATACAAATAATCAAAATAACTTTATGAAACATACATATAACTTAACCATACTATAACTTTCATAATCTATTATCATAATAATTTCACAAGTTACCTTAGCCCTTCTTTTGATTTTTGTGGTTTTTAATATGCTTTGTCTTCCTTTGAAATCATTGATCTTTCAGTCTTCATAATCCCTTTCATTTTTCTTGTTGACATAGGTGTGCAGGATAAATTTGCTGCTGAACAAGTGGTTGCTGGATAATTTCCTGCAGGATATCTAGCTGCAGAATGTCTGGCTACAAAATGTCTGGCTGTAGAATGTTTGGCTGCAGAATATCTAGCTGCAGAATATACCTATAAAAGCTTTGAGACATGGAATGAAATGATTTGAAACATGGATGGAATGTAGTATGAAATGAAATAAAATGGATCATGAAATATGGTGGAATGAAGCATGATTGAAGTGAAATATAATGGAATTAAATGGATCATAAATGTAAAGTAGAATGAAATATGAAAAGTGGCCTGCAACTTATGATTTGTAATACTCAATTGCAGAAAGAGATCAAATTTAAAAATTTGAAATGAAAATGAGGTGGACCATGGAATGGAGTGAATGAAGTATGGATGAATGGAGTGAATGAAATATGAATGAAGTGAGACATGATGGAGTGAAATGGATCATAAGTGGAATATGATATATAAAATGGGCCTGCACTTATGATTTTGTGATAGCTGCTTGTAGGAAAAGAACAAATTTGAAAAGCTAAAGTGTCAGAAGGATTCTGTATAAACATGCTAATCAGTGATTAGTTTTCATGTTTATACTTTTTTTTCTTTATTTATTTATTTATTTATTTTTTATGCATCTAAATTCAGAAAATTCAATTAAGTTGATGAAGAAGAAGGATTCTTCTTCATTAACTTCACATCACTGTTCTCCTGGAATCTCTTGACAAATTCTTCTCTTGAAAGTGGCTTATGATACAGTTTCAATCTATGACCATTTACAAGAAAAGTGACCTCTTCTTCATCTATTGTCCTGATTTGTATTGCTCCATTGTCAAAAAAATTTACAATTTCATATGGCCCAAGCCAATGTGTTTGGAATTTACCTTGAAAATCTTTGAACTTTGAATCAAACAAGAGGGCCCAGACACCTTCTTTGAATTTATTTTCCTTAATGTACTTATCATGCCATCTATTCCTTTGATGTTGGACTATATTTGTTCTCTGGACTGCATCATGTCTAATCTCATCCAATTCATTAATCTTCTCCAATCTATGCTTTTTTGCTTCTGTTAGATCAAATCCTAGTTGGACTACCATTTTAAAAGTTTGAATCTGAAACTCTATGGGAAACAAAACTTGTTTTCCATAAACAAGTTCATAAGGAGTATGACCTGTTGTGCTTCTCCATGTAGTTCTATAGGCCCACAAGGCTTCAAGAAGCCTGTCTGCCCAATATATTCTATGTAAATGAATAGACTTTGTTAGGATCCCTTCAATTACCTTATTAGTAGATTCCACTTGACCGTTTTCTTGTGGATTATAGGGAGTAGATTTTCTATGTTTGATTTTGTACCTCTCCACCATTTGTTCCACTAGCTTTGATGTGAATTGAGCTCCTTGATCTGTAACAATTTCTCTTGGGACACCAAAATGAGTAAAAATATCCTCAAAAATAAAATTAACTACAGATGCTTCAATAGCAGAAAGTAATGGCTTGGCCTCTACCCATTTGGTAACATAATCAGTGTAAACTAATATATATTTCTTTTGTCTTGATGGAGGACTAATAGGTCCTACAAAATCTAAAGCCCATTTCTCAAAAGGTTCAATACGTACCTGAGGCTGCAATGGCATCTCCCCTGAAGGAGAAGGTTTCCCTACCCTTTGGCAATTGTCACACCTTTTGACATCCTCTTTAGCATCTGGGTGAAAATGTGAAGTTGGGAAACACTTTTTGCCCTTTTTTGACGTTGAAAATTGTAATTTTCTATGATTTTCAACTTCAACTCCACTAAACTCATATTTTTATTGCAAACTATGCTTTGACATAAAAAACAAGAATTGTAGAGAATTGTCTTACCTCCATACACACATTTTTTTTAAAAAAAAATATTGACATATAGAGGGGTAAATTTCTTGTTTACTAACTGCATATACTTGAAATTTTCAGTGCAAACATAAATAGTCACTTTATCATCCTTTACTTTTTTTTAGGGAAGGTTATTCATTTTTTTGGAAAAAAACCATAGCATCATAATCTGCATATATTGGGCTAGTGCACAGTACTATTTTTCGGTAATTTTTCGGATTAAATCACTATTTTTTTATTATTTTTTTGAAATGGACGAAGACAAAAAAAACGATGATATTTCAATGACATTTTATCATCCTTTGATTTTCTTTTCAATGTGATCGTCAATAAGAAAAATGAGAGTACCCTTTTGAAGCAGACAGGGAGAGGAAGTGCAGTATGATTTTTTTTGAATTTTTTTGGTGTCCTCATTTGAAAGTTATTGAATTTTCATTCGATGCAATTTTTCGAACAATGAAATTCCACACTGACACGGTTTAGTAAAAAAATTAATAAAAAAATTGAATTTTTTTAATGAAACTCCACAAATCTCATATCATCGTAAACTAGATTCAAAGATGAATCTAATGGTACTTTGTCCGACATATAAATTTTTTTTGTAGGTGTTCTCGCCCCTCCGAAGTTGCGGTGTTCCCTGAATACCGCAGAATTCGTGTGTTTTTCGTTGACCGAAACTCTGACGAGATAATCTCTCGGACGAGAAATTTCTCAAAATCTCGACCGAGAAATTTAAAACTAGTTTAACCCGCCTAGAGTTAGATTTACCGCGCGTGGAAACAAAGTGGATCGAAAGTTAAAAAAACTCTCGGACGAGAGTTTTCACCCCCGAGAGTTTCCCGAGAGTTTAGAAAACTCTCGTCGAGAGTTTAGAAATATATTTTGGAAATAATATATATATTTAACATTAAAATAAAATGCATAATATGTATATTAATGTATTTTATTTATGCACTACATTTTAGATATTGAAATGCTTTTTTGTTATTTTTTTTGCATTAAAATATTTTTTAAATATTTGTTAATATTATTTAATCCTAAATATCAAAAGATTTTATGGATGTGTGAACACTTTTTAGTTGCTCCCTCATCTAAATATTTTCATAGGTAATTGCAATTGAATGTGATAAAATGAAATGTCTAGATTGTGAGAAAGGACGAGATTTATAGCTCTAGGAGGAAGCTCCTTCAGAATGGCTTGGGCAAGTAGGGAAAGTATTGAATGTTGCAATTATTCCCACCCAAGTCCTTTTCACGTTGTACTCATAATTGATGATGATGTATGGGAAATAGAGAAATAAAGGAAAATTCGGTCACCCACATCATTTCCACATTGTAATAAGAATTGACGATGTCGTATGGGAATAGAGAAATAAAGGAAAATTCGGTCATGTGGAATGGTAGACGCTAGTCAACACGGGTTGGGAGATGAGAGCACACACTTTCTCAAGGGGAGTCATTCAATGATTGATGCATTCAAGCATTATTCGTAGAAAAGGGAAGTCAATGACATAATAATCACATCGTAGTGATGACAACTATGCATTAAGAGTGTGTGGAAGCATTGTTAGTGCACACTCGTAACTAGTCTGGAAACATTGCAAAAAGTAAAAACAACCACGTTAATAAGGTAGGGTGATTTGTTGATTCCCTGCACAAGTGGAGATGTTGGTTACTCCGGGAACTTCTCTTGGTTTTCAAAGGTGGAGATCGTTTGGGTGGACTTTGGATTCCCATGAAATTTATTAGGTGGAAGTGTAGTGCACTATGGATTCCTACCCGATTTCATGTGGAGGCATTATGGGCTTTGAATTCTTATGGTGTAATCGGGTGGAGATTCCAAGCTTCCCAAAGGAATCTTGGGATCGTGCGAATGTCTTCCCAAAGGTTTTTGTTTCCATGAGGTCAGGGGCGAGCATTTGGGGTTTCAAGTTAAGCATAGCTAAAATCCTATCCTCATTCCCATTAGCTTTCTAGTCATCTTCATGCCATTTCTCGGTGAGGACAATTTCTTTGATATTCTCGAGAACAACTTTCCATATCTGTTCAATTTGTCGATCTACTCATCTCTGAATGTTCTCCAATTTCTTTCTTTCCAGGCGACCCATATGAGAAATCCCATAAAGAGTCCCCACACTATGTTAAGAACAAGGCTTTTATACCCTCCTTTTCTCCAGACTTCAATTGTATGCCTAAGGCTCTTGTTGTCCCTATCCGTTTATTGTAAGAGGGACGAAATTTTTTTTCCACAAGGTCTCGACGACATAGAAGTTATTCAATAGGTGTTTCCAATGTTTCTACATTCTTCTTACACATAGTATATGTCGATCGGCCATGCATTCCTTTCTTATGCAGCTGATCCTAGGTAAGAATCTTTCCATGACTAAGTAGCCACAAAAAAGTATTCAATTTTCTCGCCATTGTTTTTTCCGACCATATTTTTTTTCCAAAGTGGTACAACTACATTATGAATGTTATTTGATTTTATGTAATGGCCTTCTTGTATTGTGAACATGCATTTTGTGCAATACCCCCCATATGAGTATATCCTCTCGTGTTTCTATTGCTAATTTTCTAGATTTAAGTTCTTTCACATAGTTTTCCCATTGACAAGTTTCTGGAGCATTCTTCCACTTGGTCTTTTAGCTTCCATTTTCGCCATTGAAGCTCTGTCCCTTCATCCAAAAAATTGTGCTATTGTCTTAGTATTCGGCTCGTTAGTGAATAGGAAAATCTCCCCTAAATCAATCTCACCTGAATATTTTCTCCCTGTTGTTGTCATGATTCCTCCCAAAACTGGGCAATGTCGCCTCCTCTAATTTCCCAAAAATTGTGTTCTCGAATGAGATATCTATTTAGTGCTATCAAGTTTCAAATAATGGATCCTTTAGGGGTCATTTGAACTTTTAATTTGCTTACAATATTTAAGGAAATTTCATTCTTCTATTCTGAGATTATTTTTCCACAAATCTCTACCCCATTGTATCCATATTTACCAGAGATTAGCTCCCATAACTTGATTTAGCAAATATGGATCTCTTAACCCCAAGCCTCCGGTCCTTTTTTATTTTCGTAAGCTTATCCCATGAAAGGAGAACCCATTTATAGGCTTGTTGAGATCCTTGCCATAGGATGTTTTTTAAACGTCTTAGCCATATCATTACAAAAGATTTTAGGCGTTTCCAATCTAGAGAGTTGATAGATGGGAATGGATTGTAAGACTGTTCTTAACATAACAACTCGACTCGTAGCATTAAGCACCTAAAATGCCCAATTTTGAAGTCGAGCTTATATGCAATTAATGAGATATTTCCACCCGGAGACCCGAAGAGAATTTAGATTGAGAGGGATTCCTAAATATTTCATAGGGAAGGATTTGATGTTGAATCCCAAGGTAGGCAATAGGAATCTTTGGGAGAGAATATTAGTATTAAATATAAACACATTTTATTTGTCATTATTGATTTAAGAGTTCCAGAGGCTTCCATGAAATCTTTAAGAATGGATAGAATTGAACCTTAGATTCTTTTAGAGTGGCTTGACGAGAAGAGCATAAAGTCATCTACAAATCTGTTGGTGCGAAAGTTTTAAACCTGCCCCCCCCAAAGATTAAGGCCTTTAAGTTGACCTCCTTGGATCTTACTTTTAATATGTCAACGAAGGCCTTCTGCTGCAATAATGAAAAGGAAGGGGGGAAAGTGGATCCCTTTGTCTTAAACCCCGGGTAGCATTAAAGGGAGTTGAAGGAACTTCGTTAAGAAGAATAAAGTAATTAGGAGAAGAAATAAAAGGCATTATCCAATAGATCCATCTTAAATCAAATATCCAAACACCTCAAGAATAGCTTTAAGATAATTCCACGACCTCCGCACAAGGCTCCTTTGCACGACAACAACAAATGGATAAGGTTGTGGAGGAGTACGGGGACATCTTCACCTCACCCATAGGGGTTCCTCTGCAGCTGTCGAGTCAAGCACCCGATTGATCCGACCCCGAGTGCGCCGCTACCCAATGGACCGATCTATCGACGCTCGTTTCCGGAGAATGATGAAATCAAGAGGCGGATTCGGGGAGTCATTGCGAAAGGTCACATCGGACCAAGTTCATCACCCTATGACAAATAAATGTATTCCATTGTGCAAGCCTCGTTGACACCGGGTTTCACCTCCATCTCAAGAAAGAACAAAGGGGGAGAAAGGCAACAAGCCTCCGAAACCCTCCACCAATACAGACCCCACCAATACCGCCTTGACCCGACAGAAACAACTTTGAAGTTCCGAGCAATCTTGACTCATTGGAGCACCTTATAGTCTCCCGGGCCCCCACCGATCAAGATCCAGTCATTATTAAGTCAATCTTTGATTACAACCAACGCCCCCGAGCATAACCTCGGATTCAATCCACGCCCTGAGCACCGCAACACAAACCATAATCCTCTCCCATTCGATTAATACCAATTTGTTGGTATCCCGTGTTTTTGACGAGTTTGGCAAATCAAAAGACAAGGCAACATCGGAACCAATCTTTAGAGTTCTAGGATCTAGTCCTCCTGTTCTCGTAGAGGGATCTCTCAAATATTTGTTTGCAAAGGTTTATCTTATTTGCTTTGGTTATGGATTTTAGACTAGTTATTACGTGCAAATGTTTGTTTGGTTGGGTTGAGTTGATACGACGAGAATATGAAAGGTCTAGGAAAGATAGACAGAAAGAGGAAATATCCGGTTCATTGGGTAATGGAGTCCAAATAAGGTCGTAACAAACTCTTCAAGGGATATGGGATATCAAAGGGCAAATCTAACTTGGCCACGGGATCCTTTGTTTTGGAATGAGATGGACATTAATGATTTGGAAAAAGAAATTTAATTCTCAACAAAGGGAACTTGAGAAACATTAACTTATCAATAAAGAGATATTTGATAGACAGAGGGCTAACCATGAATTCTACAAACATTCTTTAAGCAAATAATGATTTCAAGACAACTTTTAAAATGAAATCTAAGATTCGGGAACACCCTATTTCCTCAAAGATTTTATTTTAAAGGATTTAGAAAACATAAAAGATTCACCGATAATTGCATTCATAGAAGAGGGAACACCTAAATAACATCTGTGTTTGCAACTATAAAGACCTTCAAAACAACCTGTTTAGGTCGGGGCAAAGGGTAAGATCAAAACCGACCTCTTTGGTTAACTCAAGACAATGGTACTTCGAAGGGAGATTTCAATAACGGCTTTCAAGTGATGGCGGACAAGCGGGGAGAACCATAACATGTTGAAACCTACTATTTAAGCTATCAAGAAAATAAACGAGCATGAAGACTAAAGAGAAGGTTTAAAGCCTCTAAAATACTTCAGCGTGAAGAAAACATCAAATAGTGAAGGGTGAACAGTGTCTAAGGTGCTTCCAGAGTCATTTCTTAGCCTAAAAACTTTCAGCTCTACCGTAGTAAGAAATTATGGAACATAATGAAAACAAGGGAAAAAAGCATTTAACGGTTCGGAGCACTTCACCAAACGACCCAAGCTCATGGATCCAATGATAGAGCCTTCTCGAGAACAGGACATGCAATGGTATCATCAAGACATCCAAGACTCCAAATTATTTTCAACTTCAGCTGAGACTTGTATATTTATTTCAGAGAGTTTCAATATTACAACTTGTGATCAAACGACAACTCAACAACCCCCCTCTCATCTCATGCGAAGTATTTATAGGAAGATGAGGAGGTGAGAACTAACAAAAATATCTCGTGAACCATTAATACGGATTAAATGACTTCTCGGCCTCTTGGTTCGATGGAGAAGTGTACGGGTGTATCACCGTATTAATGTTTTACAATAAATATCAAAGCTCGGTGGGAGCTTTATTTGACTTTGAGGCTCGATACGTTGTGTGGAGTGACTCTGCGGATATTTTTGCATTTATTATCTTGCGAAGTAACTCCTTTCTGTTATGCTGGAGGTGAATATCCGATTTTCTTCAATAAGTTCGACCCTCTGTTTGAATGCTTTGAGGCAACAGTGGCTCCCGTGGTAGGCGAGGAATCAATTTGCCTCAAATGCGACTGTTGGAAGTCTTTTCCAGTCATCAAAACATTTATGATTTTCTTTTAAATCGTGTTTTAGATTGGGGATTAGGCTTTTGATATTCAACCTTAGCCGTGATCCCCAAATTTGTCTTCAATCTTCAATCTCTCGTGTCTTGTCCTTCAAAACTTATACTCTTTTTTAAAAAAAACGCGTTAAAACGCAGTGTCTTGTCAATGTGCGAGCACGCACGGGGCTTTTTAGGATATCGGCGCCCATGGAACGCCGATCAAACATTCAAATGAAGCCCGGCGAATGGTTCTTTTCTACGAGGTCGAAGGCACGGAATCGTCATTCCCAACCCCCAGCTTTTCTTCAATATAATGACGAAGACTCTTTAAAACCCGCATAAAACATAAACTCATAAAGAAATCCTGCGTTTTTAGGTTTAAAGCGCGCTCGGATGGCGGGGGAAAGGAGCATAGCCATTGGATGAAAACATCCAACGGTGGAGATCTGCGCAAAAAGGAAAAGGAGAGCGGGGAGAGGAAAACGAGCAGGGGTGGATTTGGACCGTTCCCGATCCGGGACACGTGGACGGTCCATATCTAATCGGAGGATCGCAATCGGGGATGTCACTTAACAACACGCGATAGAAACACTGCGATTAGAAACTTTGCGATTGAGCGCGGGCCGTTGATCTCGCAGATCGAGATCGACGGCGGAAAATGAATCGGAGGGTTTTCGAAACGGGGGCAAGACTTGTGATCGGAGGGAATAAGGATCGTTGGATCTTTGGGATGATGGACGGCTAGGATTAAATCGGAGGACGATGGAAAGGGCTTGCGATTAGCGATCAGGTGATCGGTGCGATCAAGCGATGACCGTTGGATCGACGAGGGAAATGAACCGCCCAGTTAAATCGGAGCCATCGCAATCGGGAATGAAACAAAAACGCATGCGATTTGAAACTTGCAATTAGGAACTTGCGATTGAGCGTTGGCCGTTGATCCGAGGGACCGGATCAACGGCGGGGAATGAATCGGAGGGATCGTAATCGGAGGTCGCAGAGATGGGCATGCGATTGCGCAATGAGGAAAAGTTGCGATGCGATTGGCACTCGGGGTCCTTAACACTTGGTCCGGGGAAGTCATATGAAAACAGAAGCGGAAACTTTAACATACGAGACCCAATCGCATCGAACTTTGATGCGGGTCTTTTTTGATCTACCCATTTGATTTCTCCGATTGCGATTGCGCAATTGGTCTTTCAATCAACCCATTTAAAATATTTCAACATGTGTTTTTAAGTTTTCAACTTAAAACATTCGAAAAAGTGGGTTTTTGGATTTATAAAGGACAATATGATCGGAGAGGGATTTTTTTTTCAATGGTTTAGCGCTGGTTCAGGGAAAGGGCATTGTGGGGGGGGGGAAGTGGTTTAGGACTTAGCCCAAGGGGCTTAGGTCCATAGCAATAAAAGCTTTGATTTTTTTATGAGAAATTTCAAGGATTAAAACGGATTTGGGGGGTGCCAAAATAGTTAAAAAAGTGAGTTTTTAACTATGAAAGGGGAAATTTTCATAAATGGAGGGAGAACTTATGAAAAAGAAAAGGAATAATATGGAGAAAAAAGAGGGAAAGAAAATGACTGGTTTCTTCGACGGTTTGTTATACGAAATTAGCAGATTTTTCCGAGTAAAAAATGGGACGACAAATGAGGATTTTGGATAGAGGCATGAGGCCTAGAAGGAGTCTTCAAGAGCCAACAATTTTTAGTGATAAAACTTTGTTCCTTGGAGGCTCAAAAAGATCTTAGCCACCTTTTGGTATAACAAAATATTATAGGTGGCTAACACCGACCACACCTCACTTTCGCAAACTTCTCAATGCACATAAATGCAAACAGAGCGACCCATCCTCAACCACTTCAAACAATCCTCCTGGAGGAGATCCTAGGCGATCTAGATCTCCAAAAGGTCAATGGGCAATGGTCCAAATTGGGAGTCGATGCCATTCCCCAAGAACACTTGGAGAAGATAGAAATGGCATACTACAAATTTGGAATACATCAACCAAAATGCAGCCAAAAGGAAATGGGGAAAATAGCAACCAAACGGGCATTCAAGCCAACCTGGATTTGGATCAATACAAGCCACAAGGACCAGGGAAGAAAAAAGAGGGCGCAAATCCACAAGACACCAAATACAAGAACCGAGCGGATGCCTAATCAATGAAGGAAAAAATCGGGGCCTTGGTCCTATCTCGCTCCAAAGGTAGCTCAATGAAAATCACAACCTGGAACATCGGGGGGCTCAACGGCACCACCAAAAGAAGGATCTCGAAAAAACCGCTTATTCTCGCTACACCCGGACATCATACTTCTTCAAGAATCAAAATGCTCTCCCAAAGGCACAAAGACACTCAAAAAACTTGTTTCCAACGATCATCACTGCATAAGCATAGATGCTATCGGTCAGCAGAAGGGTTACTCACGTTCCGGAACAAAAGAAAATTCTTCTTGCGAGAATGCTCATCCACCAAGCACTCGTTATCGAACATTTTCAACATGCCGGACTCGGGGCAATCGATCCGCATCACCAACGTGTATGGACCCCAACGAATCCGGGAAAATAACTCGAGGAAAAAATGGCGAACCTCTAGCAATCTTTGATCAAAGAAGGGGCCCAATGATGAAAGAATAGCTCAAGAATCAAATGCTGCAAAGGCAATGGGAAGAACTGGGTTAAAACAAGAAGAGGCTGCTATGGAGGCGAGAAGTCGAGAGTGCAATGGTTAAAACAAGGAGAACACAACACTAGTTTCTTCCATAAGTCAACCATCCGACATAGAGCACATAATCGCATCCTCTCCCTCAAAAAAGCTGATGGCGATCAAGTTTTATAAAAGGGAGCATATAGGATACGAACTCAACTCTTTTTTCACTTCTCTTCTCGGCGATCCCATTCAAGATAGAACCCAGAGCCATCAATGAAATTATCGTCGCCATTCCCAACTTAGTTACGGAGGAGCAAAACTCCCTCCTTATAAGAGAATTCAACGAAGCAGGGAGATTGAAGAAACAATCTTCAACATGGCCTCGAACAAGGCTCCCAGATCCCGAGTGACTTTACAATCGAATTCTTTAAAGCTTGCTGGCCCATTATTAAGGTGACCTTCTCAACCTAGTAAGGAACTTTCACGAGAACCAAGAAAGTTTTGCCCGCCATCAATGCCACATTCCTCACCTTAATTCCCAAATCAGACCCAGGGGTGACTCCCACGACAAGTTTCGTCCCATAGCCCTTTGTAATGTCCTCACAAAATCCTTTCCAAACGCGATGGCTAACGGACTTAAATCTGTCCCTCCCCTCAATCATTTCTCGGGAACAAACGCGACTACGTTGAAGGTAGGGCGGGATCACCGACAAGCATAATCCTCACTCGGGAAGTGTTGCATTCTCTCAAAACAAAAAGGACTCCGGTATGCTTATCCGACTTGACCTTTCAAAGGCCTTTGATAAAATCAGTCAGGGCACTATATGAGAGCAATCCTCCGGGCTTTTGGATTTAGTCATCAATGGACAAATTGGATAATGGAGCGGGTCTCGGGTGCTTTCTTTTCAATGCTGCTGAATGGAGGACCCCTTCAACCCTTCATTCCGATCCCGGAGGTATAAGGCAAGGAGATCCCCGTCTCTCGTTTCTCTTCGTAGATGATACAATGCTTTTGGGCGCCCCCACAAAGGTCAAGAAGTTCGAAGCAAAGTGCTAAAGACACTCTCGGATGGATGATTAATGTGGGGTAATTAGGTGTTTAAAAGTTACCTTTTTATGGCTCAACATTTTGGTGTCGTTCTTTGGGGAGAGTGTATGCCATTTTACATGAGTAATGCATAGCTGATTTCCTTACGCCGTGGAGAGTTGGGTATTAAAGACGAAGGTAAGAACTCACGCATCTGGGCAAGAAACATACTTGCTCGCAGCTCGCTTCACGAGTAGAGGTAAATAAGCTTTTCTTTTGGGTAGGGAATGAATAATTGTTTCTTTTGAATGAATAAACCAATTAAGCGAAACAAGAACCCTCCCAAAGCCGAAAAACCTAAGGGGGCCGGTGACCCTTGGGCGCACGACCTTTATTGATGAAATCTTGAAGAAAATTGAGTCTTAGCCATCCGTAGGATTTAAAAGAACTACTTCTAGACGACCTACTAGTTCCCTTCAGAGCTACAGAATCACCATCCGAGGCCTTCGCTGAGATATACGATCCAAGCGAGGGAATTAAGCAAGATTCCCAAGAAATTGAGAATCCTTGCATAAGTTTCCTGCAAAGAAGGGAACGACATCAACCTCCGGGGAAGGAGAAGGGGAAACAGGAGAAAACACAAAATCACCTATTAAAATTACTCGGACAATAAACAACCCAAATAGGGAAGTGTTGTTCAACCTATTCAAAACCAAGGATTTGAGTCACCTCAAAAAGTAGGACAACGGGGAATACCCATTCCGGACGAGGAAGTCGTTTGTAAAAATCATTTCCACCCCGTTCGCCAACCTAGAAATTCCCTAGAGATCCCCAGAAGGGTATTGGCATATTTTTTTATCAAATGGCCCAGACCAAAACCCGAACAAACGAAAGACAAACCTCATGTCTGCAATACCCTATAGTAGACATTGCGAGTTAACGCACCCATGAAAGCTATCCCTCTCCAACATATTCCTGTACCTTTCATGGTCTAACATCGAGAAGATCCGGATGTGTTTATGTTTGAATTTGATGTCTGTGTAGAGGATACGATTATACCACCGACCCCCAATAACTAAAGTCTGTTCCCTTCTACGTTAAAAGGAGCGACACTAAGATGGTTTATGGGATTAGGTGGAGGTGTCATAACAAATTGGGACCATATGAAGACTGCGTTTTTAAAGAAATATCAAGACTATTGCAGGGTCCACGAGAAATAAAATATGAGATATTTCGGATGACGACCAAACCCAGTGAGACCTTGGAAGAATATGTGGAACGATTTCGGTACAATCTTCAAAGATCACCCTATGCGTCTTCACCCTTACGATAACGTTTTGAAAATCTGCATTAATTAGGGGAATGAAATATCGGTGGGTTGAGACATTAAATATTATGGGAAAAGGGTGATATATATCAAAAGCTATTCGACATTGTTGATTTGTGCATCGGGTGCTCGAGGGGTAATACAAGATTGAAATCGGCTGAACGTGACATAGTTACAAGGGAGAATAAGCCCTCTAATGAAGGTGTGACTCGTGCAGAGATCGGAAATCAGTTAGAAAATTTTAAGACAGAACATGCTGGGGACGTTAACAACATGGGTTTGGTATCATGCAAGCCATGACGAAGCGACGAAGCGGGAGCGAATCTTGCAATATTCTATCCTAGGTGTGAAAGAAACATAGCCACAAGAATGCCCATTTGATGTGGTTAAAGTACTGTGCCATTTGTACAAGAGATCACCCTACGAAGGATGCCGTCACTTCTCGGCTTAAAAGCGGTTTATAAAGAGGGCGAGAAGAGGAATCGAAGTGGTGTGTACGTCAACAAGTAGCTGACGATGTAGCGACCACGACCATCGGGTATGTCAAATGATCCATTTTCTTTTCAACCTCAATATAATGCTCAACGAGTATAGCGGTATGTGGCGAGAATCAATCACCATTTCCTAATTGGTCACAACAACCATTCCCTCCTACATGTTGGCCCAATCAAACAAATCGGAATAAGCGGCCTAGCTTTCCTTTTTGGCCACCATTTTTGGCCTACACAATGGTCCCCTTCTACTTCTCGAGAATCAGGCACGGCGATCAAGCTTGGAAAAAACCTTCAAATCAGCCGACGTGAGCTATCCCTCCCTCTCAACCTACAACCCTGGCCGCCTTACCCAAACCCCCGGACTAATTTAAGACCTTAACTCTCAGCCAACCCAACCGAACCCAAACAATAGACCGGTTCGATCTGTTCAAATAACAGAACCTCCTGAAGTAGAAAGCCGAACTAACGGAGTGTAACGATCTTCAATTAAGGTGCAGGCGTATAGTTGAAACGAGGGGAGAAATAATGATGATAATATTGAAAATCCGTTCTTGGTAGAACAAACATAATACAATGGGAGTGAAGTTCAACAACGGAATCAACATCAAGATCAACAACGGGAATCAGCAACAACAAGGAATAACTTCCTCTCCACCATTCCCAAAACGATTGATCATCCTCCGCCCATTAGAAACGACTTAATTTTTGATCTTACGGGAGAGTTGAAAAATTTATGTATCAGAATCCCTCTCCTCCAAGCCATTCAAGATATTCCTATATACGCAAAAACCATTACTTGGAATTATGCATAAAAAAAACCAAAGAGGAGAGTAAGAACCAATCCCATTGTTCAAATAGTCTGTACCTTATCCGATTTATTAGATCGGGGAATGAAACACCTATGAAGTACGAAGATCCAGAAACCCTATAGTAACGGTTTCGGATCAATGGCCAATCATTTCCCTAATGCTTTAGTTGATCTAGGAGAAGCAATCAACATTTTAACAACCACTACCCTGTCGAAACTTGGCATTACATCACTTGAACCAACAACAACCTTGTTGGAATTGGCTGATCGATCGGTAGTTAAACCGAAGGCACCTTACAAGATGTCATGGTATACGTAGATTCTTGGGAGTACCTACGCTGATTTCCTAGTTATTAATCCAAAGAACCAGCTAGATGGACATCCTTTAATTTTAGGAAGACAATGGTTGGCAATTTGTACGATGCCTACATTGGATGCCGACAAGGCAACATGACCATAAATAAAGAAATAAATAAATAATAATTAATTAATTAATGATAATAATTAATTATTATATAATTTAATCATAAATTTACAAATAATTTACATATATACACCACGATTTGTTAAATTACTTACCATTATATTAACACCATTAAAGGTTTTATAAATTAAATAAAATAATAATTTAATAAATAAAATTAATAAAATTAAATAAATAAATAAATAATGGAATATTTACTTTTTTCAAAAGTCAAACTAGCCGTTATCCTAACGGCTAGTTGAGTCATCTCTACATCTATTTATACTCAATGTACGGATCTGATCTCTCACATAGTCCCGATGATGAACCACAGCTAGTTGGTTCGAAACGCGTCGACCTCGTTCTTTTGCATGTGATTATTACAGAAAGAATTTCTACTTGATTTATATTATGGATCACAAAAAGCTTCTAGATTCGAAAAAAAACTCTCACACTAGTCACCATTGACGGATCTGGGCATTCCTTTAAGGTTAATGGGCATCGAGTTCGATTATATCGTAAGCTGCTTACCCGTGAATCCTTTTGCCGGCGATTAAGGGAAGACTCCACCATTGAAATTCTTATTGAAGGGGAGAATCCCTCTCTAGCGAGTTTGATAAATTGGTGTACATAATGCATTTGCTTTTTTTTCGTTTTGAAATTCGTTTCCTTGTTAATACTTCTTTATTTCGTTTGAATTTAGTTTCTTTATAAACGAAAAATAATAAAAATTTGCATGTTTTTTGCGTTGTTGTTCCTTTTAACGAAACAACTACTTCATCGTTCCTTTTGAAAGGAACAGCAGTTTTCATGAAGTGTTTTTGCTATTCCTTTCAAAAGGAACGACACTTTCGTATGATATTTTCTGCGTTCCTTTTCGAAATGGAACAAACGATTTCGCAGTGTTTTTTTCGTTTGTTCCTTTCAAAAGAGAACTGACACCTTAAATAGGATATTTTTACGCCGTTCCTTTCGAATGGAACAGCGGTTCATGCCAGTTGTTTTTGTTGTTCCTTTCAAACGGAATAGCATGTCCACGAGCATTTCACTTCTGTTCCTTTTGAAACGAGATGACGTTTACGATTATCTTTGTTGTGAATATCAAACGAAATGCATAAAATTCCATAAGTTCTATCTCCGAACCATCACACATGAAAAATATTATAAATCGGTCATATAATTACTTTAATGTGGTAAATAGCGTAATTACATTAATATTTTGTTGTCCCTTCACCTCATACTTGAATTATCACAACGCGATTCCCTCATTATTTTGTACGCATCGATTTCGAGTAATTACTTAATTTGATTGACTTTATCATGATTGCGTCTGTTTTTTCACCGCCATCCTATTGCTTTGTTCCACACATTCCACCTTAATCGATCGGTCGAGGTCGACCTTTCATTCAGTTTGGGGGCGAAAATATCTCGCATGCGGATCGGATACCCAAAATTTCTTCACTTGTATCTCTGCAATAGATTTTTATGAATTAAAACCCTTGCATTTTTCAGAAAAATAAATCGAATTTTTAAAGACCCTGCGCTGTGTTGTTCTCATTAAGGATTCTTGTGTGTTGAGAACAATTAACAAGAACAGAAATGGGCGGACGTTCAATTCGTCAGTAACCTCGGACGTTGGTTGTCTGCGATGCGCACGCGGCAATATTGGACAAAGCTGGGATGGATTACATACTTTATGAGAATGCAGTAACCCAGAATGTAGACGACAGTGGCTACCGAATTCTTGTTAAATCACGCTGAGAAGGTTCCTCCACAGAGTCGAGAGGAGGCGAGTAGCGGTGACCGATGAGATAATTGCGAAGTATCCCGAGCATCCCCGCACGAGGAACCTGTACTGGACTCGTAAGAAAATCAGGGATTCGGGAGGCCATGCAAATCTTTCAAGATGAAGGGACGAGGCTAATAGTCAAAGGGAGAGGAGTACACCGGCGTCACTAGGCGAACCATGGGACAGAATTAGCCAGGATCGTGCGATCTTACATAACATGCGACGGTAGAAAAAGACGTGGTAAGACCCCGCCATCTTAAGTCTATTAGACGTGCTAAAACAAAAATGCACTATCAATTTACCTGCATTCTTAAACTCTTTGTTGCATGATATTGCTCGTGGAATTAGAAAAGCAAAGCATGCGGACACGGTGGTCAGCCACCATTGCTTGATTCGGCTAATAGTAAGTTACGGCCTCGCCCAGTAAGCACTAAACCCAAAGTTTGGGAAGAGCTAATTTCTTCCTATTGAAGGAGGGATGGCTTTACCCACTCCAGATACGGAAAAGGATGGCCGGCTCAATAGTCGCGCCCTCCACTACTGAGACAATCCTCCCGATTAAAACGAAGGAAGAAAGTAACAGAGGAACTCACGAGCGCAGTGCTCAACCACTGCAATTAAACAGCTCGGATGAAGAGGATACAGCCTCGTTATTCGGATGAGGAAGAGGCGAGTTACCATACTGATGGCGAAAAAGCAATGATGGAGGAGGAAGAAATACGTTATTCGGACGAAGAAGAGATCGAAGGAGATTCGGAGGAAGAAGAAGTCGAAAGGTGAGATACGGTATTCGGATGAGGAAGGTAGTTATCACACCCTATGATGCGAATAGCAACAAAGAGGATGAAACGAGCTCGTCGAAAATGTCAACACGGGCCCTCTGCGGGGAAGACCAATTGGCCCGGATTTCGTGGCCAAGCATGAGCAATTACGCACGGTCTACGGACCCCAACAGAGTGACATTAATCAAATGCCGAATGCTCTCGCCTTTGATAGGGGTGTAGCGATGAAACAGACAAACCCTAGCGAAGCTAGGGTTGCCTCTACCGAGATGCACGAGCAGGAGAATGCGCATGCGAGCCAACATTTACTGATCTGCGAAAGCTGTGGAAACCGCGAGGAGTTGACTTGAGGCAAACCAGTTCCCGAGGAATCTAATCATAGAGCATGAGACTATTGTTTCGATTTAACACCTAGAGGTTGGTCATGGAGTTCAACCTCCACGAGCAGCGAGGTCGTACTGACACGCAGAGACTCACACGCTATCATGCTACGGTCAAGTGAAAACGAAAATAGAGCAGACCGAGAGGTTTGCCGCTGGTCCTACGTTTGCAGAAGTAGATCCACGTGGAGCTCAAACTCCACCTGCTTCGTTCTTCCTCTCTTTCACACCGAAATACGATAAACCGGCTGATAAAGGACAAGTTGTACAGGTATGTTTCTACTCTATATGTTAGCGAGATTCATATAAAACATTAAATAAATCATCATAAATGTTTCTTTGTATAACAAAATATTCTTCATAGCATTAAAGCACACACTCAACACGTTTACTTCGGGAACAGACATGACTCTCCGTATTATAAAAATAGAAATCAGATCAGAGTAAGTGGAGAGATCACGTATCTCCAAGGCAATCAGACCGTGGTCCGATCCCATCCGTACGACTCTTGCCTCGCTAAGACTCCTTCCAAATGAGTGCACACGAGATAACATATAAAGGGATGCGTGTCTCAAGTGAAAACAAGGGTTTCCGCGAAATGAGCTGGAGAGTGCAGGAGGCACGTCAAAACTTGGATAGGGAACCAACGTAGTATAATAATAATAATTCTCTCTCCCCCTTGGGCGATACATATGAGGTCCTTTTTATAGTCCTCCATCAGTAGTTTCAACGATTGGAAACGAGCTAGCCCATAGTGCAGAGTGGTTGAACCACCCTGAGTAACTATCAACCAGCAGCAAGGTAGCGGATTTTTATATATTTTTTAATCATTACATAGCATGCGCAAAGAAAAGTCTAGGCCATGCTAGCGTATGTGCATACGTGGAAAAACACGAGCATAGTCGCGTATGAAGGATTTTCCACCGTTTTTAAGTGAATTTGTCCAAGTACGCAGGAATGGGTGCTCTGCATAAAGCCATGCAGGTAGCAATCATGGAACTGTGTCAAGGTGAGAAATGATGCTGCAACATAGTGCAATATATGAGGTCCGAAGGCACATGATGGCTGTAAATGTATTATGCACATAGAAAAGAACTTCTGCAGGACAAGAGAGGACTTCACTGCATTTCTTGCAAAGCTCGGCAAAAAGCTAGCAGAAAGAAACGGAAGAGTCAACACATGCCGAGGCCAGGCACACCATGTCGGGCCAGCCATACATCATATATAGAAAGTCACTGACAGATCCAACATGTATACAAGTATAGCCTCGAATCGAAAGTACATAGTGAATCATACGGCGAGAAACTTGGGAAAGACAAGTCCAGTATCAATGTCCAAGTATCACATATAGAAAAGATCTGAGCAAAGATAGTGCAGCTGGATATACGGTCAAGTAGCTCGAACTCTCCAAGTACTAGGTCATGCGAGCGATCAAATCGGTAGCAATCACGCAACTCAGATCACCATGTAAAGACAAGCCGTCGTGTCAGAGTCGCAACATAAGGGTGGCTACGGCAACACCTGCAGAAGGCGAAAGAGTCGACGCGGTCGAACGAGAAATGCTTAAGGCAACGCAAGGTCTTTCACCGATCCTCGCAACGTTTGTTCTACCCCACACCGGGAATAAAATGAGCCGAAGCTCGACCATGAGAAAGTGACTGGATCAAACACGGGCAATGATGTTTCCACGTTAACCAGCCGCGAGACAACCCACCGATAATGGCTGATAATGAGTGTCAAGGTGCCTCATACCATAATACGGCATAAGTGTGGAGTTTGAATGAGGTTGTAAGTCGAACACTTGAAAGGATCTACCAACCGGGAGGCAATAATGAATCACTGTCGTATAGCGGAGAGGTACGCGCTTAACGATGACCGCAAACCCTAAAGGTCATCGACAAAAAGACTCCCAGATCTTGTTCCCCGCAGCAATGAGTTGGATGGGCTATGGGAAAAGATCTGCGCCGGAAGGAAAGGCATTAAGGCATCCCACATCGGCCCAAAGGCAGGTAACAGTGCAGCCAGGCCAAGATTTGGAAGGAATCGGACGAAGGAGAGTGATGGAACCAAAAGCGAAAGTACGTTTCCGACGTGCGCAAGATGACAGCTGATAGCGCACGGGACAGAAACCCTCTCGTCCAACCACCCAATAATGAAAGGCTGACACAGAGGCGAGAAATCCACCGCAGCATGGTCAAATGGAAATCCAGTGTACGCACGAATCCCGCGAGATAAGGCGGTACGACGTCGAACACAGTGAAACCACTCGAATCAAGACCCATGATGATGATCAAATGCGAGCACAGGTCGCCTATCAATCGGTGGAAAGTAGGCCCAAAGGTGCGGCTCTGGGTTTGCTCTCGAGCAATGTGTCGTAGGCCTGATAAGAGACAAACCGGCACGCAAGAGGTCAGCCAGAACCTTTCTCAAACCAAAGCACGAAAGCGTTAAGATCAAAACATGCGATGTGATAGAACATGATGTCGACAGAGCCGGAAAGTCACCGGGCGAATAATGAGTCAAGAGACACCATGCGACTGGGCCAAACTCAGAGCTAGACTTCCTTTGAACAAAAGCACGACTCTGTGATGACCAAGGGCGATAGAAAAAAGTGACCTCAGAGCAAGTCTGTCTTGCATAGAGGCAGAAACAAACTCTCCTATAGGATTGGGAAGAGATAACCAACGGGAAGGACTCCACCAAGTGAAACATAGTAAAGGACTTTGAACCTGAGGTCAAACTAGAGCCATCCCAAAATGGAAGGAAATATATATAAGCAGTATGTGCTTTGTTCCAGGGCCACAAAGCCGACTCCGTCTCGCCACTCGAGCGATAGATACATCCCGTTCCCGCTCTTTTTGTTACATTAAATTTTTTGAGTTCTTTCATAATAAACCCGAAAAAGAATGTAAAAGAATGCTGTGGTACAATGGATAAGAACTAGTGATCGAAAAAAGACGGATACTGATGAGCCAGTTCGGTTTGGAACAATCCTATGCTCAAATGCAAGGTGGCGAGCGGTCGCAAGCTACCTGTGAGAGCGTTCATCCATGGGTACAAAAGGTGTCAAGTCGTGATAGCTAAGTGCATGCGCGATTGAACGACACGAGAAAAGTCAAGGTCAAAAGTTGGCTTAAACATCGAGTCCAAATGAAGCCCGGCAAAGGCCGGAGATGGCTCAAGTAGCCAATATGCCACGCAATGAATACAACTTAACGAGACATGGGAGCCTCTGGGGTGATGTCGAAGAAAAAGATGTATACGAAGGAGAAGAATGAAGCTTCAAACACTGAAAGACATGAGCGGGATCAAAGAGGACTCCGAGACCTACATAAAAAGCGACATGGGCAACAAGCTGATAGCGCGAACCAACACAGAAGCCCATGTAAAGGAAGCTCTGCCGGTCAAGTCATGGTTTAAAAATCGTGCAGGTGAAAATGGTATACATGGCTCATGACCGATGGATCGACCCTAAAACCAGTGATCGATGGAGAGCCGAGAGATGCAAGATGCAACGGAAAGTGATTCCCTATCTATATTCCGAGAAAGATCATACACACGCGTGAAGAGTCTCGAACACATGTGGGCCAAAAACAGGAAAAATCTGAAAATGTCAACATATGCAGAAATATACCAAACTGCACGCCAAGCACGAGGTTATACGTACAGGAAGCAGAATCGATAAGCACAATGCTCACTACGAACATGAAACAACAAGCTGACCTCCACGTGCCAAAACCGCTACGGCTGTGGAACCATTGGATCGCTACCATTCTTCTTCGGGAGAGTTCCACGACGAGACCCAAAGTCATCTCAACCATCGTGCCACCCTCGGGACCCAGAGAATTTCCGTTCGGCCCGGAACATGATGAAGAGGGCCGAGCGCAGGCAGGTACCCGAACTACGGGACGATGAGTTCTTCTCTGTGGTGGAGAGAACAGGATCATCAGAAGGACGTATCCCTGTCGCCGGGATGAGTTTCCGAGGAAGATCCGGATCTAGTACTTCCACCCCGCAGACATGAGCAAAGTCGGTAAGTTTTTCAAAAATTTTAACTCTATGTGATTTTTTTTGTGGATTTTTCAAAGCAGGCAACGAAAAAATGAAAAACATACATGACATTTGGATTGGTTCACATGAGTGACCACAACAAAACGATCATGTGCTCGGTCTGTCGGACCGGTGCGTCCCCAGGGGCCCAGTACGTCACAGCGTCAGCAGGTAGGGCGAGAGACAGAGGCAGACTCGTGAGCGCACCTCCGAGCCGTGCGCAGAAAGCTTGGAGGACTCAACCCGCCAAATCCTCTCCCAGGCTCGCCGTGGAGGACACGCAGTAAGCCGATCCGGCAGACGGCCGAGGCATCTCTGGAGGCGGACTCAGGCCATCGTCCGCCGTGTGGCCACCGGCAAAGTGATGTTCTATAGGAAACGCTTTGGGCGTGTGGTCCGTCGATTGGTAAGACGCATTTTCACGCATTGGATGACCGTATATTTTTCGAGGCTCCAGACACCCTTTGATGGGGCAGAGCCCAAGCTTTTGTACGTGTATCGATGGATCCAAAAATTTTGTGAGGTTTTTCTGACATGCGACGATATGTATACGGCGATATTTTTGACGTGATGTGATAAATGTATCAAATGTGTATGATGTTTTTTATGATTGAGATTTTATTGTGTTGAATGATTAATATGCCAATCTAAAGCTTGATTAGCTAATGAGATCAAGCAAACCAATTGACGACACGGAGGAATACGACGAATGTTGAAAAATTGAAATGACCTTTTGTAACAAGCGTATACCCTCGAAAGAACAATCGTAATAAAAGCTGGATCTCTGTACCCGATAAGTGATGTATCAGCTGAGCACCACCGAAATTTCTCTGGAGGTCCGAGAAACTACCAAAGTCGAATCAACACCCAAAGATGTTGCCTCCGAGGCAGATGAATGACGCGCGGTGTATTACGCATACGTTGTCGAAGCAGACCAATGCAGCACCCTCTCGATACTCAACGATGCTAGCGGAAGGATGACCCATGAAGCACCCAAGCCGCAGAAGCTAAGTCTCGAGGTACATCAACACCACCGGCGAAACCATAACGACTCATGACATCAACACAACGCCCGACGCATCACATCACCATCCCATCAAAAATCGAAAATCAAACGAGATATGTGCTAGGGCAAAACGCTTCACTATATACTAGAAAGCAAAATGTTTGGCGTAGCTCGTACATAATACTTTCTTCAGATAGAGCTCCATTTCGGCACAGCTCATTTCCTTCGAAGTCAGCAAGGTACACGCTCCTTTCATGAGACCTTTTTGATCGACATAGCGGGCCCATGCATCGATTTAAACTTTCACGAAAGGTAAATAAACACTTTGTCGAGCATGAACCGACAAGGTGCGCTCATCGAAAAGACCCTGAGTTTCAACCAGCCTTGTCGTGTCGGACTTTCGGCCTAGCGTTTTATGCGCTGCGTTCACCGTGGCGGCATCACGCCTGCTCATCGGATGTTCCCGTATGAAGAAAGCCGTCCGCGCGTATCAGAGGTGTCGTAGAAGAAGCTCATCACGACGCGTTTAGGAAGGAATCTCGCATTCAATGGGAAATACGGATTTCACTCACGACTACTCGAATGCAGGTAAAGCCGACTGACGCTCGTCGACGTCCGCATGCCCAGAGCGATGGAAAAGCTTGTAATGTGCCCGCTTGGATCTATGTTTGTCAATCGTCCAGATTTGCAGGGTGTCTCTCAAGGACTTGTTCACTGCTCCACACGGCCATCGGCACGAGAGATAACATGCTGGAGATGAATGCACTGCTCGCAATTTAAGAGCCAACTCAGCCACTACATCTGTGTCCGAAGTAGTCGTGTATGGCTCAGTGACAATCTCTCTGGAAGTATCTCACGAGCAACAACTTGGTTGAAGAAAGAAAAGCTGCCTCGAGCCTCACCTGACGTTCCCAAAAGTAGGCATGGCTTCTCGAGCTCACTTTCTAGTAAAGTAGTCTCTACGTTAATACAATGCATTTGTGACCTTTTGCCGAGGCGGGTTACAGTAGTAGTATAATCCATACACTTTGGCAAAAGGGGCCAGCGAGACGCAACGAAAGCGGAGCGGGATGAGCGCGCGCATTTTCGAGTATACACTTCGCCAGGTATGACACTTCTTGACCGTATCTCAATACAATCTTTCGACGAGGGCGGTAAGCAGCCGTCGCAAGAAATATTTTCGAGCTGTAGCAAGCTCGCATAAACGACGCAGGCTCCTCCGCGAGAGTCATTAAGCACGACCTCGAGCTTCTTCGGAAAGTTGGCCGGCAGTCTTGCGGATTGAACCAACCTCGACGGTACAAAGCATCACCACAATCGGATAACTTTATAGCTAAAGCGACGCGACTTTACGACGCTCATCTTTCGAAAGAAGAAGGAAACTTTCGCAGGTGCGGATATGTCTGACAGTGTCCCCATACTCAAGGATCTTGTGGAGAGATTTTAGAAACAAGTGCCCGTCGGAAAGCACCCATCATAGATCATAGCCTCCCCACAAGGCAAACTCGGAGATCAATTCCGCAGAAACTAATGACTTCTTGGATTTGGCCAGGACATGAACTCTGGATCAAATTCTTGTAAAATCACAATCCATCTATTATATTTTCAATCACTCACTCGCGAGGACAAAGTCGAAATGGATTGGCGCGCTGCCAGGAGCATAAGTTTTGCGAAGAACCAGATAATGCTCGGAGGTCGCTGCCACCGTGCCTGATGCATTGCCAGGAGCTGAGCACTACTGCATCGTGGGTGTATCGCAGCTCGATGTCCCACGTCCTACCGGTCCTCGACTAAGGTAGTAACAACATGCTCTGCCGTAGCATCATCCTCCCGAACCGGAACCATAGCTCACTTGTATGAGTGCCGCCGTAGCGTATACAAAAGAAAATCTGCCGTAATCGGGTGGACTCAGGCGAGAAGCCGGTTTCACTGCCTTTTTTCAAGCTGCATTTCGAATGAGCTGCTGAGCATAGTCGTCCCAAAGAGCAAAGTGGACTCCTTTCATCAACGCCTCATATGTCCGCACAGCAATCCTTTCGACATGAGTGTGCATAAACCTCACAGCGAAAGTTAGACTTCCCTTGGAGACTTTGAAGTTGACGGATTGAAGACGGGGGAGGCAATCCACAGTATTGCCTCAACCTTGAAGGGATTCACCCTGTATCCTCTGCTGCAATGAACACGATAAACCCCAATGTACCGATCGCGGATGTTACTGCAGCAACGCACTTGTTTCGGATTCAAAGCACGTGCATAAAAAACGACATCTCTCAAATATTTGCCGGGAGGTGTCCTCGGATGATCCATCCTCTTTCGAGAATGAGCTTGACTAGATCATCTAAGTATGCCTCGATAATTTTCTTGATGTCGTGGAAAGGCGGTAGAGACGCGGCCCTGCCTGAAAAGTGGCCTCGACATTTTTCGAACCAAAAAGAGCATTTTCTTATATGCAAACGTACGAGGGACAAATAAATGCGGTCTGATGTTGAGTCTTCCTGGACGGATAGTAATTTGATTGTAACGAGAAAACTACCCGTCCGCCAGGGAAAGAATTGCTCGTTACCCAGCACACTCATCAATAATCCGGTCAATGAGAGGGTGTTAGAGGTAATTACCACTGAGGACACGCCTTATATCTGTGTCTCTCGAAATCGATGCACACTTTCGGTTGTTCCTTGCTTTTTATCAGCGAACTGTGTGTTTGAAAGCCCGTTCGACTTCGAGAACGGGAAAAATGAACTCCGCAGCAACGGCCTTTTCAACTCTTTTTCGACTTTGATAGGCGGTCAGCTTCCTAGGATGTGCTGACGAAGTTTTTGCCGACCGCTTAGCGCTTTTCACACGGCTTCTGATCTCATCTCGGACAATAGATGGACATGCCCGGCATTTCCTCATAAGACCGAGCAAAAACATCCCTATACTCTTTGCAGAGCACTCGTGTAGATTTGAACTTCTTCACGAACATTCGGCTCAGCCAAAACGTGCTTCTCAATAATGTTTCGGGATTCCCAGAGATGTTCACCGATAGTTTCCGAGAGATCACGACCATGTTCCCTGTCGACGATAAACCTGCATGCGGTGCTAAAAAGCTCAAGGGTTTCAGCTGCAACGGTCTCAGGAGAGCGAGAGACCGGAAAACTAGGCTTCGACTTCGCTCCAGAGTACGGTGAGAGTAAGGACGGGCGTGTTTGAAGTCATCCCACGCCTGCCTCTCTATACTGCCACATCGTTGCTTCCAGGATGGCCTCTTCGGATGGGAAAGAGTGGTATCTAGTACAATCCCAGGCAGAAGACGTGCGCGTCAAGCGAGGGCCACGTCACCATCCAGCTCTTCGCGCAAAGAGGAGCCGGATCGGACTGCAGTGTCAACAACAGAGACCGATGTGCAATCTCGGTACAGCAAATCGGGAATGCCATTCCACCCACTTGCCCTTCCCTCCAAAGTGGCGAGTTGGGAAGGTAAAGGTCCAAAGGGTCCGAGATAATGAAGTTCTGAAAGAACTCTCTTCGAAGGAGCCCCTGGAGAGGATGAAATAGCATTGATAGACACCTTGGGGAGGAGGAAGACTCAAGATCCTCGACCAGAGGAAGAATACATTCAACTCCCGATTCTCGATAGCTGCCTTGGTATTTGGTCCAACTTGGGGACACATGAGTCGAGGCTGCATCCGAGTGCTCGCGGAGGACGGGACCCGGCTTGATCCACCGTAACTATCCTCCTTCAGTGGAGGAAACATGCCTGTCCAAGAAATAGTGAAGATGCAATGGCATCCATATCATATATCCGCTTTCTCTCCCCAGCGAGACAGGCTTTGTAGTCCAAGGTCAAACATCTGCCTGCCTCAACCTCTATGTTAACGGTTTTGCATGCGCGGATGGGCAAAGCCGGGACAACAACGTGGGGCCTCATGAGAATGGCCATCGAATGCGATGAAGAATAGTGCTAGATGGAACGGCCTTTGGGAGGTCCTAGTGTCTTCCGACGATGCGAGAGACATCACGCAAGTAGAAGCACCCTCCGTCGCGACCGGTGCGAAAGATATTGGTCTTCCTAGAGTACGATGATTTACTATGGAAGGCCATATGATGAGGGAAGTCTCTTTAACCCAAAATTCTTCATATCAAAGGTAATCATAAGAGGAATTTTTCGGATCTATAGCTCCACCTGGCGAGGAGCAAAGCACCTCTGTACTTTGAGCCCAGAGCAAAGGGCGGAAACCTCTAGCTTTCGAGCATAGCACGAGGACTCGCTGCACGGATCTTCTACAATCGAGTAGTTCTAGGCAGTCCCTCATGTTACGGATTAATCGCTGACCGCGAGGGATGCTCTCTCGATCTCGGGAGGCATAGACTCTGACGGTTTGGCTTCTCGTGGATATGAAGCGGCTCGAAAGCATCCGGGAACCTCCCTAGCTCCCCAAGACACTCTCGCCATAATCCACGGGATCTGCGTAGCGACATCCACGTGGAGCACTCATCATAAAGATATTCGACGGAATTTCCCTTTCACGAGGACCTCCGGAAGGAAGCCCCAGATTTTGACTCGCGCCCGACACCACTCATCGCCCTCTGGGGAAAAGGGTTTGTTAACACGACACGGGGAACCAGAGAAAAGACCTTGCTTTGAGATAACGAAAAGGCAGGCATCGAGTTTTTGCTACAAGATGCGTGGAGATGGTCTCCGTGCCACAAAGCTCAGCACGGAAACTTAACTTTCTTTTTCTCCTTTTTCCCTTCACCACACGCTCGTTGGTCTTGTTCTGCATTGTCCCTTCCCATTCTTTCCCCTCTTCTTGCTATTACGTCCCTTCTTCTCCACCTTGACCTGTTGATTCTTTCGAGTTCGGCGAGAAGATTGGACATCATTAGTGGACAAAGGGCTCGGGAAGGTGAGAAGAATACGACGGAGCCACCGCTGACAGCACAGCAGCGATTGTAAAGACAATTGCGCGACTGAGAAACGTGTGGCTGGCCGTGACCACTGCGGCTGATCTGACAAGTCGTCACACATGCGGACCGAGCTTTAGGTTTCTGGAGAGATCCAATTTGAGCGAGGAGCATTAGGAAAATACCTGTAAAGCATGCCCAGGATCGAGAATAGATCAACTCTAGCTACGCAGGCTAAAGATGGCCTCCAAGCTCGGAATATACCGACATGTGATACATCCTTTGAAATATCCGGCTCGAGCGATTTCCACCAATCTCGTAGAAGGAACTCACTCGGAATATGGGCTTTGATAAGCCTCTTCCTGCCTCTCCATTCACTTAGATATGATCGAGAAATGTGAGTTGCCTCATCACTCGCTAAAATTTAGCCAAGAGTTCGGTCGACACCATATACGACGAACAGCGAAAATGGTTAAGAAAAGTGAGCCGATCGCTTCTCCAAATGGTGCGTAAAGTCGCCTCGTGAGGCTCTACCTATACTCGCTGTCGTGTCAGCTAAGGAGCATGACCAATAATCTCCGTCTAATCAATCGCTGATCAGAGGATGGGTCTGACTTGAACACCATAAAGTGGAAATGTGGTGACACTGGTCGCATGGATCTTCCACTATCTCTACACTTCAAACTTAGGATGTCCTAAGGAAGTTGTGGTTTGGAACCGTAGTCAACCCGGATCTCCGCCTGACGGTCAATAGTGCTTTCCGCCAAGTCTCGCAGGTAAAAGGGCTGTCAGGGAAAATGGTGCATCGCGATGAGCCTCGAGTAATTCCGTCCTTGATGGGATGGATTTCCACACTCCGGAAAGAATAGCTGGATTTGATGAGTGGCACCAGGGCCTCCCGCAAAGGACCTATGAAAACGGAAGACCTCCTCCCCCACGCGCGAGCTACCAGGACGGACTAGTTCGTCAAGTATTTGGTCGAAGATGTAAGTTCCTCGGTAGGGGTTCCATGCGCATTAGAGGAGAGGAGAAAAAGACCGAAGTAAAGCACTCGAAGGCGGTAAGTTAGCATTCACGGATGATCCGCGCATGAGCGATTCGCCGACGTTGCAAACATGGGATTCCATCCCGTAAAGCAGCCGAACTCGGCCCGAGCCCAAGGATTTTCAAAACTTTGGATGCAGGAGCGAAAAGAAATGCAGCCTGAAAGAAGCGATCTCGGACTGAGGAATATGCCCGCAAGAAACCCGAAAGAGAGATCGATTCACCTGGGTCGTGTCGACATGGGCGTAGATCCACGGCACCACGAGAATGAAAAGAGGGATTTCAGCAGAATGGACATCCACTGAAAACAAAGGGACACGCGTTGAGAAGCACATGCTCTTCGTGAACCGCGCAGCCAAACATGGCGGTGCTAGAAGCACTCCGAATGATAGAGCAGAGTGCCCGCAACATGACGTGCTGAGCTCGAATGCCCGCGACACTCACGGTCGAGCGCGTGCTCCCGCCGTGGCCATCGAAAGATAAGAAAGATAAGGAAGATCGCGCCTCTCGACTCCGGTCCGATGTACTCTATAACAAACGGATTGATCAAGGAGGAGGAGAGATGGACCTGTAGGGCCGCACGAGCTCGGTGCATATCTTCTATCCTGAAAATCTTCCTCTGGTGAAACAATACCCTCGAGGTGAGCGAAAACGCTCCTCTCGGAACCGGCACCGGAATCCCAGCAGTGGAAACCTGCGCACCTTGGTGGGAGGATCTCTCTCACCAGCGACGGACTCTACGTGTGGCACGCCCGCAGATCGCTCCTACGCCTCGAAGCAGGAAGCTTTGCACTCTCTCGGGAGATAACGAGGACTCCTCCTCGAACGTCGGGCGCTTTCGATCGGCCACTTTTACAAATTTGTTATATTAGACTCAAGAAAAGTGAAAAGCAGAGCAAGCTAGGAGCAAAGAGCTTGCTCACTAAAATCAAAAACACCAGAAAACGACAGAGCAAACAAACGACCTCCAAATGGCGTCGCTCGGGTGATGGGAGGACTCGGACACCAAAATACAGTAAAGAAAGCGAAGTAGTAGGACCTTCCGCGTAGCAAACGGGATGATTAGGGCGAACAACTCAGCTGGCGTATCGAGAAGCGATGCGCGCGCTCACCTCCCAACAACAGACCTTTCACGGCTCATAGCAGGCTTCGCAAGTGGCACAGAAGCATCTCGCCATGTGATGCGACGTGCGCCTCGGTACCACGGGTATTCACGCAAAGTCACCCTGTGGAACACAGAAACGACAACATGGACACCAATCCGCATCGGGAAAGTCATGGGCGGAACGGTCTTCGAGGTTAGATTCAATGCTAATCGGAGGGGTATCCTCTTCTTAACCTTCACTTTCCCCTCGCGCTTCTGACTCTCGGATGAGAACTCTCCCGATCCACCACTTCACGGAGCTGGATTTCCCGCTCAATTAAGTAAACTCTCTATGTCCTGACCCAGCGGCCTTGGAGAGTTAACTCTCCTCTCCTCATTCCAAGGCATCTCTACGACCTGGCCATAGTTGGTGATCGACACTAAATAAAACTTCAAGCTAGTTGATTTTAGATTTAATCGAAACGACACAAGGGCTGCGTATTAAGTCACAAGGATATGGAGTTGAAACCAATGATGTTTACCGCACGCAAAAGAAATTAATAAAAAACCCGACCACATGCACATGGCTCGTAGTCTTTCGACGAAGAGCAATTTCTATGTAAGTTCTATCGAGGCTAAAAAAATGTATTTTTTCTTTTCGAATTACAAACTCACACGCACAAAAATTGAAGAAACTAACTAAATGATTCAATGCACCTCAATGCAAAATGATCACTTTACATGTAAATTCTAAGATGTCACAGTCCTTGAAACAAGGTGCAGCCTCCCAAAAGGAAGCTCCTTCGCTTTCAACTAATCTTTTGATTATCCAGTAAAGCTAATTCTTGCTGAAAACAAAGAACTCTTAATATAAGACACCCAAAATACTCATGCAAGAAAGAAGAAATCAAAAGACAACCTCCCTTCACAATCAAGCGAAAACTAGAAGCAAGAAAATTCACTAAAGTCCCAAGGAGTGAAGCCAAACGAAAATGAAAAAGGCAACAACAAAAACAAAAACAAGAAACAATGTTTTTGAGTTTTTGATATGCATACAAAAAGCAAAAACAAATGTTTTGGACAGCTCGACTTTTATAAAACAAGAGCTTCAAGAAACCAGCAAACAACTATCTCAATCCTAAGCCAAAATGAGACCGCACCTGAAGCATAAACTCCAGCTACTGCCCTCAAACCTTATAAAACTAATGATAAGCAAAGATCAATAAGGGCAAACGGAAGACAAAAACTCAATCAAACGACCAAATGAGAAAGAGAGCCAAATTTGTTGCCAACACAAAACTCCAAAAGCAAGCAAGAAAAGATCTTTCGATGCAACAAAACCCTGACTTCAGCGAAACTCCAAAGAAAACCAACTCGAAAACAAAGACAAGGGATCGCAATGCAAAAAGCACAACACAAAGACGTAGACGGAGTCAGGAGAGCACAAGCTCTGCGTTCCGGTAAACAGAACGACCGACACGCTCGGAAAAGCCATCTTGGAACTCAATCCAGGGTGCTAGCACCAACAAGAACACTTTGCCAAGATGCTGGCCGGGAAGAAACGAAAAGAGAACCAAGACTTAAAACCACTATCACACTCCAGTGAAATCTGAAAGACTACGCAAACACGGACGCTCACGGCCGGAACGTACCAAAAACACCGGAATCTTGAAATTTCAAATTCAAAGCCTAGGTATACGCGACCTTGTGGCTATGCAACGAGGGCGTAGTAGATGCGTCTGTGAAAGAGGGAAAACCGCGCATGCGTCGTGTGTCCTTCCTACACAAACTCGCGGGTATCTGCGACATGCAAAAGAAATCCATGCGATATAAACGATAGAGAAGAAAATAAAAAGCTAAGCAAGCACGGAAAAGGTATCAAAGTACTGTCAAGCCGATGCAGAAAACAAAGCTGGATCAGTAAAGATGGTGGAAGAAAGCTCGACAGCAACCTACCAAACGGTGAAACAACCCAACGGAAGAAACTGCACAAAATGTGATCGGTGGAGTCGCCGATTCGGCTGAAGTTCCAACACCCTAGAGGTTGGTTGGGTTCAACCTCCACGGGCAGGAAGCGTGCTCGCAGACGAACTCACCACTGATCATGCCTGGAGTCCGCGAAAAGCGAAATAGAGCAGAGCGAGAGGTTTACCCGTTGGTCCTACGTTTGAAGTAGATCCACGTGGAGTTCTACTCTCGCTATGGCCGTTCTTCCTCCTTTCACTCCGAAATACAAGAAGAAACGAGCACAAAGGACAAGTTGTACAAAGTATATTTCTACTCTATATGTTGGTCGAGGATTCATATAAAACATTAAATAAATCATGCACATGCCACAGTATAACAAAGTATTCTTCATACATTAAAACGCCACACTCACGACGTTATCTTTCGCAGCAGGCATGATGATCATACGTGTTATAAAAATAGGCTTACGTGCAAAGTAAAGGTGGAGAGATCACCGATCCTTCCAGGAGGCCTAACGCGTACATGGCGATCGCATCGACCCAGTCTGCACTTCTCGCTTTCAAGACTCCTTCCAAATGAGTGCATACGAGACAACATATAAAGGGATGTGCATCTCACAGACAAAGGGTTTCTAACGAAATGAAACTCGAGAAAGTCCCCGCTCACCGAACTTCGAACTTGGATAGGGAACTCATGCGAGTATAATAATAATAATTCTGTCTCTCTGAGGCCATACATATGAGGTCCTTTTTATAGTCCCTCCAAGCAGTTTCAACAGTTGGAAACGAAATGGCACGAGGCTGACCGTGTAGTTGAACTACTGTATAACTACCAACCCAGCGCGAAATTAGGGATTTTTATATATATAATCGGTAAAATGGCAATACGTCGTGAAAAGTCTATCGCACTAGCGTATACATTTCGACACGGGCGCAGTACTGCATGAGAGGATTTTCCTTCATTTACGGTAAGTGAATTTGTCCAAGTACTGCGGAATGGGTGCCCATAAAGCCATGTAGCAACTCATAGAATCATGTCAAGCTGAGGTGAAATGATGCTGGTGGAAACACTATGGAACAAGAACGAGAAAGAGGTGCAGAAGATTTCGGTGAGGGCACGGCTCAAAGCCTGTGCCGAGCAATTAGGGTCGAGATGAGCAACCTGTCGTCCCCCTTAAGAAAGAAGAAGAGAACAACGGAAGTGAGAAGCTTCGAGAGAAAGGAAAAGCTTCATAATGTGATTGAGCGGCTTAGGCAAACCATTAGGATTTTAAAAATGAAGCGGACACCTAAGCGAACTCCCTAAAAGACAAAACTCGTCATCAAGCGAAGATCGAAAAAGAGAAGGGTCCATTGCTAATAGAAACCCCTCGAGTAGAAGATGAAACGGTACGGAGCCTACTTATGAGGATTGGGAGCAGCAAACAGATAGTCCCAACATCAGTCTGTTCCGGAAGAAGAAACGATACGAGAGCCTACTTATGATTTCGGGAGCGACAAACGACGATCCCAACATCGAAATCGTTCCGAGAAGACCGAGTTTTGAATGAAAACAACCAATCGAGCGATCAACAAACCTTTAGTGATTCGGAATTAGTTAGACTGCAAGAAGAACTAGCACGAGTTCGAATGGAGAGACAAAAGCTGGAAAGAAGATACTTGTCCCCAAGGAGGAAATACCAAGAATTACAGACGAGATGAAAATTGTTCATGAGCGCGAGTCGAAGCCCATGAAAAATGTCGAAAAAGCAGAGATAAGAGCGATAAGGTAAGCAACCAATTAAAATTAACACGAAAACAAATGGACATTCTCTGCTCATTATATCATTTGATGTCTTAGCTTGTGGGTGCCTGCCAAAAATTATGCTTTGTTTTTGTTAGAAAGGTATTTGCAATTAAAAAATCAAGGCGATTAGGTCGGCAAATCAATAGAGTTAAGCAACGTAGACGACTCGATATCTTCTTTACTAAAGCTTTACGGGGACAAAGTACAGCACTTTGTTGTGTGAGTTTTATTTGCATAATTTAATTCTTGAAAAATGATTTGTGAATCAAATCCTAGCCCTTTTTTATTGGAGATGTACAGTTTCGAGGCCTTCATTTTCTTTTGTCGTAAATCAATTAAAGTGGCTTAAAGCCTATAATGCCTTTGCAAGGCGGGAGAATGCATTGGATCTATGGGTCGAAGTGAACCTCGGGACCCACGTCAATTATGGGCTAGGCAGAAAAAGTCTAATGACAAGGAAAGGTGTTAGCCAAGCTCACTGGGGCACTGTTCATATGTCGATCATTTTGAAAGGAACGGACTATTTTTCATCTATTAGGGACCAGGGCCTATGTAGCGACCAAGATCGATTGGATAACCTCGATTCAAAACGTACAAAGTAGGGATCCATTCAATTATAGGAACTTTGGGCTAGTCACGAGATCGTTTCATTGCCTATGGCCATCTTGTCTTGAAAGAAGGGCCATTTTGGTTAGGGTGTAGAGTTCATGACCCCATTGTTTGGTACCCATTGCTTTGGATTACAAAGCTATCTATGAAGCTTCAGAGCGGGCGAGGACATATTCTCGAAGAGTTAGTCGCATATCATGGTTTTAGACCCTTCAATGACAAACCTTCTCAAGCTTACTCTTTTGACGGCTCTCCATGTAAATTATAGTTTTCATGAGGACATGAAAAAAGGAAGAGCGAGGGGGTATGTTGGGCATTGGAAGAGGTATGAAATTCTTATGTATTTGTTCATTCTTTCACCATAAACATACTTCGATTTGTCTTGAAAAGGTAATCTATCATGGTAATTGTAATTAATTTGGGAAAGGTTTACATTGAGACTAAAAAAGGATAACTAAAGATTGTTTTTATTGTCAAATCGGGAATTCGAAGAGGGTGAGGAGCTGTATCAAGGCGTGGCTAAAAGCATCGACTCCTACTCCATTTGCGATGAACCATAGTCGGTGAAGCCAAGAAGATACTGAACGGATTGCTGAAAAAGGGCAAGAGACGCTCGGCTCTAAACAAAGAAAATGTAGCATGATACGAGCAAAGGAGGTGCGAATCCCTCGGGATAGGGATCTGCTTATAAAGCGATCGTCTTTCTTGATTTGTCAGTCCAAGGATGGAATATAAAGGCGTCGATCTTTAGTGATGAACGACGGTGAACTGTTTTTTGTAAAAGACTTATATATTTCCTTTGCAATTAAATTCTCGTCTCTGTCGTGAGAGAAGCACTGTATCGTAATGTTCTTTTGATTAATATAAAAATCACCAGTTTCATCTATCCTTTAGAATTCGAGAGTAGACCAACGGTACTTCACTATGCTTCGTTTGTATTATTAATCTTGGTTTGTTAATGCGCAATGTGTGTTTAAGATTTATTTGCATTACTGAGTTGTTTCATTAATTGATTGAAGTAAACGTTGATCCATTCGTTGTTTCATTTATCAAACTTATTATTATTTATCGACGGTGTTTGTTACTGTAATTACGATGAGTTGTCTGTTCCATTCATTTATGGATTGCTATTAGATTACAATTGACTGTCGACGAGTTTAGAATATCCGTTGTTCGAATTGCGATTGAATCAGTAGTTCTTTGTTTCTTTTGAAGAATTGTAATTCTTTGTTTCTTTTATCTTTCTCTTGTTCCTTTTGAATTTCATTTCCTTTGAGTTGTTTCCACTTGCTTAGAGATCTCTAAGCCAGCAGAGGGCGAGCTAATCGTTCCGTGAGCTTCATCAAACCTTTGACATGTATGGTTATTGAAATGTGTATAAGAGGATAAATTAACTTAAATAATGAAATATGATGAATCATTAGAGGATTTTATGGATAATTTTCTTCACCTTTGCTATGAATTTTCCAAGGAAGATGTGGATTAGATTTTATGAATAGAAAATTTTCAATATTTAGTTCAAATTTCCTTAGAACCATATGAAAATGAATCTTATATGAGTCTCCCAAAATTTTCTTAGTCGTGGGGCAATTAAAATTTCAAAGGATGAACCTACTCTCCTTTTTGTTCCTTTTCTTCCTCCTTTTCCATCACCATATAAAGTAGTCTCATGTAATGGTAGTGAAGTTGGAAAACTTGAGAATCGAACCATTGATCCACTTATCCTATCTTTATTTCCTCCCCATGGACAAGATCGTATCTAGGGAAAATTTAAATGTTCTAATAAATCCATGGAGCCTTAAAGTCGAAGATTGATGTGCATAATTCAAAACTTGAATCTGATCTAATAGAAAGTATTGCTTATATTTATAGGGATACCTTTTCATCCTCTACAATTTACACCACATGACCCTATGTACCTTGATTAGATCAACCTACTCCAATTGTAGTTTCTCTAGATACTTTTAACTCCCAATTAGTTGGTTTACATGGAAATCGGGTACAAGATGGTTACATTTCACGGGTAGAGGAACAAAAGGATGAAGACACAATTAATCTCTCTTCTTTTTTTCAAATTCCTCTATGTCAAAATGATGTTTCTACATTATTTTTCGTAAAGATCTCAACATCTTGATATTAGTCAAGTGGGATTCAATTCATTAATTATCAAAGATGACTTGGCTTGGAAAACCATCACCCTAACACCAATGATTCCACTAATATGCATGGTGATGAGTTCCCAAGTACATTATATGATCTCTTATTTCCATAATAAGACTTGGATTTTCAAAGCTTTGACCTCTGAATTTGATTTGGTTAGAATGGTGGTATATATCTCTAAAGATAGAGAGATGGCCCGATTATGTGCATTCACAATTGATATTAAAAGAGGCTAAAGGAATGTCATTTTAACATAAATAAAGAACCTTATAGGTCTAAAACCCTAATCCCAAAAGATCAAACAACAAAAGGTTTGTGGATATTGAGGTGGTTAGTTGGTACATCAACTTCTCGAGGGTACAAATTTTGCATACAATATTTGTTTAGGGTGCATAGTAGGTCGATAGAGAAAGAACTATTAAAGGAATACAAATTTTGACCGAGAATAGGGCATGTTATGGCAACTCCTGGCCTCTCAAATTGCCAAAAACATCATTTAGGACCTCAGAAAACTCCCCCTAGTGATTTTGGGACCCATAAATTATAGAAAAAGCCATAGAAAATATATGACCATTGAGACAATGGAAGAGGTGGGTGGCAACTGATATCCACCTAGATCACCATTGTCTATAATGAGATTTTACTTTGTTACCTATGTTAAAGTTTAATGGAAATTTTCATTTTAAGTTTGCACTAGACATGTAGAAAATGTATTTGAAGCATTATATAAATTTAAAACTCGATTGACTGAAGCAACATTTATCTACTTATGCACTTGAAAAGCAATGTGCATTTCGAAGGCTACCTGGCATTACTTCAAGCTCAATTTGTAGCTTATAAAACAAATAACACTAACAAACAAAAAATCTTGAACAGATCCCCAGTTTGATCGCCAGAGAATGTTAGCACCCGATTTGGACCCCAGAAATTTTGCAAAAGGCAAAAACGGGGTAACAAACTAAACCACGCTCGTCCTTGTGGCTCAGCCCCTACAAGGAGACGGGATAGAACTCTCTCGCAGTAAAAGAATATTCAATGGAACACAATAAATGGACAGGGAGAATTAGGCTAGATAAAATGATGAGATAAATATATTTAATAAAGAATGAAAGAATGAATTTCGAGGATGTGTGGGATATAAAGGGTCGGTTTGAAACGAGGGAATTAAATCGAGGACACGGTGATTTTCATGGAGCAAGATAGGCGAGGAAAATTAGCAGTGAAAAGACAGGTGAGGAGCTGAAAAGGGCACAATAAATGGATCCTTTTCAAACGGAAGAAAATACAGTATGAATGATTTCCCAAAAATGCGAGCATATAAAGATGGATTCTACCTTTCTATCTTGAAAGCATTCTAAAGGAAAAATGTTTATGGATGAATGGAACACATAACAATTCACATATGAAATAAAGGAGAAAAACAAATGCTAAATTTCATACCACATGGATCCCATGAATCGAGCTGCATCTCTTATTATTCTTGTCACAAATGTACAATGTGGCGCTGAGATGTTTTCTTCCACACTATTCCCCTACTTTCTCCTACTCAAACTTGCTAACAAATGATTTTACAATACAATAAATAATCTGAAATGTGGAACATAGATCCACAGAAAGAGAGCTGTCTAATAGTGAAGAGTGAAATACAATCATAGTAAAGAAATACAACAATTTGTCCACGAAAATGAGGGACATCATTACATTAATCGCTTTGGAGATTTCTGTCGTTAATCTTGTATAAACTAAAATAAAGGCAATCCGTTAAAGCGATTCCCTATTTTTTTTCTTTTGTGAGATATCTTCATTTTATTTTAAGCTCTCGGCCCTTGGTGTTCCTTTGCTTTCCTTTATTTCTTTATTCTCTGACCTTTAATAAAATGTCATAGAAATAGAACTGAATGAAACTATATGCTTTGTGAAGGGTAAAATGAATTTTAAATGGGAAAAAGGAAGGGAGATGGAGGCGGGACCCGCATATAAATCGCAATCGGAGTCGGAGCAAGAGCGGAGAGATATCATATAACAGTAATCGCAATCGGAATGAAGCGGCAGAGGGATATCATTTCAAAACATAGTGCAATCGCAATCGGAATCGAGGTGAGAGCGGGGTAGTACATTACAAATATTGTCATGCGATGGGGGAAAAGCCTTTGTGATTAAACAGCGGGCGGAATTTTCACCTTTACAAAGGAGGAATGGGTTTTTATGATGAATAGAAAGAGATTTTTAATAGTGTAGGGGTCAGTAATCAGCACATCACAAATCGGGCTCTGGGAGAGGAGGGCAGAGTGGGTGAACAAATATAACGGGACGCCACTCGCAAATCGCAATCGGGAATGAGGGCGGGTGTATCACATAATTGGATCCGCCGATTTTCGATTTGTGATGTGCGATCAATCTCAATCGCATCGGAGATGGAAGAGGAGTGATCGCGTCGGAAGGGAGGGAATGTGCACAGTCGGGTTGCGATGGAAATACTTGCACCCGATGAGAATAGGCGCGATCCTTTCGCATCGGAGGGATGTAGATCGGGGGGTGCAAAGTCGGGTCGCATATATAACATTTGCGATGCGATCGGATCGGGGAAAAGTTGCGATCTGCTGATTGCATCAGAGATATTTGCGATTGACTCATTTGGGGCATACAAAAGAATTTTCACAGATACTGTCGATGGTGTGATCAAAGGGTTTGCGATTTTGAAAACATTGCAATTGTGATTTATAAAAATAAACTTTAAACTTTACGTTATAAAGTTTTATTATATGCATAGTGGGGAAGTGATTTATACGGCGGGGGGAAAAAGGATTTATAAAGGAATATTAAACTTTAATAACACAAAGTTTAAAGAGAAAAATGGGGAAATAGGGGGGGACTTAGGGAATAGAGGGCTTTTACTTCACTTAAGCATAAGATTCAATTCAGAAGTCAGTTTTGAGAGTGTAGTATACCGTTGGAAAGCTCTTTCCGGGCTCTTTCTGATGGATCTACTTTGAAGATGATCTGCACTGAAATATGCTACGGAAAACTTCTGCTGAAGGCAGGAACATTACTTTTGTGGAGATGACGGCTCTGAATTGTGACTTATTACATACGATGATATAAAATTACATAACGAATGATAATAAAGGTAAATTATCATGTTTTCACCTCAAAACATGGTTTTGAGGTGAAAATTACATCAAGATAAATAAAATGTCTCTTTGATCTTTTTGGTGCTGTGACTTTAAGCTTATTGACATCCTCATGACCTTGCTGATATTATTGATATTTGACTCATTAATTTGACCATGGCAAGACCTTAGAGACTAATGAGACCCATCCTATGACCTACTGATATGATTTAAAGAATAAGAGTGACTAATGACTAAATACCATAGAAAGGAAGATAGAGCAAGTATCTCATGAGGGAAAACTGATAAAACAAAACTACCATCAAATGAATCCATGACCTAGCGGAATGGTGAAATTTATTTGGTATGAGACACCTAATATGCAAATGCAAAAGAGTGATTTTTATCACTGATGGCAGTATGAATAGACTAACACTAACAATGGCTCCAATGGGGATGGCAGCTCCTTGGAGGTATAAGACACCATAGACCAATAGCACTTATCTGTTGGGCATGGAGTCAAGAATGTCAAAAAATCGCAACACGGATGCAAACTAACTACGACTCTAGACTAAGATGCTGAAAGGCGAAATAAAAACCAAACCATACACATATCATCCAAGTTTTATAGCCTTCACCTCGGGACCCCAAACTTGAATGGTGTGCACACTTTGAAATTTGCTTTTAGAAAAATAAAATGGTATATACAAAGATGATGAAATAGATTCTGGTCCATGTCTTCAACAATGGTAGTGCTTCAATAGCCTACCATTTATCGCTCTCCGGGACAATCCTGGCCATCCATTTCTGAAAGCAAGAAGGCATTCGACTCTGTATGTTGTAATTATGTATGGTCCCTTCCAAAGGGTTGTCAAATTTTACTGTGCTTCCCTTTTTCTTCACTTCTTGCATCCCATTTCAACACTACATCACGATGGCGAAAACTTTACGCTTTAGTTTTCCTGTCAAAGATATTTTTGATATTTTCCTATAGTGACTTGTTTTCACGCGACACTTCTTCTCTTGTTAGTTGAAGAGTGAATCATCTGGTTAATCCTCAGTGAGTTGTCATCCTCTTCACCACCAACTTCTTGTAATAATCTCATAATCTGGAACTATAAGAGAAGTAGGAAAGAGCGACATCGATTACCATAAAACCTGTGACTCAAAAGGTGACATACCTATTGATTTTTCTGATTACTATCATGCGCCCATAGTGCGTTGATAAGCTTCGCTGCCAATTTCTTTTGTTTGCCTCCAACATTTTCTTAATTATATTCATCGGGGAATTGTTTGATGACTACTTGGATGCCATTTCGTTGTGGATAATACGTTGTTGAGATGGCCTAGCACGATATTGTGGCTTATCACGAAACTCGATCATTTTCTTTGATCGAACGCGCATGCTTTATTCTCAATCACCAAATTTTTACATGGGCAACCAAAGCGGGATAAAATATTTGATTCTGTGAATTGAATAATTACGCATCAATCGACTTACTTTCTATGAGGGGATGGCCTTGATCCATTTCGTAAAGTAGTTCTGTTCTAGTCAATATCCATCGATCTGTGTGTCGAGGACATAGAGGGTAATTTCTCCTATAAAATCGAGCCCCACTGCTGAAAGGCGCATTCAACGGAAACGAGTTTTAAAAGAAAGTGGAGGCAATTTCTTCTTCCCTTGGAAAATTTGTACATTCATGACATTTCATCACTATTTTATATAAATCGAGAAAACAATGTGGGCCAATAATACCGGCTCTCAATATCTTGTTTGTTGTGGTTTTCCAAAACGAGTGACCACCACAGTGACCTTTATGGAAATCGTGCATTACCTGTCCGAGCCTCTTCTTCAACCAGGAAATTTAGCAAAACGCCTCCGGATCCTTCCAAAAGCAGAGGACTATTCAAAATACAATACTGTTTAACGATTTGAGTTTCAAAGATCTACATTGACTCTTAGATGTGCTACTGGAGGAGGTGACAATGCCTTTGAAGAACATACACAATATCCGAATACCAAGGACCTAGAAAAAATATCCTGAAATAGGAACCAACAAACCTTCATCTTCTTCTTCGAAGCAATGGCAGAGCAGGGTTTTATATCTAAACACGCAAATTTGATTGAGCCATCAATTTGCTTGACCTTGGCCTTTGATCAACTTCATAGGTTTGATCTCCGGATCGTACTCCAACCATAGCTGCTATCCATTTGCCTCTTCTACCTTCTAGATCGGTTTGCATGAGCACATCCTTGATCATTGCGTTAGGATATACGCTATAGTATGTGAATGTAGAATATAGACCCTAAAATCTTTCTGCTGTATGACGAAGATCCAATGCATGCTTTTCACTGATGTTATATCTTAAAGCGATCTCTAATAGTCCTACTGAAAAAGGCAATTAGATTTTCTACTTCATCTCTCTTTTGCATTAAAAACAACTGACCATAGTATGCTCGTATGTAAAACGAAAATATAATACAAATCTTGGTATAGTCGATGATGCAGTCAAAGTGAGGCATTAGAAAGAAAACTTTACTAAATTGAATGATTTGATAGCTTCATCACTCCACTTAATGGTCTTTGTCTTTTACATATTGGTCATTTCTCTCAAATACTCGGCGGTTAAGTATAAATGCACGTAAAAAATTCATCTTACCATTAAAGGCACGAATCTCTTTCTTGTTTCGTGGAAGATCAGTAGAGCTGGATTGCCCTCCACTTTGGCTAGAATCTGTCTCGATGCCATCTTTAGAGATGATGTGCCCAAGAAATTTGCCCTCGTCCGTGGAAAAAATGCTCTTTTTGGGATTGAGTGAAATCCCAAACTATGTGTAGAAAAACCACTTTTAGATGGTGCAAATGCCATCATGCGAACCTAAAAACAACGTCGAGATCATCCAAATAAACAACTAGAAAAAACATCTTTTTCATTTGAAAGGCAACGTCCATTGCATCATTTGGAAAGGGTGGCTCCATGCTTTTCGATCCAAAGGAATCTTGGCATACCGAAGGTTCCCTGAGGTGTTGTGAAGGTAGTTTTATCTTGGTCCTTCTGTCACCAAAGATAAGTTATACCCTTGAGTAGCCATCAACGTGTGACATCCTGATGCTCCAACTTACCCTTCGCGGGAATATGTTCCATTTTCGGAGTGGGTAATTATCCTTTAAAGGATGCCTTATTCAAAGTCTAAAGTCAATACACGGAGGTCTTTATTTCTCCGATATGCGCATAGACTCAAATTAAATCCAATCAGAAAAATCTAATAGGAACTATGAGTTCTTCTTTGTACAACTTGTTTACCTCCTTTTCAATTGAAGATGCACAGTTTTCGATTGATTCTTCTCGACTTTCTTTGTCTAAAAGGCCACAGTCCGGCTTGATAGAAATCGTATGTTTGAATTATGTTCTTATCATACACTTTCAAAGTACGAATAATCCCTCGCAAATACATCAGAAAATTTATAAAGCAGCGTTTAACATACTTCTCCTTTACCTCGAGGTGATAATGCCTTTGATAATTTGACAAACTTGAGTTGATCGATTGCATGCCAATATTCACATCTTCAGCTCCTATATATGCGGCACCAAGCTTGGTTTCTTTGCGACATCATCCTCATCAAAAGCTCTCTAGAGGTATGAGACCTCTAAATTACATTTATCCTTTAACCTCGATATGTCCATCTGATTTGTTTCCAACTCTTGATCATCAACCTCATACTCACCTCTGTGGGAGTATTTTTGAATTGCTCCATCACCTGCAAAAATGCGTTGATCTCATTATCATCCCAAAACACTTGCCGACTGCCTTAAGTTGTTTGGAACGGCGAGCCTATGTTTGACATGGATCTCCAAAACTTGTTCGTCGGAGTTCATTGAACCTTCAAGTTACTTGCGGTAGTGGTAAAGAGAATCACACAATGTTCGCATCACGAACCTTGCTACTGTCGTCAAAGTATATTCAGGGAATGTTTTTCAAAATGTCCAGATGCTGCATTTGTATTCCCTCAATCTTGGATGTTTTTGCTTGATATTCTCCCTTCACTTGTTTGATTATCAGTTCGGAGTAAGTCATACACAGAAATCCTTTTTGCATTCAACTTTGCTCAAAATTTTGAGGCCCGCAATCAAAGCCTCATACTGCTTTCATTGTTGAGCAATCAAAAGCTAACTTATAAGCTAAACTCTAACATTACTCGGAACCTTCTTATGTTGAGAAAATAGGACTCCTAATCCATATTCCAATGCTAGCTCCATCCTTACCAACAGCTCCATCGAAATCCATACTCCTGAGACCTTCTTCTTCTTCTTCTGAAGGTCTCGAAATTTTCTTCTTTCTCTTCTTTACCTCAGCTCGATTTACGTTGTCCATTATCTCTTTCTTTGCTGGCGAGTAGGAGTTTGATGTTCTGCTTTGCTTTGTCCTTTTTCTGAGGACCTCTCTCAGAATTCTCTAAAATCTCGGTATGTCATCCACTTGTACCAATTGATGGTTTCTCATCATTTAAACCACCATCGTGCATACAGACAAGACTCTAAGTGCTGTATGTAGACTGCATTAATGGGATGATTTATAGGCTTGTCTTTCCTGGTAATCATATACTTCATTTTCTTTTCCCTATATAATTTCCTCAAACTGGCCACAAATACAATGATAGTGGCATAGGAGAAGTCAAGCATATGGTTCCTTAATTTTTGCTACTACAAGACTCAGATAGAAAACATTCCAAATCTTGGTGGGACATCAAAGAATAACTACATCCCATCAAGACATTCTTTGTTGAATCTGGTTTAAAAGACACTACCAAATCTTCAATTAAACCAATACGGTGGACCTACCAGGTCAAAGGATTCATACAAGTCATGATATTTTTCGAGTGATTTCAAGGCCTAGCTTCTCATGATAGCTTTTGGGCATCCAAATTACGTGAGGCCTAGAGTCCAAACATAGCATTATGCGGGGATAAACTCATGTACTCTAAGACTCAAGTAAAAGGAGGGACTTTCATTCTCTCCGATTCTTCGTGGCTGGACCGAAAATAAGTTTAGGGGTATTCGTCTTCATGTTGACCGCTACCCGGAGATAGAATCGATTTGCAAGACTTTGGACACCTGATTTTTATACACACTATTCTTGACCAACCTCCTGTGAGGGGCATAGACACCTTTAATTTAGAGATTTCCATTTTCTAGATTAAAGGAGGGAGCTTTTCTACCTCTTTAATGGGCGGGTCTTTCTTCTCACGTGGCTCCTTCTTTTCGTGCTTGGTTATTTTCGTTTTGCGTATATAGCAGTCCCTGAGCGCTATGCTAGAAGAAGGATCAGCAGCTCCTTATCTTTCTTCAGTGCATCGTTCTTCATTTGAAGTTCCTCTCTCTTTTGAAAGGATTTGAGTGTAACCTCTCTCATTTCATCACAAAAATACCGCCTTTCTTGAGGTGACGAGACATTCATATACCCTCTGCAGTACTCATCAGACTCTTCTTCAATCTTATGTATCATTAGCCAAAAAGAAATTTTGGTCTTTTTGAATGTCCACGAGCTCAGCCCTTTGTGTATTCTTCGTGCCTACGCGTAAGGAAAAATGGGCGACCATCAGCGCGTAAAAAAGTGATTAGCCTCAATCACAAGATCATCGTCCATCCGAATACTATCCCTTACATGTGGTTCGCTACCGAAAGGAGTTTTAATTTAGCTGCACGATGGTGGCATAACTCTGATCTTTGCATTCTCTACTCTCTCTGTTTAATTCTAAATTGCGGTATGTTCTCTTGAAATTTGGATTTCTTGTTCGAGGCTCGGAGTGCTGTGCTACAATGGTCAACCTATCAACCATTTTTTTCCACCGTTATTCGGATGGTCCATTTACCATACTCAAGTAGAGGCTCCCTCTTTTATTGTGACTCTTTTCTCGGCTCGCTCGTGTCTTTTAGCCAACGATTTAGGACTAACATTAACGCTATCTTCTGCATGTCTTCAAGTAAGACGGATCTATTTCACGCGAGTCATATGCCATATCGGCATCAAATCCATCGGGAAATTTTAACAATGCCAATCCCTCGGGGAGGCTTGATTAGTTGGAATAGCTTTATATCGCATTGAATCTTATACAATAATCATGCACGGTTTCACCCACATTCCTTTTAATGTTCTCATATTCGGGACGCAAATTTGAAGTGAGGTTCTTTACCTCCCACGGTCCCAGAAGAAATGAGTATACAACTCCTACAAAAGTGCGAGTGCACTGGTGGTAGGGGCTCTAAACCACTTTTCGACTTCACCTCCGAAACTTTGAACAAACGACCTTGTCGTTACATTCTCACGCTTCACCTCATCCAAATCAAAAAAAGTTTCATTCATTTTATCGACATGTTCTTACGTGAGTGCTCTGGTGGCATCAAAAATAAGAATTTTACTACGATAGTCAACGAAAGCATATCATTGAGGACACAGGGTAAGACAGGTGCATACTAACGACCATAACTGCTGTGGATTTACAACGAGATTTGAGGGTGTTAATGGAGGAGATTATAATTGGGAGTTGACTAATGGGAATACGTGATGAATCGAGGGAGGAAATGATGTTCCCAATGATTACGAAAGCTCATGGATACTAGTTACAGAGTGATGGGTGAGAGAATTCAAATATAATCATCAATGGAGGTATTTTCTCTTTGGACTTCAATATCTACACAGTGAAATCGGGATCTAAACCTGTATCACATGTCATTTTTAGACTTATGCCTAAATAAATAAAGCAAAATTCTCATCAAAGGAAAGATCTTCTACAAAAAACCATTCATCTGGGCCAAGCATAGGATACGAAAGATGGGTACGGGGCTTAGTGATCCTTCTTGTCTTCGACAATTCTTGGTATAAGATTTGGATTTTCAAAACGGGGAGGATTTGGATCTAGATTAGCTCCTAGTGTATCTTCTTGACTTGATGTGGTGAAATGTCTATTTTACAAAAAATCTTGATTTCTATGACCTAGCGAGAAATACGCACATCATCTTTCAAAATTTTGGAATTATTTGATGTCTTGGGAAAATCTTTGTAAGTCGGATGTTATTGTCTATAAAAACTAGGCTCAGAATTGTACAAGCAACATTTATCTGCTTGACACTGCAAAGCAATAGTGCATTTCGAAAAAACTACTGGCATTACTTGGGGCTGCGTCTCGTAGCTTATAAAACAAATAACACTAACAAACAAACAATCTTGGAAACTGAGATCCCTAGTATGTTCTGCCAGAGATGTTAGCACTGATTTGGACGAGTTACGCAAGGCAAAACGAGGTAACAAACTAAACTATCGCTGTCCTTCAGATAGCCCTACAAGGACATGAGAGGGCTCTCTCCATGAAAATAATATTCAATGGAACACAATAAATGGACGGATATTAGGCTAGATAAAATGATGAGGATAAATATTTTAATAAAAATGAAAGAATGAATTTCGGGGATGTGTGGGATATAAAGGTCGGGCTTTGAAATGGGAATTAAATCGGACACGGTGTTCATGGGGAGCGAGATAGGCAGAAAAATTAGCATATAAAATTTAATAAGGATGGGATGGAAAGACAGTGAGGATACGAAAAGGGCACAATAAATGGATCCTTTTCAAATAGAGAAAAATACGGAGTATGAATGATTTCATGCAGATCATATAAAATGGATTCTACCTTTCTATCTTGAAAGCATTCAAAGGAAAATGCTTATGGATGAATGGAACACATAACAATTCACATATGAAACAAAGGAGAAAAACAAATGCTAAATCTCATACCACATGGATCCCACGAATCAGAGTTGCATCTCTTATTAATTCTTGTCAAAGCTTGTACAATGTCAGCGCAGAGATGTTTCTTCCACTATTCCCCTACTTTCTCCATCGAAACTTGCTAACAAATGATTTTACAATACAATAAATAATCTGAAATGTGGGAACATAGATCCACGAAAGGGAGTTGTCCTAACGCTCGAAGAAGCTGAAATACAATCACGTGAAAATACAACAATCTACTAAAAAATGAGGGACGACATTACATTGAGACGCGTTTGAGATTTGTTATATGTATAAAGCGAAAATAGAGCAATCCGAGTGAACATATTCTATTTTTTGCTTTTGTGATATATCTTCATTTTATTTTTAAGCTCTGCCCTTGGTTTGTTCCTTTGCTTTCCTTTTATTTTTTATTCTCCGACCTTTAATAAAATGCCATAGAAATAGAGCTTGAAATGAAACTATGTGCTTTGTGAAAGGGTAAAATGAATTTTAAATGGGAAAAAGGAAGGGAGATGGAGGCGGGACCCGCATATAAATCGCAATCGGAGTCGGAGCAAGAGCGGAGAGATATCATATAACAGTAATCGCAATCGGAATGAAGCGGCAGAGGGATATCATTTCAAAACATAGTGCAATCGCAATCGGAATCGGGGGTAGAGCGAGGTAGTACATTACAAATATTGCGATGTGATGGGGAGAAAGCCTTTGTATTAAACAAAGCGGCGGAATTTTCACCTTTACAAAGGAGGAATGGGTTTTATGATGAATGGCGGAGGATTTTAATGGTGGGACCGGGGTATAATCGCAATCGCAAATCGGGGTCGAGAGAGGAGGGCAGGCGGAGTGACAAATATAACAGCGCCATCGCAAATCGCAATCGGGAATGAGGGCGGGTGTATCACATAATTGGATCCGCTGATTTGCGATTTGCGATGTGCGGTCAATCGCAATCGCATCGGAGATGGGGGGAAGAGGAGTAATCTCATCGGAAGGGAGGGAATGTGCGATGCGATGGAAATACTTGCGATCGGAGAAGGGCGCGATCAATCGCATCGGAGGGATTAGATCGGGGGTGCGATCGGGTCGCATATATAACATTTGTGATGCGATCGGATCGGGGAAAGTTGCGATCGGCGGATCGCATCGGAGATATTTGTGATTGGCTCATCGGGGCATACAAAAGAATTTTTGCGCGATGCGATAGTCGATCAAAGTGTTTGCGATTTTGAAAACATTGCGATTGTGATTTATAACAATAAACTTTAAACTTTATGTTATAAAGTTTTATTATATGCATAGTGGGGAAAGTAGTTTATACGTGAAAAATTATTTATAAAGGAATATTAAATGTACCTGTGCATGGGGAAACTTTTTGCTTGTTTGATTTTAATAATGGGAGTTTACGGTACGCGACACAATTATAGTGAATGTGTTTGCACATTCTACAAATTTAGTCCCATTCACCGTAATTACACAAAGTTTCTCATTTTTTTTAACAACGGTTGTGGGTTACAATATAGTTGCTGACTGAGAAAGGTGTTAATTCGATTGACATCTAGCACACACAGATTGAATGAAACGTTCTCCTAAAGTAGAAATCATTTTAAAAGTGGGTGTTTCCCATCTCGATGTAACATTTTAGTTGTAAAATTTTACATGGCCATTGTTTCAAAAGCTTTCTTAAATATCCCCATCATTTTTTTAGTGTAAAGAATCAAAGATTAATTGAGATAGAGTTTTTATATTAATAATATCTTTGTAAACGTTGACAGAAAGTCCGAAGGAGTTTTTATTGTAGTCTTGGTTGAGAGATATTCTGCAAAAAGCAAACTTTCATCTTTGATTGCTTTAAATTCCTAAGCATCTATGGTCTTATCTTGTATGTATTTCTTGCTTCTAATTTTCTTGTGAGAGACTAAACTCCCCACACTCTACATTGCCATAGTGAGTGGTCTAGCATGATGAAAGATGGTAAATGATTTTTTCCACTACTATTACGTAATCTATCCTTTCCAAAACAACCGTTCAGATCTCACCTTGTATTTTTTTCTTTGGTATTGTTGCACTTGTGAAAGACTTGTTGAGGAATAACTATTGATCGATGCATAACTGCATGATATGGCTCACTAAAACTTTACGTATATTGAAATCGTTTGGCTAAAAGAGAGGACTCTGCTTTTAGATCTGGTTTCTCACATTTATTTTAAATTCAAATCTCGAACCATAGGGATAGAAGCTAAGAATCGTGCAGCTGGGCCTACCATCATGACAGCCATACTCAAGCAACATTATATTGACTAGATAGAGTAGAAGGATTATAGGTAAGGATCCATAGATTATTCTTTTGCAATCAACCTCCAAATATTATCAAAGCTTTTTAATATATTATTTACATGATATACTGCATCTCTTAATAGCTTTGGGATATATAATCTCCAAAGTTACACACTTGGAGTGATGTCCTTTGGCAACACTACACACCCTTCACTTACTCAATAATGGGTGACATTTATCGGGTTGCGCTGCAGGCGGGGTTTGCAAGGGTGGCCTTTCGAATCTCATCTCCTCGCTCACTGGCTTTTGGAAAGCTGCTAAAGAGCTTGATGGAGCCCGTGTTATGAGTCTGTTCCCATGTTTCATTGTCATGTTCTACGAATCCGGAAGACTTCTTCCTGAGGTAGCCTCTTGCTTATGCTTTCTTTCGCTGGAGAATGTTCTCGTGGGATAAGAAAGTATTCAACCAATGATGTAGAGTTCTCATTTTTGTATGGTTAAGGAATGTTTTAGATTGTAGACATTCATGAAGTTGTTTTCAGGCAGACTCCTCAACATTCCTTCGCTTCAAATGACGTAACTTCCATTTACTTCTGATTTCTGGTCACTTCATTATAATTTTCAGGCAGATGCTCGGAGTGATCCTTCATGTGAGAAGTCCCCATTTTCTTGCCTCATTACAAAAATTAAAATGGTGCGATGCCAGAAAGCTTATGGTTATCTATGTCTAGAAACTCGCACTTGCGATCGCGTTTGCCCTTACCTTAGCAACCTGGCTCGGAAGGGCGAGGAATTCCAACACGAGTCCTTTTGTATTTTCCAAAGTAGTAATTCCCAGTTAAATTTATTTCGGGTACATGTGTTATGATATGGAAAATAATGGAGACATCTTTTTTCTCCACCAAAATACTTTAATTTGATATTTCAAAGGTTGAAATCGAATATACATAGTACTGTCTTTTCAGTATCTCGCGGTAGCCTTAAGGACTCAGATACAATATACACAAATTCGAGCTTTGGCATCTATCTCCCATTAGTTACACTCTTCTGCGTATCAATTAAAGACCCCAATGCTGCACTAAAACACCAAAAAGGCGTGATACGTGAGGATTTTACGCCTTTCCATACTCATAACTCTGCCATTTAGTATCTCCAAAGCAAAACAAAACTCTCTGCGAAGTAAGGTATACATGCGGAGAAGAAACGGTTCGTGCAATTTGATTCTCTCACACTTGAAATCCTTCACAGGAAAAGGGTCCAGCCATATATGTCACACATATGGTGGGTCCGGTCACTGCTTCATTCTTCACAAGTTTATTACGCTCCAGAACATACAAGTGGCCCCATTGAAAAAGTGCAAGTCGAGGACGTTGAAACATAGACTATGAAAAATCGGTCTCGAATAATGCCGCATCCGAACAAAGACATTCCAAGGGTTTCTTTCGATAGCACAGTAACTGTGTTAGGAGATCCCCGCATTGTGGTGTTGGAGCAAAGTATTATCAATCAAAATAATCCACTGCCTCTGCTCAAAATATCTATAATTTTATTTGAGACTTGCTTATACCATGTATATCGAGAGACCTCATCACTCACAAACATGAAAAATTGTGGAATCAATGCTCTCGAAAGCACGACCAACCTTTATTATTACCAACGTTAACTTTTATATAGTATGCAGATATGCGATAAAATTTCCAAGCTTTCCAAGAGAGACAAACCGCTTCTCCAACATGATGGCACATTCTTAACCACTAACATTTCACTCCTGGCCCTGCTCCCTATCATCGTGGCTGGGAGTGGAAGCAAGTAATTTGCAGAGTGCAACACCCTTCATCCAAAAAGTGACTTTGAAATCTCATCAGGCTTTAGCGCAATCGATGACATACATGTGGCCCTTTTTCCATGCGGCATGGCAGCTAGCAGTGCTTTCTGAGGTCCTTGAGAAATGAATACACCTGCCTTTTGAAATGGGAAACTCTCTTTGCATCTCATATGCGAGATCTCACCTTGTCCTGAAATTATGAATATACATAGGATGGTAGGAAAATCTAATTTAGCTGAAAGATGGCAAGCATCCCACCGAAAATGAGAGGAAAAGACATGTAATTTTACTAGAAAAGAAAGAAAGTGAGCTCCAAAACCACATAGCTTAATTAAATAAATTAGCTAAGCAAACCATACACAAAGTGACTATGCCTAGTGGCGAGTGAAGATATCTTCTTCATCGAGAACCAATCTTTGTATACTGGCACACACGCGGTGAGAGGATGTCAATGCAAAGCACCAGAGACATTACGATCTGCCATAGATGTACAAATGGAAGGAATTATTTCCATCAAAACGAACCCGAATGAGAGCACCACCTTTCCACTTACACCATTATGGACTTTAAAAATAATAATTAGGAGTCAAAATAAGAGAAGCAAATTACTCGAGAATAAAAAAACATAGGCCAGGAACGAGGTATAAGATGGTTGAAATCCCATGTCAAATGCCGACCTCTTTGCTCGCACACAATCTTGCATGGCATGTGAGATGCTTTAATTTATTCTCTGTATAAGATGGTTGAAATCACCATGGCTCATCATTATCTCTAGAAGAAAAACGCGAGGTAAACATCGACGCTATTCCGTCAAAATAGATTGCAATCTACTAAGGTGTCTTCACATGAATGGCATGCACAACAACATTTCCGGATGGATTTTGTTAAAGGCTTCCTGATCTGTATGCTGTGAGCTTCCCAATGTAAACAACAAAAATTGAATGTCCATTGAAGCATGTGAAATATATAACAAGCAGCATACGTATATGTTTGTGGGGAAAGAAACTTTTTTGATACTTGGAATAGACTCGAACAAATAATGACAGATTGAAGCACATAACACAAATGAACAAAACAAGATTGAAGAAACAAATAACAGATGTATGTGCTGACCTCTTGCTCTGTTACAACCCCCCTTCATTCAAATAGATTGCAATCTACTAAGGTGTCTTCACATGAATGGCATGCACAACAACATTTCCGGATGGATTTTGTTAAAGGCTTCCTGATCTTGAATCAAAACCTTGATGAATCTGCATCATAAATTATGTACCAACACACATCTAAGCATCCACATGTCAATTTATTTGTTCAAGCAATCCACAATATAGTCTTAAACTATATAAAGTCCAATGCATTGTAGCAATTATATGTTCTAACCTTAGAATCAAAGTTCATTGTTCATCTTGAACAATGTGTTCCACTCATATGAAATGTGCTAGTGGCAAATTTTCCAAAATGGCATCATGATCATCTATCGATAACCTCCATTGTCGTTGTTTTTTTATACTCTTCACTTGCTTCAACTGCAGTCGAGTTGCTATGACCAAGTGACTATATTGGGCATAAATAACCTCTGGATGGTAATCTTGAAAAATAATATGATCTTTACATTTCTTTACTTCTTCAAAGAAATGTCCCATTAACACCATTGAACCGATTGGGTATGTATAATTTGATGGATCATTATACTCTTGCAACAACGTGGATTTAGACATAGTGCATCATAATAAATAATAATGCACTTTTTCTTGATTATCTTCTGGTGCAATGACAGCAAAGACATCACCTTCTCTAACCATATCAGAGACACGATCATTATCATTGTCAATGATAGCCACTTCATTGTCCATTTCCTTGTCACTCACATTTCCAAATGGGGGCAATGGTGTCAATTGTTCGAGTTTCCATGGTTGAACAAATTTCTTAATTTGGTTCTCACATTCATCGATGGACTCTGTCTGATCAATACATGCATAACAAAAGCAAGAGCACTTTCGTTTCTCAATGCAATGTATATTTGTCATGTCCCTACTCCTAATTGAGTGTAAACTTCTTGTTTTAGGGATTGCACTGGCATTATATGGAAATGATCTATCAACATCACCCATTGTAATATTCCAAAAGTACCTGCTTGATAAAAACACACACATATGTATGAGTCAAATTTTGAAAAATATTATATATTTTTTTGATAACAAAATACGTGCACATATATGTATGTACACATATATATATTTACACATGTATAATATATTCTTAGTTAAATGTGTATGCTTAACTGTGCACATGAGCCATCCTTGGGTTTGATACATGACTTAAATTGCCCTTGCACCAATTAACAACATCTAAAGAATTTGCAAGTCGGCAAGCAGAGTGATTCAATTGATACCTCCTAAGTGCACGTTTTACGCATGCCCCAGCACCATCATGCTCTCCTTTTCCATGCCCTGTCTCAAAGAAATTCCATGTATGTCGAATGTTGATTTTCCTATGAAGACGAGACAACCAATAGAAAGATCTTGCTGATTTAAATTGACCAGCACAACCATCTGACCATACCCAATGTTCTTTAAAAGTGACTCTTCGTTTCAACAAATCATTATAAATAACATTAAAACAATGTTGAACAAAACACGTGTCATGTGTTCGATCATCACTGATGTAGAAATGGTACTCCTTAATCACCTCACGATTGTTTTCATCGCTATCAAAACCATCCACAGCAAGCTCTGCATGTCTATACAAAATATGCACAAATATCGATACTTGGTCTGAATGATAATACTCACTTTGTATCTCCTTTTGTGGACTAAACGTGTAATTCTCAGCGAAATCAACCACTGATAATATTGTTCCTTTTGGGAACACCTCACGTGATTGCTTGAACTGTAAATCATGCCATCGTGCTATATGACAATGCTTAATATATTTGTATATTTGCACCCTGAACTTCTCCATAAAAGATGTCACTGGAATCTCTTCATCAAGTAAAGTGATATTTTTTGATGTTGTGCTTGAATCTGCAACAGGAGTGTAAGTAACATATTCATATCTCTTCCAATTCAGACTAAGATTTGACAGTCTGGGATCATTAGGATCAATGGGATACTTTTCATCATAGAGTGCCAAATGAGAACATTTGTCACATTTTCTTCCACCAACACATTCCTTTTTATAAAATAATTCATTATTCTCTCGTGGACATAATATCTTTGATAAAAATTCACGAACACTTGAAGGAGGAGGGTCATTTGACCAATATTTTATGCCAAAATTTACAAATGTCTCATACAATAATTCGAATTCTACATGGTATCGACAACAACATGTGTCTCGAACAGTGATAGGCCTAACATACCATGGTTTAAGCTTCACAAATGTGCTAAGGGAAATCTTCACATCAATATTACTCTCCATAAAGCTCTCAAATAATTCTACTTGAATGACCTGTGTTATATGTTTGGAATGAGATTCATAAATTCCCTTAGATATACGGCGTCGCAGTTGATCCTTTTCATTTGGCGACACACGAGAGTTCGAATCCCAAAACTCTTTTACCCTATCCCTCACACCATCAAGAAGTCTATCATGATATGGACGCCTGAAGATATTAGCCCAACATGCTCCTTCATCATTCTCATCTATTTGAGTTCTAAATTTTGAATGCCTCCATAAACTTTTTCTTGATGTTTTAATCAATTTTGAAGTTGTTGACATCAACCGACTTGATGAAGTTCCTTTCGCAACTACACCTGTTAAAAGTGATCTACGAGCATTCTTTGCAACATTAGATCGCCCTTTGGCTAGTATGCCAAGCGCCGATGTCACATTATTTGTTACCATTTCATTTGCTAAAACCTCTTTTTCACTTTTAATGCCCAATAATTCCACAGCATTTGGGAGAGATTTGTGCTTTATAAGTCCACGTAATAGTTGAGCTTGTGCTATGATAGATAAACCTTCAAAAGTATGTTTCAATACAGATTTTACTTTATCTCGAACTGTCCTTTTAGCCATTGGTGGTCCCAATTCTTCAATTTTAGTTGCATCCATATTTTCTAGAAACTTGTAGTTGTATACAACATTATTGGAACTTCCAATTAATTGCAGTGAAATTGGATGTGTGGTTGCTTCTTCTTGTGGATTTGATGTTGTCCCTACATAAAAAAACAATATTAAAACTTCTAATTTGAAATTGACATGTATACAAAATACAAAATTCAAATTGAAGAAACTAAATTGACTCACCAGTGACATTGATATCAATTATATTCTCGTTGACAAGTTCCTCAACATTTCTCATTTCCTCGTCATTGTCATGTACCTCTACATCTATTTCACGATCCTCTACCTCCACATTTCTTTCATGCCTTAATCTTTCCCTTTCCTCTCGCCATTTTTTTGTGATTTCTCATTTTTCTCCTTTAAATCTTTTCTTTTTCGATCGTACTTTGATATGCAATTCCTTTGGTTTCCCATGTTCACACAATTGGAAACCTAAAATCCAATTCTATTTGGACCAAATACCTAACAAAACATAAAAGAGTTCAAACTAAGTACTTCATGCTTTCATAGATTGCAAGATTGAAAAAATACTCCATGTCTTCATAGAGACATTACATGCCAAAATATTTCATGCATGCACCCAAAAACATTTCAAAAAAAAAATTTGCACCCACAAAAACTGTCAAAAAATATTTCCCACCCAAAAAACTTGAAATTATTTTTTTTTTGCCAACAAAAATTTTGTGCACAGAAAATAGATTGGAGCACCCTCACTAGATTGACAGTCACCCCTAAAAGCCAAGCTCAAGAGGGAGAGCTAATTAGAAGAAGGTTGGTAAGATAGATCAACCTTTGGTCATTTCCCCTGGCCAAAAAACCCCATTGGCTAGCACCTATAGCCTAGAAGTAACATAGCCAAAATTTTATATGTGGAAAATTCAATGAAAAATATAAGTAACATAGCCAAAATTTTATATGTGGCAAATTTACAAGCTACATATGTGCAAATTTCCAAACTACAGGGAAAGAATTCGGAACTAAGGGAAAGCCAAAATTTTATATGTGGAAAATTCAATGAAAAATATAAGTAACATAGCCAAAATTTTATATGTGGCAAATTTACAAGCTACATATGTGCAAATTTCCAAATTACAGGGAAAGAATTCGGAACTACAGGGAAAGAATTCGGACCTCAGCAGTTTTCGTCGGAGCTGTGTGCAAACTTTCGCGCGAGAAAACTGTCGACCGAAAAATTGCGTCGATTTTTTATTGGAATATTATATATATAACATTCAATAAAACTCTCGGCCGAGAGTTTTATTTTAATAATATAACCAAAATTCTTCATTCGCGCGGCATTCTGCACTGGTTGTTTTCGCGAATCCCATTTCCCATCTCTGCTTCCCTCAGATTCTGGGCGTTTGAAGGAGTTCTCAAGGAATGAGAAGGCTCCCTGAAGGAAGGAGATTTTGAATTTGGAGAGTGGATTCGCGGACGTCGTCTTTGTTGAGGAGAGGCAAGACTTGTGGGAGTGGTCGTGCTATTGGTTGGAATCTGGCTATAGTTTGATTATCTGGATGTAATAGATTTAGATGGTTAGGAATGAACTCTACTGATGGTTTTGAGATTGTTATGATAGTTTTTCTCATAGTCATTGCCATCTATATTCTTATTGCCATATATAACCAACAAAAGTCGAATGATTAGCCAGGAGGTGTATATGTCACACCAACCCTCTTCATCACAGGAGTCATCAGAGGATTCAAACAATCTGGAATCTACGTGGTGTTTTGCAAGATGGAGTACTCTATGGAGAAAGTGGGTAGATACTCTAATCATATCTAGGCCCTGTAAAAATTTTGGTTTCCAATTATGTGAAAGGTGGTGGACTGTTCCTAGGTGTTATTGTTGCTGTTGTTGTCATTTTTAATGGCATACTATTTCTGCCTGGTTTTTCCCATTGCTCCTCTCCATCTTTGTATTTTCGGTGATACATTTCAGGTTAATTTCAATTTTTTTTCGGTATGACAGTCTGGAGTTATACTTCTAGGGGATGCAATTCGGATGTTGACAATTGAATGTAGCCTGATTGGTTGGTAAGGAGGTGTCAAATATTAATAACTTATGGCCGTTTGAACATGGAAGGGATTAGGCTCTGTACTTGGAATCTTTGAGTTTTTCGTAATCACATGGCTTTTCTTTCTCTCGAGGTTGTATGCAGACTACCACTTTTATGTACACTGACAGTTACTAAATATGGGCTGCCAGACTATATTAGATTGAGTGCTCAGATGATCCGCTGGAATATTTACCCTATGGGACTGTCATGCCTCATTATGTGAACGGTTTTTTCCTGAATATTTTATTGTAGTGGCGGCTTTTTGATTTCATCAGTCTATTAAGTCACTGACAATTTTTTTTTAAGTGACTGACAAATCTGTCTCTGGGTGGTCATTGGGATTTTGTCTACTCAGAAGATTAGGGGGAGGGTCCCCTTGGGATTAGACTTTCCTCTTTCTGATTCTTCCTATCCTCTTCATTTAGTCCTCTTTTAAGTACTCACCCACGGCATGAGGTGTGGTGGCACCTGATATCTGACACCTGATTGTGGGGTTATTTATTCCTCTTTTCCTTTTAGATGTACTTTTCCTATCTTGGATGATAGCGTGTTTTCTTCGCCCATATTAATCTTTGCCTTATCCTTCCTAAGTCGCGGAAAAATACCATTTGTTTTGGCTATTTCTCCATCTTTTTGGCCGAACTCCCGAGGAGTGTCCCCTGATGTAGCTGGCTTACAGAATCAATGTAATATTTTTTTACAGTGACGGCACTGATATATCACTGTAATTCTGACGGATTAGAACATCAGGCAAGGTTATTAACAGGCTTGGAACACTTCACCTGGCAGTGAAGTTATGGATGTATTAAAATCAACACCGACTCAGGAGGAGCAGTAAATTGAACATGAGATTGATGATTTAATCATCCAAAGTGATTTTGGTAACGGTGGATGTTTCCTGACAATAGCGATTTAGATAATCTTGTTTGAATTTGGCACAATTTATTTTTCTTATGTTGGTTTTTGTACACGAGCTGGCTTTCGTTTTGGTTGGATCCATAGTCATTATCAATACTGTGCACCTTTTGGAGCAGTCATGGGTTCACACTTGGTTTTCACAACATCTGAATGTCATAATTGTGCATCAGGAGAGCCGGTTTCTTCTAGCTGTTTCTTTCATAACATCATAGTTTTTATTCTCATAAGATGCAATGGCTTATAGCTTTATCAAGGGCCAACATTAGACACATCAAGCAAGCCTGTTTTTGTCTATGATTATTATGTTTTTTCTTCAATCCTTATGAGTTCAGAAACAGATGGAAACATTTCCCCTTATTAAGGGCTGATCTGTTGATTTTTCTTTATCTGGACTCGCAATCTGTTTGGGATGTTATGCACCCATATTTGTATGATCCCCACATACTGTTCTCACTTCAATACTCCTCCTTTCTTAGAAGTTGTCACTTTGGAAACTGTTTACATGATGGGAATGTAATGTTTTGTTAAATGCACTGTTAAATAAATGAATTTTCATTCCATGCTAAACAAGATACAAACATTATGGAAGGATTGACATTTCTTCCAATGAAGTAGAATAACTTGATAAATTGTGTGATGGTTATCACTGTTGATCAGATGTTAAAGAAGATAATTTCTAGCATATGCTTTATAAGACCACTTGGGTAAATAGTGATTAACCCTCAAACCAACTATTAGATTCGTTTCTTTCCAATTTCTTGCTGCTGTGTTCTTGCTAGTTATGATAGGTGCTGAGTTTATTTAAATTAATTGTGAATAATCGGCCTTGATGACAAGCTAAAAATTTAAATTTCTGTAATTATTCAGTTTTCTTATTATTGAATCTTGCTCACTTCCAAAAACCTTGTTTCTAAACTTATTGGTCCTTTATATTTTAACCAAGACCTTTCTCACAAGTAGGAAGCCATTGTGAAGGGCAATTATTATAATTGTTTCATGTATCCATTCTCTCTGATTACTGTACTCCACTGTCTTTAGATAATAATTCGAAGCAAATTATAAGTGAAAATTTTGTCAACTTACCCACAAGTAGGAAGCCATTGTGAAGGGCAATTATTATAATTGTTTCATGTATCCATTGTCTCTGATTACGGTACTCCACTGTCTTTAGATAATAATTCAAAGCAAATTATAAGTACTTACTGGAGGCTTGTAAATCTACATTTCATTGGTATTTTAGTGATTGTTTGAAGGATCCCTTTTCTTTGATTATTGTACTGATCGGCTATGGAATATGAGAAAGCTAGAGAAGTAACACAATCTCAAAACTATGGAATATCACTTTTGGTGTCATCCACACTTTCTTGTATGTCTTATGGAAGAAAATGTAGAAATTTGCTGAATAATAAATAATTATCCACCGAGACTATCTTGATCACATACAATTCGAACTTATATGCAACACATAATCTCTTCCACTCCAGATCAACTCAGATCATCAAGCATGCGGAAATAAAATCAAGCGAGAACACATCAAATCATCATACACATTAACAAAGTGTGTATGGGGAAAGCTTATAGCTGAAAACCCCGCAGCTATTGTGTATATTATAATGGAGAAATCAAGTAACAAACTCAGTACAATACTCCTCACAAGTACTCAGTACTTTCTCATACAGTTACTCACAATCTAGCTCAGTTTTGAACATGTTACTGGTTCAAAACTCCCCGCCAATTGCCTTGCCTCTATTGCTTGTTTCAATGCTATGGGATGGCCTCTTTATATAGAAAAACCACCAGCCTGAACTGCACAATCCTCATGGGCTTACTCCACCTATATGTTGGAATTTTGAGAATTCCAAGCAAACAGTGGAGAGAATAGGCTCCACTTCACAACACAGAGAGATTAAAAAAAAATCTTTCCAACAGGAGACAGAGTTTCCCAGACTTTTAAAACAACTTCTATTTCTTTAAAAAACTTATAATACCCGTCTTCCTCTTAACATAGGGATAACAAAAGTGGTTGATTGCTTCAGACGCAGTGCACAGAACTCTCTGTTCTCTCAAAACAATACTCTGTCTCTAAAAAACAACACACTGCTGTGTATTTTCACTCCGCGCTGCTGTGCGAATGCAAATTACCATTACACAGGCTTACGGGCCTTTTGGCTTTTATACACCGCATATAAAAAAAAAATTTACATATATTTATATAAGACTTTAAACAAAGTCTATTTAAAATTAAATACATGCGGGCCCTGCTTTGAATGCACGGTCAAAACATTTAAATTCAATGTATAAAACAATTGGGTCCGTGATTTAAACAAACAATCGCACCAAACAAAAGTTTCGATTGCGATTGACCAACCGGGTGCGATGGTCATATAAAACATGGCTCATATAGCAATCGGGTCCGAACTTTAAACAAGTGCGATCGGACCTCATTCAAAAATGTTCCGATTGCCGATCATAAACGGATGCGATTTGGCTTATTAACTCCGGCCTATTCCTGGATCGGGTCCACCACTCCAATCGCACCAAAAATACAAAGGCATGCGATCAATCGGAAGTTCCGATTGCGATTACAACGAACGCGATGGACTTATTAACTCCATCGTATGACACCATTGGGTCTGCCAATTTCAATGGTGCAATCGGGCCCAACACTTAAGAGTTTCTGATTGCAATTGGAGAGCCGGATGCGATTGCCCATTCAACTGTGGCATATAATATCATCGGGTCCGGCCTTTGATCGGAGCACGAAACAAAAGCGCCCTGATTGAACCTTGCAATTGCGCTCATGCGATTCCATTGAGGTGTCGCCACGTGGTCAAGTGGACCCACGGGCCTCCGCAGCTGTGGAGGGCGATTTATAGAGAGTTCGGTTGTATGTTTTATATACAGCCGTTCCATTGCGGAACTCTGCCATATCAACAAGACACTTGAGTATTGTTACATTGCGATTTGTGATCAAATCACAATCGCATCGCAGATCTCTTCATCAACAAGACACTGCTTCAAAATTAACGATGGTTGTTGAGGGCTTTAAAGCCCGAAATGACTGGTTTTTAATTTGTTCTGCTCCTCCGTAGTTCTGATCTACGACTTTCTCCATTTCTTCTCCAAAAACAACTCTGCCCCATCACAAAATTAATTTCATCTGCGATCTACGGCTGCACCCCATCAAAATTGAATTCATCCTTACGAATTTCTCCATGCTTCTGTGTGTGTTGCAAATAGCAACAGTATAGTCACAACTGATAGCTAACTCCACCCTTTCATCTACCTCTTTCACTGGTCTCCACTGAACTGATCATGCATTGTAGTGAACTGATGTGTTTTTGAGTTGAATAATGAGTTACTAATTAATGAATTAAATAATATTTAATTCACTCCACTCATAACTAATTGATTAGCTAGTTAAACTAATCTCAATCAGTTCAACTAAAATAAACAGAACACAACTCCACTATCTGTCTCATTAACTCCTCCAAACTTCTGCCACTGAAGTCCAACCGAAGTCAACCATGCATGATGCCATCAAACCCTTGGGAACCACGTGATTCCTCTGTCAGATGCATGAGCCACTTCTGTAGCTCGAACTGAAGTGCTCCAAGAGAGTAAACTGCCGTTTATAGTCTAAATATTATTAAGGGTAAATAATATTTGACTTCCCTGTTTTAAGGAGAGGCAGTCTAAACATAGACTTCGACCTCTTTGACCTCAAAAATAGAGTCTCATCTATTTTTACCAACATGACACATACTTCAAGAATCTCAAACTGGAATCCCCGAACCATGCTCAGTATGTCTAAAAATAGACATAGTCTAAAAATAGATTTAGCGCTAGAATTTGCCTGCGGGCCCACTTAGTGAAGGCGACTTCATTTCACAAAGCTCCATCATCTTGCTGCATTTTCAACAGAAAATTCCACACAAATCACCCTGTTACACATGCAAAATATTCGGGCATGAAGAATTTGATGATAATTCCTGTAAGCTCAGTTAATTTGGTGTCATCAATGATCCAATGTTGGGTGGAATGGTTCAAAACTCTTTTCCATCCTATTTCTGCAAGTAATCTCTGTATGAAAGAAAAGGGAAAGAACACAATGATGCTCTTTTGCAAAATGCACTACAAGCCTCGCTTTACCTCCCTTCACCTTTACATCCCAAACTACAAACTCTAGTTTCCGAAATTGAGATTCTTAACTTTTACAAATCCCCATTGTTATAACTGCCTGTGTTGCAATCTTTAGTTATATCTCAAAGGAAGAAAGAGAAAGCACTGAAGATATATTCAATGAATAACTGTACCAGAAACCTGAAGTAAAGACCAAACATCATGACTCATTTGAACCACATTAGGCCTCTAAAAACCTGAAGTAAAGACCAAACATCATGACTCATTTGAACCACATTTGATGGGACATTCTTGAAGCCAGATTCATAATGTCCTGAAAATCCTTTCCTCTCTTATGCTCACGAAGATCCTTTAACATTATTACAACTTGGTATTGTTTCTACTGCCCCTTACACCACAAAAGTAAATGTTGAGGTAGTATTTTCCTATATTTAATGTCACATAAGGCAAATATTTTCCCTTCCCAGCACAACCATTTGGCCTATAAGATGGATTTGGCCTAATGATTAATAAATCTAATATCAAGAATTGTTTTTTCCATAAAGGTTTCCAAGTTAATTTAGGGCATCCATGTGTCCTATTTTAGTGTTGCTATTATCCTCTAATTCCTCTCTTTCATTTTATAATATAAAAAGGACATTTTTCTTTTCATATTCAATGTCATTCAAAAAATAAGTTAAAAAATAATTTATGGTTTAAGGTGGTCTATCTTCTTTAAATTCAAGTAATTTTACAATCCATGTGGTAAAACCAATCCTTTTGTAAAAGTCTATTGTTAGAGCACTCATTATTAAAAGTTGATCGCTAAAATTATAATTTACTCATTTATTTAGTAATGGTACTAATCAACAAATAATAAGTCAAACACTAGTGGTCAAAATCAACTTCTTATCATTGGAATATTATAAAATAATTGTTGAATTTGTTAGTATCTATGTTGTTTTAATTCTTTATATTTATAATTAAAAGAACAAAAAGATCCTTTATATTAAATCTATGATTTATAATGGGGTTTACAACATGTAAGAAACAGAGTATGGAACTACGCCAAAAGAAGACTTGTTGCAACAAGGAATGACATTTGGTTTTGAAGCCATGTGCACAATTTATGAGTCACTTTTTGCTATGGTAAATTGCTATTCAGCTTACATTGATGTATAATATTTATTTCAATTTTCATTATTCTCACAAATATAGATACACTCATTACACTTTATTTACACCAAAGGTGTTCTATTGTGGGGCTTTAGCCCACGACACTGTAGTAGATTCGTCGTTCTAAAACGAATATGCCAAATCGACGGTTTGCAATGCGATTTCTCATTTTCCGCCAAATCGACGGTTTGCAATGCGATTTCTCATTTTCCACCTGTCTCTGTCTGTGGAGCGCTTTTTCACGTTTTCTCCGGTTTGAACGTTACGATCTTTCAGCGGAAAATGAACAAAATCGATCGGACGATTTTTGTGATCTATTGTGGGGCTTTAGCCCACGACACTGTAGCAGATTCGTCGTTCTAAAACGAATATGCCAAATCGACGGTTTGCAATGCGATTTCTCATTTTCCGCCAAATCGACGGTTTGCAATGTGATTTCTCATTTTCCACCTTTCTCTGTTTGTGGAGCGCTTTTTCACGTTTTCTCCGGTTTGAACGTTACGATCTTTCAGCTGAAAATGAACAAAATCGACCGGACGATTTTTGTGATCTATTGTGGGCTTTAGCCCACGACACTGTAGCAGATTCGTCATTCTAAAACGAATATGCCAAATCGACGGTTTGCAATGCGATTTCTCATTTTCCGCCAAATCGACGGTTTGCAATGCGATTTCTCATTTTCCACCTTTCTCTGTCTGTGGAGCGCTTTTTCACGTTTTCTCCGGTTTGAACATTACGATCTTTCAGCGGAAAATGAACAAAATCGACCGGACGATTTTTGTGAAGAATTAAGTTCAAACTCAGAAAATTATTGGAACAGTGTTACATATGAATAGGAAAAGATATGAAAAATATTTGTTTCGGCATCTTATTTCTGTGTTTCAGTAAGGAAGCAAATTCTTCTTAAAATTTATCATGTCTGCCGGAACTTTGCCATTATTTAAGTTTATTTAGTTTTAGTTTTATGTGCGAAAAGACTACGTTTCTCCGATGGTGTCTTCTAAGTTATTCGGCTTCTTAAGGCAGGTAATCTTTTCTGGTTTTTTTCTTCCATGTTTCTTTTTCGCAGTCGGGATATATTATTTACCAATGCTGTATATTATTTTGTCTTGAAATTTTTCTTAAACTATATGATCCTTTCTTTTGACACTTGATTTGCAGTGTTTTGGAGTTCATATACCGGAATTTAGTCAGGAAAATTCGCCTACCAGACTCAACAAGTAACCAAACCATGAAAATTTCTTACATTTGCTTGCAAAGACAACATTTTAAGTCCGTTTCTTTTGAAATAAGACATCGAATTCATGGACGCGGTTTGCAGGATCGATGTCAAATGCTTCGGTAGGGCAGCCTAAGCAGATTTCCGTCGTGGATTTAGACAAAAAGTACTCAAAAGTTTTCAGAAAGAGCACATCCGGCTACTCGCCTGAATCACCACATTGTGAAGGGGGTTTTCAGCCCTTTTTTGCATTCAGGCGGTAACGATAGAAATGATGGCATCAGCGTTCGGGATCCACCGGGCTTATTCCCAAAAAACGCTCATTCTGCCCCACCTTTGCCTGGATGTGAAACCATTTAAAATTCACGCGATCCAGTGGAAGATCGCCACGTCACGAGCCTAAAACCGCTCTCTGCGCATTCGTTGGAGGCGTTGAAGAGACAACGCGATATCAATGGAGGACATCGGATCTAAGGGCTAATAGATCGAGCGATGATCGCATTCAAAGCTGCTCGGAGGTTAATCTCGTGAAACCAGGAGTTGGAAACCCGGCAGTATTCCGCGAGGCACGAAAGCGGTAAGTTGTATTTCAGAAATTGCAGCGATTCCATAGAATGAGGGACGCGTGTCCCTGAACGGTTTTGAAAAACCCCCCTCACCGCGAGTTAACGATAGCGTAAGTAACTCGCGCGATATTGATTTCAGCGGTCAGATCTTTCGAATTGCTTTCGACCGTCGGATGGGTGCACTGATCACGGGTTCTAATCGCCGTTAAAAACCTTTGATTGCTAACTCCAATCCTTAATACGTATGGATATAAGGGTTTTAGGGCCACGGTTCACCCTTCTTCTCGAGTCGGCGGACCCACCTTAATTTAAACTAATTTAATTTTTAATTTTTTTAATTTTATTTGATAAATTTTAATATTTTATTTAATTACTTTTTTAAATTAATTTAAATTAAATATGTATTTTTAAATATTTTTTTTAATTTTCCTTTTTTAATTAAATAAAATTTAACATTTAAAATTTAGTTTTTTAATTTTTTTTTTAAATTTTAAGTTTTATATTAAAAATTAATTTTATTTTTTAAATTTATTTAATTTTCCCCCTTTTTTATTTTAAATTAATTTGTATTCCTTTTTTTTTTTTTAATTTTAACTCTAATTTTTTTTCCTCTATTTTAAAATTTATTTATCAATTTATTTATTTATTAAAATTTAATATTTTTTGTTTTTAATTTATTTATTTTTAATGTTAATATTAATGATTTTTTTTTAATTTAATAAAGTTTAGCATATATTTTTTTTAATTTAATTTTTATATTTAACATTTATTTGTTTTTTCAATAATTGTTTTTAACTTTAATATTTAAATTTTTTTAATGAAAGCTTGATGCCATAGTAATAATGGAATGGGTTAATGTAATTATGTGAATAACCTTAATATAGCCTTTTGAACGAAGCCATAGTGTTTAATTAAAGCTTGATGTCATAGTAATAATCGAATGGGTTAATATTATAATTATGTGAATACTATTTAAACTATAAATAGTATTCCATTATTCTTAACATTTAATTTATTCGAAAATGTCAATTGTTAATCTCAAACAAAACACGCACGAATAGGCCGAACTCTTTGATAGGCACAAGAGTTAGTACAAAGTCTACTCCTTCGGTGTACCTTTGCACCCTTAGGGGCAAATGCTAGTTTTATATTTTCACATGGAACAAGATCAAGAAGAAAAAAGGAATTGATGCAATAAAAAAAAAACATTCCTCCAGATAACCCAAGTCATGGAAGTAGCTTGAGCATTAACAACAATTCCAATGAATAATGATGATCTATTTGGATATCAACGCAACCTATTGTATTTTTTGAAATATTTTTCTTTGAAAATCAAACATTTTGTTTAAGATAATGGACAATGTCTCAATTGAAAGACAAGGGGTTACCAATAACAATCCCATTTTGTATGAAAAACAACCTCTTATTGATATATACCACAATGCAATTTAATTTAAATTCTATTGTGTTATCCAATGTCATTGTGAAATCCTACACCATTGATAAATATATGGATGATTAAATATTATAATGAAGCAATGTGAAATATGATAATATAAAAAATTAATCCAAACATCATATACAAATGAACTAATAAAATTTTAATTTACGTGAATAATATTATAATATATATATGTCAATATTTTTAGGAACATTTTTTTTTAATTACAATAATTTCACTGCCACAGGTTGATGTTTTCGAAAGAGAGAAAATCTCATACAAAAAATCATTACGTCTAAACATAAAGATGCACTGGTGCATTATTTTATATAAAATCACCATGAAAACATCTTTTTTACGTGACTGGTGCCTTTTCGAAAAATGACAATGCCGAATCATTTATTTCTTCAAGCATTGTTATTGTTTGAAATTAAAAATTTGGTGGATTTATATTCTTAGCGCACCAGTGCTTTGATAGAACTAACACACTGATCCTACAAAATATTATTTCCAGCTTGGTGCATCATGAAAATTAACAACACCGAAAATTTTTAAATAACCAATGCACTGTGGCATTTATACAAACGATACACATCGATGCTGCAAGTTTAAACTAAATCACCGACTCAACAATTTTTTTTTGCGTGCCCCGATGTCGTTCCTTACGAGAACGCCCCAAGGCTTTTTTATCCATTAGAAACAATGTGATATATATTATGCACTGGTGTAACTATTTTCATTCAATGCCTTTGTGCTTTTAGTTATGTTTTCTGTCAAGTGCATTTATATATGTAGAGTACTAATGCTACTTGTTTCATGAAGTGCACCGCAAAAGAAAAAATCTGCTAAAACTTCGACGACCCTTCTTCAATTGTGATGAAGTTACGTTAAAATATATTTTAAAACATCTGCTATCACAGAAAAATGTTTTAGCAGATATTTTTTTCACAAATTTTTCCAATTTTATAACACTAAAAACTTTCGTTATGACCTCTACTAGAAGGTATTTTCATTGTAGTGAGTTTGGGGAAATAACAAGTATGTGGGACAATTTCATGATAAAGGCCAGATTGGACGACTTGAAAAATATTATCTAAATCACTGGAACAGTCAAGAATGTCCTGTAGAATCTCCAAAAGGTCCAAGGAGGAATTGGAATCATATACTTTGGCTTCTCTATTCCTAAGGGGTATATGAAAAAACACCATATAGATTGTGGATTTGTTAGTTGATTTTATTGTTTTCTCCATGTTTAAAATTGCAAAGAAAGGACAACGAAGAAATGTTGAATTATGAGTTACCCAGTAACTCGAGATAATTAAAAATTTAATGTTGATGAGGAATTGACAATATACACTCTAGACGGGATTCACTATAATTCTGCAACTATAGATCAAATAAAATAATAGGCGGGATGGGCTTTTATCGAAACAACTTGATGATGTGTAAGGGCCCACTCACTTTCCTACCTCTCCTGGCAGGTACATGTGTTTCCATCAACATTCAATGCGTGGTTTTCATAAAAGGCATTAACCATTTCTAAGGGGTCCCCATAGTGGTTTTTGAAAATCATGGAGGATCTGTCAAAATGAATCATGGTCATTGATTTGGAGATGGGTTGGTTAGTATCCTGATTGTCGATGGGTACTCATCCTCTAAATTTCAATTGCTTTAACATGTTATAAAGCCTTTGATTCCTTAGGTTGATTCCAATGAGAGATGATTCAACGCAAAAATTCTGCACATTTAATTTCGAATTTATAAAATTTTTACACCAACTTTTATATATTTTAAGGTTTCTCTTTTAAGGCTGAAAGGTTAGGCTTGTATAAAATGTATAAATAAAATTTTGAAAAGAGACTGCGGTCCTTGATTTATTTACCATTCTAACTCTTCATTCTTCTTCATTTTGGATTCCATATGGGTAATAATATAGACCATGACCTTATGCACGACTTCCATTTGATTGGCTAGGTGTCTCATATCCTTCCTTATCTCATGCATCTTGTCACATTAACACCCTCTAGGAGGAGGATAGCTATCCATGACATGAATGTATCTAGGAATTTCCAAAATCAAAGACTCTAATTATTGCTAGATTTAAGACTACCAGCACATAGGAAAAGGAAAAAAACAAGAGGATTGGAGGGACAAATGCTTTTTAAGTGTTTGACAAGACCAATCAGCTCAATAATCACTTACAAAAAAAAAAAAAAAACTAAAATTACAAGCCTATACATTATTTCAACTAGGAAAATAGGTTCATTACCATCCATAGGTGACCCACAATTAGCCATTAACCATTAACTAGTAGAGTAGTAACATTATTAATTTTACTAAGGATAGAAGTATCTATTGTAGATAATTTCATTCTAAATTTTTTTAACATTGCATTCACCCAATGCCATCATAAGTAATTATATAGAGCGAACATTAGTAATAACAATGAAACAGAATAGTCCTAGCTCCATCATGATATCTCTACTATATGATTCGACATATCTCCTTCATATATCTATAATAATCTTTTCTCATATCACAGATAAGGCCTAAGGAGGCCACAACCATACCCAAGAAATTAGGCCCATTAGGGAATTGTTACACCACAAGAATAAGGCCCATTATGGTGTTGTGATGTTATCACAAATAAGAATTCCCAAGGAGGTGGTTTTCATACCCAAGAACCAAGGCACATTAGGGTGTTGTTACACCCCAAGACCAAGGCCCATTTGGACATTGTTACATAACAAGAATGAGGTACAATTTTGTAAACCCATAGGATGGAATGATAATTATATCACTTCCAATTTTAATTATATGTCCTAGTGTGCATTTATTTGAGGCACAAAAACCCTTCCTTCCACCCTATGAAATCTATGCCATTTGGAATATTCTTAAAAAACATAAATATATATGTAAAAAATTAAAAATATTTAATTGCACGTTAATGTTACTTATGAGTAAATAAATAATCTCCAAATTGAATCATTCAAATTTTCCTTGAAATGAGGGTTGGGCATGCATTTTATGAAGCAGAATAAAATTTATTTTCTTCAGTAAAATGCACAAGCATGCTTCATTTCATGGCGAATATGATCGATTCAAATTGAAGATTGTTTATTTTACTATTTTACACACTTTTATATTGTTATATATTTACTAACCAGTCGAGTAGTAACAATGTTAATTTTCTTAGGACTAGAAGTCTTTATTGTAGACAATTGCATTTTAAAACATTTTCAACAATATGAAATCGTGTTAACCCCATATAATCATAAGCCATTATATAGAGGGAAAATTAGAAATAAAAATGCAAATAAATAGTCATAGGTCTATCATGATATATTTTTCATAGGGCTGAACATATATCCTTCATATCTATGACATAAGCTTTTTTCATATCATAGATAAGATGGCCCAAAGAGGCCACTGTCATACCCAACAAATGAAGCACATTAAAAGGCGTTCTTAAACCACAAGAATGAGGCCCATTACTAAGGTACAATTTTGTACCCTGGGATGGAATGCTCATTGTATCACTGCCAATTAATTACAAATCATGGTGTGCATTTATTTGAGCCACACAAACCCTACCGTTTACCCTAAATCAATTGAATTTAGAGTATTCTTGAGCAATAGAAATATATATGTGAAAAGGTAAAAATTATTTAATTGTATTAACATTACTTATGAATAAAGAAATACTCTCCAAGTTGAATCATTCAATTTGGCCCTAAAATGAAGCCTTGGGCATGTATTTTTGCCTAGCAGGACAAAATTTCCTTGTTTCACAAAAATGCACACCCAAACTTCATTTCCTAACCAATATGATTTATTCAAATTTTCAATGTTTTATTTTACTATTTTACACACTTTTACATTTTTATATCTTTACTAACTAGTAGAATAGTAACAAATTTGTTAATTTTCTTAGGGCTAGATGTATTTGTTGTAGATAACTACATTTTCAACATTTTCACATTGCGTTCACCCCAAATCATCTTAAGCAATTATGTGGTGAGATAGTTAGCAATAACAATGCAATGGAGAAATCATAGGTCTGTCATGTTACCTCTATCATAGGGCTCAACATATCTTCTTCATATATCTGTCATAAGCTTTACTCATGTTACAATTTGGAGTATTCCTGAACAAAATTAATATATATGTGAAAATTTTAAAATATTTAATTGTGTTATTGTTGTACTTACGAGTAAATAAATACTCTCCAAGCTGAATTATTCAATTTGGCCTTGAAATGAAGGTTGGGTGTGTATTTTTGTGATTCGAGCCAAAATTGCCATGCTTCACTAAAATGCATGCCCATGCTTCATTTCTTCAGAAATTCAAGATTGATTCAAGTTGCAAATTGTTTATTTTAATATTTTACACACTTTTACATTGTTATATATTTACTAAGTAGTGAGTAATAATAATGCTAATTATTTTGTGGCCAGATGTATCTATTGTTGATAATTTCATTTAAAAACATTTTCAACATTTTCACATTGCATCCACCACATACCATCATAATAAATTATGTAGAGAGAACATTAGCCATAACAATGCAGCGTAACAATCATAGGTCTGTCGTGATATATTTTTCATAAGGATTATCAAATCTCCATATCACTATCATAATATTTTCTCATATCACATATAAGAAGTCACAAAGAGGCCATTGTCATACACAAGAACTGAGGCCCATTATGGAATTACTGCACCACAATACTAAGATATAATTTAATTTTTTTATTTTTTTTTCAGAAGAAAAAAACGCTGTTATATATTAATATAAAACAGTACATAGTCCAATATATCTCAAGCATGTATAAAGATACAGCGAGAATAAACAACCATAGGAAACCTTGTGAAGGCTGCATCAACATAGAACGTACCCGTTCATACAAAATGCTCAGCTATGAGAGCGAGCAGACAAAGGTGATGGAGAGATAATGACAGATAGCAAACGAAAAATAAACCTATGACATGAAAGAAAGATAAAATGATAATGCACAGGATTAGTCCGATATATATGATTGAAATCATGCCATGTATAATGCCTTACAAAAGATGATATAAAATGCAAATGACTGTCCCGTGGCAGAGGGAGCGAGTCAAAAGTGAAAAATAGGCAGCATCTAATTATGCCAAGCAGATAAAAGAAACCGGCTCGCCTGACGGGGTGCATTCACGCCAGAAGAAGATATCACGCTCGCTTGAGAGATTAAACATCCACCTTACGTCAGTCACGCTCGCCTGAGAATGGAAAAATAGCATGATCAACGAGCACGAATGAAAGATATATATCAGATCTTATACACGCTCGCCTAAGGATGATATGTGTGATATATCAAAACCTGCAAAAAGATAATACTGCCGGAAAAGAAGTGGGAAAGACCAAAATGTCAAATATGAACCACATTATGGAATATCAATCTGTGTCTCCCAGTATATAAGACCATCTCGGAAAAGCTGAACCTGCATAGTGCCAAAATCAGAAAATAAACCCATCTTTGAGAGGCCATCTGCCCTAGTATTGTTGGGATAGATATAGCCCCGAATACGTATCTTCTCAATCACCTTGGTCAGGTCCTCTCCCAGCAAATCATAGAAATCGATATAAAATTCCGCGGGCCAGCCATCTGGCCCCGGACTTTTATCACATGCAAATGATTTTAGGACCAATTTAACTTCATTCCCAGTGATCACCTTATCCATATGTGCAATAGTTGTATCATCAAAAAAACGAGGGATGTGTTCAAGCATCCACGCTTGGTCTACCATATTGGTATCATCCTGCTTGGCATAAAAGTTTGCAAAATATCGAATAGCCTCGTTTTGAATATCTTTGGAAGAGTATACAATGGATCCATCCGCAGATTTGATGCGCCAAATGGCATTTTTACTTCTCCGCTCAGAAGCACATTTGTGAAAGAACTTAGTATTTTGATCCCCCTCTGCTAGCCACAGTGCCCTGCTCTTCAACCTCCATGTGGACTCTTCAATCCTTAATAATTCTCTTTTCCTATTTCCCAAGCATTTCAGACTCTCAAGTGTTTGTTCATCTGGGTATGTATGAGTAAAGGATTCAATAATAACCTCCATTTCAGCCTGAATCCACCTGTACTCTACTCTGTGTCTACACTTCTTCTCACGTTCCCAAGACTTGGTCATAGTCTTAATTTTCTGCATTTTGTGATGGAAGGAGTCCCATAACTCCGAATGCATAGGCTCGGGATCCTGTCTCCAGATGTCCTCAACCAAACAGGTATACTCCGGGTCCTCTAACCATATCCTATTGAACTTGAAAGGATATCCCGAGCGCACAGGGAAATTATTGCATGAGAGAGAGATGGGGTAGTGGTCAGAAACATCAGAAACCATAACAAAGGATTTGGGTCCCCCTAAAATGTCAAAAATCGAATTTTTAACCACCACCCTGTCCAATCTTTTCGCAATGAAATTCACACCCGCTCTTCTATTGGTCCACGTAGGCATCAGCGGGTGCGGCCTAATGTCTATCAGCCCATGAGACAGGAAAATGTCGTTCAAATGGCCAGCCAAAGGGTCCATACGGGCCTTATTTCCCCATGCTTCATCAGCATTGAAAGTAGCATTGAAATCACCTATAATGATGAGGTTATGTAGATGAAAAATACCAGTCATCACCATCCTATCCCAAAAAGACCTTCTATTCACATATGGTGCGTATAGATTAATAAAATTGAAAGTATGATCCATACCTCTGAGACGTCCATGCAACAAAATACCACCAAAAAAGCTGTAAGCTTTAAATGATGCAAAGGAGGGGTTCCACATGACCAGTAAACCCCCAGAACGTCCGCATGAATTTGTTGCAGCAACATGCCAATTCCTCTTGATTCTTAAAAACATATTAATAGCCTTAGTCCTATCAGACATAGTCTCCTGTGCAAAGAAAATGAACGGATCCATAGAGACCAGCATCTCCCGCAGGCAATGATATTTAGGGTCATCACCCAAACCCCTAATATTTAAAGATATGACTTGATTCATGGCGAAACCACAGTAGGGTTACACGCTCTAAGTGCCCTGGAATTGTTTGCTGCCCCAAGATTGATGCGAATGGGAGTGTCCTTGATCCCGGCCCCGTCATCCATGAACAGAGAAATGGATTTAATTTTCTCCTTCTTCTTCCTGCCACAAGCGTATTTTGCCTTTTTCTTAATGGATTTTAATGCATCGGATAAGGTAGGAGAATGCTTTGTTTTGGATGGAATAGGTTTGTCAAAAACCGTCAAAGCAGCGAGGTCCATGTTGGAATTTCTGAAAAGAAAATCAAGATCACTACCTATGGAATTTCTAGAGGAATCAGAAGGGTTTGTGGTCCCATTAAAGTCGGGAGTGTCATGTGGCGAGCCTGAGTATAACCCATCATCCTCACTATCATCAAGCAAACTACGGACATGATATAACGGTCCCCCACTCCCCATATCTCCCGGTCCCTGATCATCACAATCATTTACAGTACCGCGGCAATGTAAATTAGAAGGCTGCTTCCCAACAGAGCTATAAGATTTAAATAAAGGGGGATCAATGGACGAGGAGATATTCCCCTCTGGACGAATAGGAGCCATAGAGCTACATTGACCCAAATCCTTATAACTCATAGGTCGCTTCTCAGGGTTACGTACGTTTCCCGGAGAGGACAAGGATATAGCATTTTTAGCAGAAAAGGATGGGGCAGATGGAGCAAAAGATGGGCAAGATATCGGTCCATCAGGATCATTTTGAATGGAAAAGGAGGGGTCAATGTCATGCTGTGACTCAGGCTGGAGTACCCTATAAAGATTCTTAGATACATATGGATGACTCGCTATATTAGCAGGGACAACCAAATCAGGGAGCGATACATCATTATGTCCCTCCGCTGTGTTGTAAGCTTCTTCTTCAGAGGAAGAGTTAGTTCTAATACCTGAATTTAAGCCAGCCGTCGGCGCTTGAACATTGGGGTGACGACGTACTCTCTCTGAAGCGTTTCTAGACTGGTCCGCCCTTGCAATACGAAGTCTCATCGGGCAATGGTCTCTGAGATGGCCCGTTTTGTGGCAAATCAAGCACCTGAAGGGAATCCCCCAGAAATCGATGCGTTGTCTATGCCTTCTATCACTCCAAATGAGATCAATATCACCCGGGAGGCCACCGAAATAGTCAACCTCCACCAGAAGCCATGCAATCCTCTTGTCCGCCGCTCCCATAATGCTCGGATCTATATATTTTGTGGTCCCAATGGAATCCCCGATCGTTCGCAAGGCCTTTATGGTCCAAAATTCCAAAGGCAAGCCAGGCAATTTAACCCAAACCACTCTGTTACGTGGTGCCTCCAATACCGGATTAAACCCAATGTACCACGGTATAATTTGCATGAAGCTCCTTCCTCTTACCCAGGTACGTCCCATGATTTTAAAAACATCGGCCTGGTTCATGAAGTGTATACTGAACCACCCATTCATCAGCTTACTAACCTTTGGCGTGTAGCCAATTAAGGTATTCCATTTCTGGTGTATCCATGAAGCAGTATCAAAATCGTCCCTATCTGGAAATACCCACCTCCCAACAACAGCCCGCCTCTGTAGCCTTGCCACCCTAGTGCACAAATCCTCGTAATCCAAATTAACCTCCTTAATGTCCATCCTATGTTTAAGGATGTTCTTTTTCCCTCTGCGAGCACCACAACCAGCTTTCCTGGAATTAAGCCTCCTATGTCGCAAGATACAATTTGCCTCAGATTCCTCAATAGAATGAAGTCCCTGTTGAATAATAGCCACATCAGTGTCGAAATCGTCGTTGTGCGAAGCGGGAGAATAAGTCTGAATGCCCTCCCGCGGGTTCTTTTCTTTGGAAGCCTCCATGCAAGATGCGGGACACCTAAGCACCCAAGGACACCACTTGCTGTATATTTCTGTACCAGCGCCCAGAACTCTGACAACCAATCCAGAAGACCAGTGTTGGACTAGAAATCCAGCATGCTTGTCCGCCGCCACCTCTAATAGCATGAAATAAAATAAGCCACAATGGGAATCGTGGAAAAGCTCCAAAAGAGGATGTTTAGCTTCCCAAGAACCACTATATACAACGAAAAAATCTTGAACCCTCCTCTTGAGTTGACATAAAAAAAACTCTACTCCTCCTTTGACATTATTTTGTGATGTATCTAGATATAACTTCACATTATATCCATTTCAGATCTCTAATATAAATTAGTTGGATATTAGTTTGAATTTTGATTAGTTTAATTATATAAATTTAATTATTGATAAAATTAGATAACATTAATTTATCAAAACAATTTTTATTATGTTATTTTTAAAGTTGTTGAAATTAAAAAAAATTATAAAATTATAAAATTAAATTATAATTTCATCTTTAATTATTAAATTTTTACTTTGATTTTTTTTGTAAGTTTAGCAGAGCCTTTCTATTTTCCATTAATCAAAAAAGAGAAAAGTAGGTTATAATGAATAATGCTGGAAACCAGGTCTGTTGGCCACCTTAAAGAGTTATAGGCCAACAAAAATTCATAAAGTTTGACCCTAATACTGTTTGCTATATCCAATTTACTGTCCATTACATACAAGAACTTCAGAAATTAAATGCTACCTATAATATGCATGTCAAAATGATAAAAAAGAAAAGGATTTCATAAAACTCAATCATCAGATCAATCGATATGTGTCGAGTCCTTAAAATTGGAGCTAGACGTATCCACTTGATTCATACTTTTCAATTGGCACTTCCTGCGGCCTAGGAAGAAGTTATGGTGGTGTTGCAGAAGGTGGATTTCTTGGATATCCCTTCTCATTTAAGTTAAAATAGAGGCAGATTTTGCGTCCCCTCCATTTTCCTGAACATTGACTATGGCATTTGCCAGTCTATATTTCAATGTCCAATAAGTATGGATAGACTATTGAAATAATGACAATCTACTTCTAGTATTACGTGGATCCCTCAGAAACTCCATTTCCTCCTCTTGTATTTCACCCTCCTCTTGTTGAAAATGCATCAAGATGATGGAGCTTGGTGAAATGAAGTCGCCTTCACCAAGTGGGCCCGCAAGCTATTTTTGGAAAGTGAAAGGTCTGGTAAATGCCCATGCAGTCAAGGGGTATGATGTGGTCTTCAGCAAAGGAAAGGCTTTCCTGCGCAGGAAGACCACTGGAGAGACCCGGAAGATAGGGGTTCAAACCAAAAACCTTTATCAGTTGCAAGTAAATGGCTGCGCAGCAATGGCATGCAAAGCAGGAGAAGTGGTGAGCCGGGATGATGAGGGCGAACTGTGGCACCGGAGATTGGGCCACCTTCACCATGGAGCTTTGAAGATCCTGCAGCAGATTTCTATTGGGCTTCCTAAGGGCACCCTTGTGCAGTCAGATCAGTGCAAGGGGTGTACTTTAGGAAAGTTTGTGAAAGCCACCTTTCACGAGAAGGATAGTCGCGCCACGACGATCCTTGAGAGAGTTCACACAGACGTGTGTGGTCCTTTCTCAGTAGCTTCGACAGCAAAGCACAAGTACTACGTGATCTTTGTTGATGATTTATCTCGAAAGTGCTAGATCTTCTACATGCAAACGAAGAGCGATACATTCGGTAAGTTCTGTGAGTTTAAAGCACTGGTCGATGTGGAATCGGGGAAGAAGCTGAAGGCTCTCAGGAGCGACAATGGTGGTGAATTCATCTTGGCTGAATTCAAGGACTTCTGCAGCGCAGAAGGGATTCTGAGAGAGCTCATCGCACCCCATAACCCACAGCAGAACGGGGTGGCTGAGCGGAAGAACAGAACTATTGTGGGTGCTGCATGGGCGATGTTGCATGATCAGGGCCTACCCCTTCACTTCTGGGCTGAGGCATGCAACGCAGCATTATATGTGCAGAACCGTTGTCCTCACAAGATTCTTGGCATGAGTACACCAGAGGAGGCTTATTCTGGCAAGAGCCCTGACATTTCCCATTTGCGGATTTTTGGCTCTCCTGTCTACATGCATGTGACGAAGGATGCAAGGAAGAAGCTGGATCCAATAGCGGAGGTTGGAATATTTGTGGGGTACACTGATACACCACACAAATATAGGGTGTATGTGTCATATAGTCGCAACACTGTTGTGCGACAGGATATTAAATTTTAGGAGGAGAAAGCCATGCAGTGTTCGCTTGAGAGGGAGCCACACTTGCATGCAGCGGAGGAGCTGTTAGCTCCCAAGGATGAGTCTCCGGATGTGGATCAGCCAGTATTTCATGATAGATCCAAACACATCGACATCAGGTACCATCATATCAGAGACTGTGTTCAACGGAGGATCATGATGCTTTCATATATTCCCACGGAGGATCAGGATGCAGACATCTTGACGAAGGCGCTCACCAGAAGCAAATTCGAGTTTCACAGAGGCAGGGTATGGGTTGCAGATAATCCATATCTTGCTGAGAGGGAGTGTTAAAAATGCAGCGAGATGATGGAGCTTGGTGAAATGAAGTTTCCTTCACCAAGTGGGCCCGCAGGGTATTTTTGGCTCAAAGTCTATTTTTAGACTATGTCTATTTTTAGACATATGGATCATGGACCGGGAGCTGCAATATTCTATTCTTGGATGATTGGTCGAGTTGGTAAAAATAGATGGACCTCTATTTTTAGCATTTAGGTCGAAGTCTATTTTTAGACTGGCGGGCTAAAAATAGAACATTTAAATATTATTTACCCTTAATAATATTTGGACTCTAAACCTCAGTTTACTCTCTTGGAGCACTTCAGTTTGACCCCCGGATGTGGGGCATGCATCTGCTAGAAGGATTTACGATTTTCCTATGGGTTAGTTGAGCCAATGCATGGTTGACTTCAGTTAGAGCTCAAGTGGCGGAGTTCGGTGGAGTTGATGCAACAGTGAATGGAGATGGTGTTCTGGTTAACTAACTTTGAACTAGTTGTATTTAGTTTAACTGGCTAATACACTAGAGATGAGTTGTGTAAATTAAATATTATTTAATTCACTCATTATGAACTCATTATTCAACTAAAGAACACATCAATTTAACTCAGTGCATGGACAGTTCAGTGGCGACAAGTGAAAGAGGTAGATGAAAGGGTTGAGATAGCTATCAATTGTGACATTAGTTGTGCATGAGATTTGCACCACACTTGGAGGAAATTACCAATGAGAATTGCGTAGTTGGAGCTAGTGAGATTCGAACTTGGATCTCTCATTAGACCAGCGTTGATTTCACAATAGAGGCAAGCAATTAGTGGATGAGTTTTGAACCTTTGACTTGTTCAAAACCAATCTAGTTTGTGTGTAGCTTTTTGAGATAGTACTGAGTACTTGTGACAAAGTTCATCACCCTATGACAAATAAATGTATTGAATTGTGCAACCCTGTTGAAACCTGGTTTCACCTCCATCTCAAGAAAGAACAAAGGGGAGAAAGGCAACAAGCCTCCGAAACCCTCCACCAATACAACCCCCACCAACACTGCCTCAACCCAGCGAAACGACTTTGAAGTTCTGAGCAATCTTGACTCATTGGAGCACCCTATAGTCTCCCAGGCCCCCACTGATCAAGATCCGTCATTATTAAGTCAATATTTGATTACAACCAACGCCCCAAGCACAACCTCAGATTCAATCCACGCCCAGGCACCGCAACACAAACCATAATCCTCTCCCATTTAGATTAATACCAGCCACACCTCACTGCAAACTCCTCAATGCACAGAAATGCAAACAAAGCAGCGATCCTCAACCACTTCAAACAATCCTCTGGAGGAGATCCTAGGCGATCTAGATCTCCAAAAGGTCAATGAGCAATGGTTCAAACTGGGAGTCGATGCCATTCCCCAAGAACACTTGGAGAAGATAGAAATGGCATACCTGCAGCTGGAATACATCAACCAAAATGCAGCCAAAAGGCAATGGGGAAATAGCAACCAAACAGGCATTCAAGCCAACCTGGATTTGGATCAATACAAGCCACAAGGACCAGGAAGAAAAAGAGGGCGCAAATCCACAAGACACCAAATACAAGAACTAGGCAGACGCCTAATCAATGAAGGAAAAATCAGGGCCTTGGTCCTATCTGCTCCAAAGGTAGCTCAATGAAAATCACAACCTGGAACATCAGGGGGCTCAACGACACCACCAAAAGAAGGATCTTGAAAAATCGCTTATTCTCGCTACGCCCGTACATCATACTTCTTCAAGAATCAAAATGCTCTCCCAAAGGCACAGAGACACTCAAAAAACTTGTTTCCAACAGTCATCACTGCATAAGCATAGATGCTATCGGTCAAGCAGGAGGGTTACTCACGTTCTGGAACAAAAGAAAATTCTTCTTGCAGAATTCTCTGTCCACCAAGCACTCGTTATCGAACATTTTCAACATGCCAGACTCAGGGCAATCGATCTGCATCACCAACGTGTATGGACCCCAACGAATCTAGGAAAAGCTGAAGATGCTACTAGACCTGGACGAAGTCAGGCAACACCATGGGGAAAACCACTGGATTTTAGGCGGAGACTACAACATGATCACCAATCTAGTAGGAAAAAAGGGAGGCTTACGAAGATTGGATAAGGACTCGGAAGCATTCAACACCTTTATTGTTGAATCCAAACTCATTGACATCTCCACAGTCAATGGTCTGCATACATGGAATAATAAGCAAGGACGAAACAATCAGATAGCATCAAGTCTCGATAGGTTCCTCATGTCAGAATCCATTCTGCTGCAAAATATCGACATGGAGGCCATCATTCTGCCTATCAGAGGATCTGATCACTGGCCAGTGCAGATTCACTTCACCAATTTGGATAAGCCCCACAACAGACAATTCATATTTGAAGCCTTCTGGACAAAGAACCCATCATTCATGCAAAACATACAACGCTGGTGGACTCAAGCCACCATAAGGAGCGACAATATCATGTACATATTCGAACAGAAGCTCAAAACAATAAAAATCAACCTCAAACGCTGGAAAAAAAACACCTTTGGCGACATATTTCAAGCTAAAAAATAACTCGAGGAAAAAATGGCGAACCTAGATAGCGATCTTTGATCAAAGAAGGGCCCAATGATGAAAGAATAGCTCAAGAATCAAATCTGCAAAGGCAAAGGGAAGAACGGTTAAAACAAGAAGCGCTGCTATCGAGGCAGAAGTCGAGGGTGCAATGGTTAAAACAACGAGAACGCAACACTAGTTTCTTCCATAAGTCAACCATCCAGCATAGAGCACATAATCACATCCTCTCCCTCAAAAACGCTGATGGCGATCAAGTTTATAAAAGGGAGCATATAGGATTTGAACTCAACTCTTTTTTCACTTCTCTTCTCAGCGATCCCATTCAAGATAGAACCCGAGCCATCAATGAAATTATCGCTGCCATTCCAAACCTAGTTACAGAGGAGCAAAACTCCCTCCTTATAAGAGAATTCACTGAGCAGGAGATTGAAGAAACAATCTTCAACATGGCCTCGAACAAGGCTCCCAGACCAGACAGCTTTACAATCGAATTCTTTAAAGCTTGTTGGCCCATTATTAAGGCTGACCTTCTCAACCTAGTAAGGAACTTTCACAGAACCAAGAAAGTTTTGCCTGCCATCAATGCCACATTCCTCACCTTAATTCCCAAATCAGACCAGGCTGACTCCCCCGACAAGTTTCGTCCCATAGCCCTTTGTAATGTCCTTTACAAAATCCTTTCCAAACCGATGGCTAGCAGACTTAAATCTGTCCTCCCCTCAATCATTTCTCAGGAACAAACTGGCTACGTTGAAGGTAGGCAGATCACTGACAGCATAATCCTCACTCAGGAAGTGTTGCATTCTCTCAAAACAAAAAGGACTCCAGGTATGCTTATCCAACTTGACCTTTCAAAGGCCTTTGATAAAATCAGTTGGCACTATATGAGAGCAATCCTCCAGGCTTTTGGATTTAGTCAGCAATGGACAAATTGGATAATGGAACTGGTCTCAGGTGCTTTCTTTTCAATGCTACTGAATGGAGGACCCCTTCAACCCTTCATTCCGTCCAGAGGTATAAGGCAAGGAGATCCCCTGTCTTCGTTTCTCTTTGTCATTATGGCAGAAGGGCTAGGAAGATCCTTAGCCAAGGCAAAACAAAATAATCAACTCAAAGGCATCAAACCGGTACACCAAGGACACACAGTAACGCATCAACGATTCATAGATGATACAATGCTCATGGGCGCCCCCATAATGCAAGAAATTCGAACCATCATATTTTGTGGAAAACATGAGGTCACCTCTAACGATAGAAGAAGTTTTGGATTTTAAAGATCAAATAGAGGATGATGTCATTAGTAATTTCATTAATAAATCACAAACTGCATCTCACTTGCAATGTCACATGATTGAGGCAGCATTCGACAATAAAGAAGAAGAAGATCCTTTTAAAGATATCCATGATCAAGCAATACCTACTACCTCTGTGAAGAATACTAAGGTTGTAGAAATTGAACCAGGAAAAACCTTGAACATTAACAAGAATCTCACTGCTGAACAAGAAGAGAAATTGGTCCAATTATTACGAAAATACAAAGCAGCCTTTGGATGGGATTACCCCGATATGAAAGGAATTGACCCAAAATTATGTACTCACCACATTTACATTGAAAAAGACGCAAGACCCATTCGTCAACCTCAAAAGAGACTAAATCCTCACCTTAAGGATGCTATGAAAGATGAATTACAAAAATGATTAGATGTCAATTTTATCTATCCAATATCTGATAGCAAGTGGGTCTTCCCATTAGTGGTGGTACCTAAAAAGAATGGAAAGTGGAGGATATGTGTAGATTACCGTGAACTCAATAAAGCAACACAAAAAGACCACTTTCCTCTTCCTTTCATTGACCAGGGATTAGACACATTGGCAGGAAATAAGTTCTTTTCATTTCTGGATGGCTTCAATGGATACAACCAAATTCAAATTGCCCCTAAAGACCAAGACAAGACTACTTTCACCTGCCCATGGGGTACATTTGCCTACCGAGTCTTACCTTTTGGCCTATGCAACGCTCCTGCTACATTTCAAAGGGCAATTCTCAGCATCTTTGCAGACTTAATAAATGAAGGTCTCGAAGTATATATGGATGATTTCACTCCTTATGGGGATGATTTTGAACCCGCGTTGCAAAATCTAGAAAAAGTATTGCAAAGATGTATAGACACTAGGCTTTGTTTAAGCAATGAAAAATGTCTTATGATGATGACTGAAGGAGTTATCTTAGGCCATTATATTTCAGCAGAAGGAATTCAAGTAGATCTAGCTAAAATTCAAATACTCTTGTTAATTCCTACACCTACTACACAGACAGAGGTACGTAGCTTTCTTGGATTTTCTAGTTATTATAGAAAATTTATAGAGCATTATTCTCGAATTGCTGCACACCTTTATATGCGCTGACTGGGAACACTAATTTTGTTTGGACAGACAAATGTGACAATGCTTTTAATGATTTGAAGAAGCTCGTTGCAACATCCCCTGTGCTGAGGGGCCCAAATTGGAATTTACCATTCCAAATTTCATCTTACGCCTCAGACACAGCAATTGGAGCAGTACTTGGGCAGGAGGAAGACAAAAAGCCATATGCAATTTACTACATTAGCAAAAAATCTGACCCCTGCCGAATTAAACTATACTGTGACTGAGAAAGAATTTTTGGCCGTAGTTCACGCTATAAATAAATTTAGGCATTACATAACTGGGTATCCTGTAGTGCTTTACACAGATCACTCTGCCATTAAGTTTTTAGCAAATAAACCTGTTACGAATGGGAGAGTAACTACATGGCTAATTTTACTGCAGGAATTTGACATCACGATCAAGGATCGACCGGGCAAAGAGAACCCTGTAGCTGACTTTCTGTCCAGGATGCCAAAGCCAATAGATGTAGAACCAGTTGAAGATCACTTCCTGGATGAGCATCTCTTCGCTGTTACCACCAGAACACCATGGTATGCCGATATAGCGAACTATTTGGCAATAGGTTAATTACCCAAACATCTATCCCTTAATGAACGAAAGCAAATAATACATCGTAGCACCCGTTTTTCATGGATAGGAGGTTACTTATTTCATACAGGTGTAGATATGGAAATAAGAAGATGTGTTAGGGACGATGAGGTATATGATATTTTGAAAGCGTACCATGACGGACAGTGTGGCGGACACTTTGCAGATCGTAGAACAGCACATAAAGTCCTATGGACTGGCTATTATTGGTCTAATATCTTTAGAGACGCAAAAAAATTTGTGCAGGCCTGTGATAGCTGTCAAAGGGCTGGTCAACCTGGGCAGTCTGATGAAATGACCTTGAACCCTCAACTAGTGATTGAACCCTTCGAACGTTGGGCCCTTGACTTCGTTGGTCCTATTAGCCCTCCATCGAACCAGAAAACATATATCCTAGTTGCCACTGAATACGTTACTAAATGGGTTGAAGCAGAGCCTCTTTCAAAAGCTACAGAGGATTCCATGATACATTTTCTTTTCCAAATTTTCGTGCGGTATGGCCTCCCACGAGACATAATCACAGATGGGGGACCATAGTTTATAGGTAACAAATTGGCTGAAACATTACAGAATTACCATATTCAGCGTAAAATTACAACTCCCTACCACCCACAGGCCAACGACCAAGTCAAAAGCACGAATAAGGTAATCAAATCTATACTGACAAATAAGGTTGCTTCACATAGGCGAGATTGGGCCTACAGACTACCAGAGGCATTGTGGGCGTACCGAACGACATGGAGACCTACCACAGGACATTCGCCATACCAGTTGGTATTTGGAAAAGAACCCATCTTTCCTATCGAATTTGAAATTCAAACATTACGAACAGCTCAAACGATAGGTCTGAATTTAGATGAAGCACAGGCAAAAAGACTGCAGCAACTGAATGAATTGGATGAAATCAAACTCTCTCCTCTTCAGCGCACCGCATTAATCCAGCAATAGAGAGAAAAATGGCATGACGCCCACATTAAACAAAGGATCTTCCACGAAGGAGATTGGGCACTTCTATATGATTCTCGGTTTCAGGATTTCCCTGGAAAACTCTAGACTAGGTGGCTTGGACCCTACGAAATTTAGAAAGTGCATGATAACGACACTCTCACACTAGTCACCATTGACGGATATGGGCATTCCTTTAAGGTTAATGGCCATCGAGTTCAATTATATCGTAAGCTTCTTACCCGTGAATCCTTTTGCCAGCAGTGAAGGGAAGACTCCACCATTGAAATTCTTGCTGAAGGGGAGAATCCCTCTCCCGCGCCAGTTTGATAAATTGGTTTTTTTAATTTTTGTACATAATGCATTCTTTTTTTTTCTGTTTTTGGTTTCTGTTTTTGAAATTCGTTTCCTTGTTAATACTTCTTTATTTCGTTTGAATTTAGTTTCTTTAAAAACGAAAAATAATAAAAATTCTGTGTTTTTTTTGCGTTGTTGTTCCTTTCTAACGGAACAACACTTCTGCTGTTCCTTTTGAAATGAACAGCAGTTTCGCAGAGTGTTTTTGTTGTTCCTTTTAAAAGGAACAGCACCTTCGTAGGATTTTTTTGTCGTTCCTTTCGAATGGAACAACATTTTCGTGCAGTGTTTTTGTTGTTCCTTTCAAACGGAACAGCATGTCCGCAGAGCATTTCCTTGCTATTCCTTTTGAAAGGAATAGCAGTTTCGCAGATTATCTTTGCTGTTCCTTTTGAAAGGAACAGCAGTTTCGCAGATTATCTTTGTTGTTCCTTTTGAAAGGAATAGCAGTTTCGCAGAGTGTTTTTGTTGTTCCTTTTAAAAGGAACAACACCTTCGTAGGATTTTTTGCCGTTCCTTTCGAATGGAACAACAGTTTCGTGCAGTGTTTTTGTTGTTCCTTTCAAACGGAACAGCATGTCCGCAGAGAATTTCCTTGCTATTCCTTTTGAAAGGAACAACAGTTTCGTAGATTATCTTTGCTGTTCCTTTTGAAAGGAACAGCAGTTTCGCAGATTATCTTTGCTGTTCCTTTTGAAAGGAACAGCAATTTCGTAGATTATATTTGCTGTTCCTTTTAAAGGAACAGCAGTTTCACAGATTATCTTTGCTATTCCTTTTAAAGGAACAACACTTTTTGAACGATTGTTTTAAGTTTGTATTTAAAGCACGATTTTTTTGAACGATTGTTTTAAGTTTTCAATACAAAAATACAAAGAAAAAATAAAGCACTTCCTCAAGTATGTATGAAGGACAATGGTTCCATGGGTTACAAAACAACTCTGTCAAGGTTATGGACACTTGTGGGCAGCAGAGCTCTGTTAATGGTATTGAAGTCATAGTTATACAAATCAATAGTTATTTAACCCTCTTTCCTATAATTTTTATTGAATATCAAACGAAATGCATAAAATTCCTTAAGTTCTATCCCCGAACCATCACACATGAAAAATATTATAAATCGGACATATTACTTTAATGTGGTAAATAGCGCAATTACATTAATCTTTTGATGTCCCTTCACTTCATACTTGAATTATTACAACGCGATTCCCTCATTATTACCGATTTTTCTTATGCATCGATTTCAGTAATTACTTAATTTGATTGAGTTTATCATGATTGCGCCTGTTTTTTCATTGCCGTCCTATTCCTGTTCCACACATCCCACCTTAATCGACGGTCGAGGTCGACCTTTCATTCGTTTTGGGGGCGGAAATATCTGCATGAACATCAGAGAATTAGTAAAACTCTCGGACGAGAGTTTTTCCAACTCTCGTCCGAGAATTTCTCCAACTCCCGTCCGAGAGTTTGCCCGAGAGTTTTGTGACCACAACTCTCGGATGAGAAAATGAAAAACTCTCGTCCGAGAGAATTTTAACTCAGGTTAAACCCGACCAAACTCTCGTCCGAAATATTTAAAATCTCTCGGACGAGAACTTTTAAAACTCTCGGCCGAGAAATTTAGTTGACTTTTTTCTCGGCCGAGAAATTAAAAATTTCTCCCGAATTCTAACCATCCGCCAAAAACTGTTTCCCAACTTCGCGATTTGACCCAGTAAAGACATATTAGTTTTTATTTCCTTTGTGTTATGTGTCCTAAATACAAGGTATACCCTACATGGGGATTTTGTTTAGTGAGAAAATCCTAGGGCTTAAACATAAATATATTTTTATTTATTGATATTTAAGATGTTTCTATAATACCTAGTGATAGCATCCAGGTCTACCACCTATTAATACCTAGTGGGATGTTGTTTACATTGTACAACCACTAGGGCAGACTCAAAGTACAATCAATTTAATGGCCCTGTTACAGATGTGTGCTCACTACGTTATAATTTTAGGAATAAAATCCTTGTGGGAGCTGTAATAATGCCCTAGTTTCATTGACCATGTAAGTCTACCATTTCTTGATGTTTGTTTAAATACCTATTTACTAGGGATCCACTTACTCATGAACAATGGATTAATATGGTTTTCACCAATTTTCACTTTTTGCTGCTACTGAATGAATTAATGTTCACTTTCACTAATTGGGCTATTGGAATGTAAGCCTAGTAGGATACATTGTATGTTCTATGTTTAGGAATATTTTCAAAAGAATTCCCAACAACCCATTGAGGTTAATGATTTTGAGATAGTTGTTCCTTGTTTTGATATGCCTTCAATTACAACACTTTGGTATCATGCAGACTTTACAAGGCATCCTCATGTAAGACAATTCAGACTTTACAACCCTTCTGATAGGGATATTATCAAAACAGATCTATCCATTACCTATTGTTTTTCACTAAATTTACCAGAGTTTCTCTTCCCATGTTGTTCATAATGAAGCATTTTCTAGTTTCATTTCTTCACTAGGGTTTTTATTGAATGTAAGCAATTTCACACTCTTCTTTCTAGCTGCAAAGGATGAAAATTTAGCATGGGTCTCGGTACTAAACTATAATGTATAAATGATATCCTTCATAGTTGAACAATGCTATCAAGTAATATGGAAGTATGAACCATAGTATTACCTCCAATATGTTCAATAATGTTTGGCAACTTTTCACAATGATCATTCTCCGATTTTTGCATTGAAATGGTTTCCACGATTTTTGAAGATATGGTCAAAGAAATATTTATATAAATTTATAAGAGAATAATTATTTGATTGTATATCTATATGGTATATGATTATTAGCTTATTGAATTACATCAATAAAATACAGTAAATAACTATATGTAGGAGGTAGATCACATGCACTTTCTCTTTCTCTACTTGCTTAAGCAAGTAGGGGAAAGGCTCTCTTGAATTTTGATGTAATCCTTGCTTTGTATAATCTTTTAGGAGAAATTTTAATTGCATCCATTTAATAATATAAATTCCAAGAAGAGGGAAAAAAAATATACTATTATGATTTGGCCCTTCATTCATTCATTCTGGATCTATTGCAGCATTCAGTTATTTGGTTTTAATAATGGTTTGTTTTTTTCTTCTTGGGTTATTGGATGTGTGTTAAGTACAAGGAGAGTTTGATGTTACAAGTCTTGTAAAGAAATTTTATAATAGCTACATTCTCTGTGTTAATCATCTATTAGAATTCTTCCTCTTCTCTTTTGCATGTGAAGTTCTAATGCCTCATTTCCTATAGATGCAGTATTTGTTCAACCCTCAATCAATCATCTTCACATTTTCATACATTCTAAAGTTGAGCCAACAGAATCACAGAGTTTTAATTTCTCCATCACCATAATTGGGCATCTTTTCACCTCTACTTTTTTGTTGTTAATAATATAACAAGGTTTAAAATTCTATATCGAAAATGGAATTTCTAGATTAAAGTTTAGAAAATATAGAAAATGCAGTGTGATAATGCATTATAGTCAGGGAAAATTTTAGGGGCTAATATTCGCAGGTGGGCTAATTTTCTATACTTTTTTCCATAAAATAATTTCACCTATTTCCACTTTCTAAAAATAATTTTCTCAAGTTTTATAGTATGAAATTATTTTAACTTAAAAATCGCCAATATTTTCTATAAATTAATATAATATAATCAATATTTTATATATTTATACAAAAATATCATAAAAATTTTTACAATTTTTCTATTATAGATTATTAAGATTTGCCAATGTTTCTAAAATTTCAAATAGATATCCATCCTTAAAATATTCCCTGATTATAGTTACATGTTAGGTCCCTATATTACTAGTTTAGTCCCTTATTGTTATTAGTGTAGGCCCCTTATTGTTATTGTTGTACCCCTGTAACCCCAATATTGTTATTATTGTGCCCTTACATTGTTATTGTTAGGCTGGCTAGGATTATAATGTGGGCCCATGGACTCCTCTATGTAGAAGGAGGTTTTGGTCATTTGTATCATCCAAGAATTGTTCATTTATGTAATGGATTGGAGGTTAATCCCTCAAAGTGGCTGATTTCTAAGGTGTTGATCTCTCTTTTCTTCTATCTATGGAGTTGGTTTCATAACATTTGGTATCAAAGCTTTGGATTCTAGGGTTTCGTTGCTCCAAACAATTCATCATGGAATTCTCGCAATAATGTTTTTTCTATGAAGGTTAAAAAGCTGAAACGTTTACAGCACAAAGCAGAAATCCTGAGGAACCTCCTATAATAATTTCAGATCTTGGTCGAAAATAGTTTCGGAGATATGATTTGGGGAAGTTAGGGATTTTTCAGGCTCTCGAATTTCAACTAAAGCAGGTCATCGTGGAATTTCGCTATAACATTTTGTATACAAAGTTTCAGATGCTGAAATTTTTACAGTGTGAAGCCGAAATCCTGAGGAACCTCTTCTAAAAATTTCAGATCTTGGTTCACAAATTTTTTGAGATATGATTTGTGGAAGTTAGGATTGTTTTAGGCTCCCGAATTTCATCTCAAAGAGGTGACTGTGGGAAAAACATCATAACTGTCTCTCCGAGCGTCGGATTTGGATTCTGTAAAAAGTGCTTGGAAGTAAATTGACTTTAGTTTTTGGTATATCAATTTTAAAGCAGAAGGAGGAAATCGTGACACGTGGCAAGTATTAACATTTATCTCTACTGAACTAGTCCATAATTAGGTCATCGTGGGAGATTGGGCATAACTTTATCTTGAAGAATCCAAATCAGGTTAGACCTGTGGCATTCAAAAGAAGATTTAGAGGGCTAATTTGGGGCTGAATTTTTTATATTGAAGATCTGAAATCATAGAGATAATTCAGTTTTTATATCGAGCTCCTAAAAAGAAAGAAAAAGGTGTGTATTTTTTTCGAATTACATAAGTCTCATTTGAAAAAAAAAATAGTTTGAATTTATTCCAAGGGAATATTAAAGAATAGATATCAGTATTGGGTTCTAAAATTCCCCCTAAAAATAATTCAACACCCATTAAGCCTTCAGAATTCTCTACTATTAATCATGAAGACGAAGAAACACAACATGAGATATCAAAACTACAATAGCAAGTGCACCAAATTTCGCTATCACAAAGAGCAACAAAAAATGAAACAAAAGTTTTGAAGAAAGGCGTGGAAACTAAGATGGATGTCTTGAATAAAGACATGAAAGCTAAGATGAATGGTTTGGAAGCTAATATGGATGGCATGGAAGTGGGCATGGAAGCTAAGATAGATGGCATGGAAGCTAAGATGGATGACATGAAAGCTAGGATCGATGAAAAAATGAAAGACAACATGGAAAACATGAAGACTGATTTGGAAAAGTTGATACAAGAAATGTTTCCTAATGGTGAAAAGATAGTAGAGGAAACTCATGATGAGAACAAAATAAATGTTAATCGTGATTTCATAAACTCTAATGTTGGATGTAAGAACCACCATATTCCAAAGATGGATATGAGGAAGTTTGATGGCAAGGATCTCGTAACATGGATACTACAGATGGAGCAATATTTTGATCTCAATAATGTGAAAAACACATAAAAGGTATGCATTGCAACTTTACATTTAGAACAAAATACATTTTTATGGTATCGATGGCTTTGCTCCCGTAAAAAAATTGTCACTTGGTCAATTTTTACAAAGGAAATGATAGCACATTATGAGGATACAAAGAGCAACACCTTCTTTAGCCAATTGATAAATCTCAAACAAAAGGGTTTAGTGGGGCAACACATTGAGGAATTCCAAAAATTGAATATAAGGGTAACTGATATTCCAGAGGAACACAGGATTGATCTCTTAATAGGCACTTTAAGGGATAACATACAACATGAAGTTTGCGTTCTGGAACCTGATTCATTAGAAAAGGCATTCAGGTTGGCAAGAAAAGTTGAATGTAAAATTATGGCGACAAGGAAGCCTACCACTCAATTCTATAAAGAAGGAAGTGTTGCTACGCCTAGATTTCCACAACCTACAAGGTTGACACCACAACGATTGGAAGAAAAAAGAGAAAAAGGGCTTTTCTATAGTTGTGATAGAAAATACACTAAAGGTCATAAGTGTGCTGAGAAGAAATTATTTTACATAGATTGTGAAGAGGAAGAAGAAAATGAACAAGAAGAGGATATACACCAGGAACCAACCCAAGAAGAGGAAGAAATGAGTCCGACCATATCGTGTAATGCATTGGCAGAAATTACCACTCCTCAAACTCTCAAGATAGAAGGACATATCAAGAAGAAAAAGGTAATAGTGTTGATTGATTCGGGTAGTACCCATAATTTTATTCATTGTAAGGTAGCCAAGGAATTGGATTGTTTCCTATACCCAACACCAGAATGTCAAGTGATGGTTGCAATTGGAGGAACTATAAAATGCTCTGGAAAATGCCATAATATCAAGCTAACCATGGGGGAATATGAATTGAATAGTAAAATTCTTTCCATTCCTATGGGAGTTGTTGATGTTGTACTAGGAGTACAGTGGTTACAATCTTTGGGGATGGTAGCTTTTAATTTTCAAGAACTTTTCCTGATTTTTTTTTTAGAAGGAAAGAAATTCGAATTATGGGGTATCGCAGGGAAGCCAGGAAAGATAATAAGCTCTAATTTCATGACAAAGCTTCTGAAGAAATAACAACAAGGCGTAATTTCACAATTATGCTCACTAGAAGTTCCAACATCAAAATCATCTATTTCTATAGATCGCCCAAAAGTCTTCATTAGGGGAATTTTGAGGTCTAAAATGGGCCTTCTAAGAAAAATGTACAATCAAAATTCATTTTATGAGAACCAATAACATTTTAGGGGATGAAATCACCCCTAATGGTTGAGGTGGCATTTCTTGAGCTAAAGGTACTTACTTGCCAAATTCTCAATGGTGGATAAAAACTCATGGTTAACCATGGTAGTGCTCTAAGTACTTTTAAAGTCAAAGTAAAGTACTCATAATAAATGTCATTTCACACTTTTTGAATAAAAATATATTATTGTCATTTCATATTTCTTGAAAGAAACAATGCATATCCCTATACATTTATTATATTATAGCATAGTATTTTTATATAGTATATTAATTACATGTTATTATACAATTTAAATAATAGAAATTTTAATTAATAGCATATAACATAATTAAGAATTTATAAATTTATGTCTATATTTTATTTTAAATTATTTAAGTAAAAAAGACAAATGCATTAGTTGTTCAATGATAATGACTTTCTCTTGAAAAGCTCATTCTTATTTATAGTCACATCATTGCAAATTTTTTATTAATTTTATTTTGGTACAACTTTTGAATTAAATTTAGCTATGGTTACATGAATTGTGGTGCAAAAAGTGAATTGCAAATTCATAAATATTATTTTATTGGTTTAGATATTATTTTATTATTTCCTTAGGAGGCCCATTTTAGACCTCAAAACTCCCCTAATGGGACAATCATTCCAAGGTGTTTGAAACTCCCAAAGGACTCCCACCTATTCGTTATCATGATCATGATATTCATTTGATTCCAGGAAGTGTTCCTCCAAACATCAAGCCTTATAGATATCCTTATGTCCAAAAGAGAGAAATTGAACGTATGATTGCAGAAATGTTAGAGGCTAGTATAATTCAACCTAGTCAAAGTTCATTCTCTGAGCCAGTAGTATTGGTGCATAATAAGGATGGATCATGGCACATGTGTTTAGATTATAGGGAGATCAATAAGCTCACCACTAAAGATAAATTTCCCATTCCTGTGATTGATGAATTATTGGATGAATTACATGGAGAAATTCATTTTACCAATTTGGATCTTCATTCAGGATATCATCAAATTAGAATGAAGACTGAAGATATTCTGAAAAAAAAATTTCGAACTCAGGAGGGTCATTATGAATTTTTGGTCATGCCTTTTGGCCTTACCAATGAATCTTCTACATTTCAAGGGTTGATGAATTCCATTTTCAAACCATTCCTTAGAAAATTTGTGCTAGTATTTTTTGATGATATACTAATCTACAACAGGTATTCGAAGGATCATGTTCAACATTTTGACAGGGTGCTCAAGCTATTGCAGGAGAAACAATTATATGCAAAAACATCCAAATGTTTCTTTGGAGTACAAGAGGTGGAATATCTGGGTCATATTGTATCTCACAAGGGTGGTAAGGTAGATCCTAACAAAATTAAAGCCATTAAGGAATGGAAATTCCCCGTAACCATAAAGCAGTTGCGAGGATTTCATGGGTTAACAGGGTACTATCGCAAGTTTGTTGAGAATTATGGGAGAATAGTAACACCTCTAATAACATTATTGAATAAATATGCATTTTCATGGACTCCCTAAGCAACTAAGGCCTATGAACATCTTAAAGAGGCAATGTGCCTAGCACTGGTCTTAGCTACGCCAGACTTCACAAAAAACTTTATTGTGGAATGTGATGCCTCGGGAAATGGACTTGGTGTTGTTTTAATGAAATAAGGAAGACCCATTTCTTTTGAAAGTTGTCCAATCAAAGATAAAGTATTTACAGAAAACTATTTATGAGAAGGAAATGTTAGAAATACTACATGCACTAAAGAAATGGTAGCCTTACCTAATGGGAAGACACTCGAAGGTAAAAAACTGATCATGATAGTCTTAAACACTTTTTGGAGAAAATACTATCTTCAGAAGAGCAACAAAAATGGGTCAAAAAGATGTTGGGTCATGACTTTGAAATAATCTACAAAAAAGGCAAGCTAAATGTCATTGTAGATGCACTCTCAAGAAAGAATGAAGTGGTGGAAGAATTGCTTTGTGCCATTTCTATTATCTAACCAGATTGGATAACAGAAGCAAGGGATGAACGGAAGAAGGATGAAGAAGTGTGGACACTCATTTAAAAGTTGCAGCAAGATCCTAGTACATCTGATACATTTAGGTGGAAAAATGATTCCTTATGGTACAAATATCGCTTATATATTTGTAAGAATTCCCAACTAAAACAAAAGATTATTTTGGAATTCCACACTTCTCCTTTAGGAGGATGTTTTGGTGAAACTATTGTTGTTTAATTCCATTGTAGTACTTTCCCAACCATTTAATTTATCAATCCGAGGTTTGTAAGCTTACGAAGCACATGCACTATATATGCAGGACTGAAGTGGAACTAATCTAATCTAAATTGTTGAAATCAAATTAATCTAGGAAAGCAGGAAATTGCATAAAGGAAAAGCAATACAACATGTGAAGAGCTGAATGACAAACAACATATGTGAGCTCACAACAATAACGCCATTTCAAATTACATTACAAGAATGAAATGAAAAATCATGAAAGCATACAATAAAAGAATATGAGTCACAGTTAAGAATCCCCTTTCTCCTAATTACAAGACTATCTCTCCAAACTCAAAAACTAATGAACTCCTGAACTAATGAACTCCTGAGCTAATCAAAATGAAGAGAGAGCACTCTCTTATATACATGAAGAAGCTAACCATCTCATTCAACCACTCTCAACTACTTTCCCATTATTACAAGACATGATCCCTTTGAATCCTCCACACATCTCTCACATATCTTGAATAAGACATGCCAACCAAATCCTTCATGATCTTCTCCTTAGGAATAGGCTTGAATAATTATATCCTTAATATGGTGGAGGAGATATTCCAGAAGTTTAGAATTAATCCTTTGCATTTCTCCTACACATTACAAAGCTCACACATTCTTGAGATATATATTAAAACATGTATATTTTCTAATATTTAATCATAAATTCAATTATAATACAAAAATGAATAAAGTGGAAAATAGGAAGGTGAAACCCAAATGTATTTATGAAAGTGATATAATGAAAGGTTAATGGGATGATGAAATGTAAGGCATAGTGAAGGGAAAGGTGGATGAAATACGACATTTCTGAAGCCCAACATCCCCCCCAACTGAACTTGTTGCATGTCCTCATGCAACCATGCATGGATCTCTTTGGCATCTGAACTTTGGCTTTACATGATGATGTCTTTTTAATAATGAATGTTTCCAAGATATGTGAAGGGCATGAGTAACAACTTTCATTTTCTTATGGTTGGTTCTTGTGTGACAACCATGAATACAAAGAATGTTGGTTCTTGTGTTAACAACACTCATTTCGTTTCCTGTTCTCTTTTCTTATGGTTGGTTCTTGTGTGACAACCATTAATACAAAGAATGTTGGTTCTTGTGTTAACAACATTCATTTCATTTCCTGTTCTCTTGCTGCAATAATAATGTAAACACTCACTGGAAATCATAAGTTGTCAATGTGCATAAGAAAGCCCTTTTGTAATATTCATGAAGTATGCCAGTATGTATATTGATGCGTGTGAAACAAAGTGCAACAAAGTGTTGGAAAATAAATGTTGGTGAATGGTAAATGAGATTAAAAAAATGGAGTGATAGTGGTGGAGAAATGGAATCATGGTAGCGAATATGTAGTGAATATAGTCCCCCCCCCCAACTGAATTGGTTGCATGTCCTCATGCAACTTGGCGTGGGTCATGAAAGAAAATAGAGCATGATGAGGGAATTTTCCAAAATATTCAAGTCAGCATATAAGGAATTGCATTATTAAAGATTAGAAAACAACATACTTCCACTTACCCAAGAATGATGAACTATGCAATAGGAATGTAGCTGCTGCTGCTGCCAAATCATGAAAACGTGACTGGTGTTGTAGCTGTAATTGCTGTAGCTGCTAGATCAAAGAATATGTGACTGTGGCTACAACTGTTGTAACTGCTAGAACATGGAAGGTTTTATTGCAGCATGATCATGAAAATGTAACTGTGAATGTTGATGTTGTTGTAACTGGATCCTGGGAAATGAAGGAATCTGAACTGCTAATGCTGAATCATGGAAAAGATAAAGGCTGAAAGTGGAACTGTGATACTCTCGTAGATCAGAATTCATGTTACTGTAACTGCTGTGAAAAAGTGTATAGTCTTCATCTGCTACAAAACTGATGGTACAAGTCTAATCATGCAAAAGAATGTGCTGATGTCGAGCATGAAGAGAAATCATTGGATTACCGGCCATTGATGCATGTCGTTAACCAATGCGAGGCAAACTCACCATTGATGTCAATGAGTGCCAAGGTACCCGAGTACATCTTGCGAAATGTGAATAGAGGGGTTGATGTCGAGCCATTTGCAAGATCTGACGATCAAGGGACATTGATGTATTCCCATGATTGTCAGCGAGAGAACTTGCCATTAAGGCATGCAAGTCTCAAGGTACCCAAAAGGAACTCTAGTCTATTTCCCAGATAAGGTGCTGAGGTCGATGGGTCAAGACTTGTTGAAAGGTGGGCCTTAAGGAATCCCACATCAGTCAACGCGAGTTTATACAAAGAGATTTCTTAGGACTATAAATGGAAAGAACTCACGGACAAGCAGTGTGGATCAACATGGCGAGGAAAGCAAGGCAGTGTAATTATGGAAAGGGGATCAGTTTTATTCAGAAGGCAAACTAGAAGGCAAATGAAATGAAAAGGTTAAAGGAATGTATGCATTTAAGAAAAATTACTGTGCATGAAGTCATGAAAGATCAGGTAATGGAAAATGGGCTTCAACACAAGGATGGTCAATCAGCTTTGAAGGAGAAATATTACAGTGTTACAGCATGGATAATGGAAAAAGTGGAAATATTGGTGTATCAGCATGGTCGCTGTGTAACAGCAAACATCAAGAGGTGCAAACATCATGATGTTTATGATGAGTTACAGCTCCTTCAAGCTGTTTATGAAAGCATGTTTCTCACAAAGTTCTGTGATCTTTGAAAATCACTTCAGTAGCAAAGTGCAATCATTTCCGAAACTTGAAAAAAACTTAGTGCAAATCCTGCATGAAAACTTTGTGAGAGCATTGTAAAACGTAAGATGCAAGAATAAGTACAAATGCGAGCAAAGGAAAGAAAGTGTGTGTTAACCTGTCGCCCGCGTTGATTTCATCATCGATGGCTGTCAAAGTGATTTCAAGAAAACAAATTAGTGTTAAACATAAATACATTCATTTGTATTGTTTTCAGGAATTTATTAAAAGGTCCATTTGCAATTTTCATGAAATTAAAGGCAAAAATAAAAACAAAACAAGCAAAATTAAAGTCAGGTCTCCATTTCTTGGCATGCTTTGCAGAGTGTAGCAATACTATATCGGCGCTAGCAAATCTTCATTTCCTTGCTGATTCATTTTCTTAGATGGAACGTTAAATTCATTCAAGCAATTGGAAGTTGGGCAGAGTATGATTTGCATCGATTTGCTGCAACAATGTCACTTACTTCTCTGCAAGATTGGACCTGTACATTGTCAGATATAGTTGAATATTCAAACCATTCAATTGTAGCGTTCCTCAGTATCCAGTAACAATCTTCAAGCAGTGATGGATAATTCTGATAATCCAATCAGTGTTCCTGGCATCATGAACATTAGTTAAATGGAGATAGTGAGCATGAAAAAAACAATCAGTTTCCGGCATAAAATCCAGCATAAGCATAAGAATCAAAAATTATTCTCCAATCTTAATGCTTGGCAGCATTCTCTTCCTGAGACTGTGATTTATAGGATATTGAACCACTAGCACTTTTAAGAGGCACAACAGTATTACAAATCGCCATAATTGTGAGAACTTTAACAACTTCAGGGACCTTGTTGCAATAGCCCGAGCCAAATCAGCATCTTTTAGAGCATCACCGCTTTCATTTCCATAGCAGACACCATTGATGCAGCAACGCCTGAAAACCATCATATTTTCAGTAAGTGTTCTAGTTTTATCAGTTAAAATATACTCCACTTGGCCGAGGTCTTCATTTATCCCAGTATTTGCTGCATGTGCCGAAGTATCGCTCCTTTTCATCGTACATGGCAAATCCCAATCAATAAACTCTTCAAAAGATACCTTAATAGAGATAGGAATCATGATTGAGCAGAGAAGCTACTACAGTAAACTTACACTTGGCAATAGCTTTTGCACATGGTCTTTTACACATTAATTATGCATCAAACAGATCAACCAGAAAATTAAAACCTCTACATGTAACTTCAGTTGTGCATTGAGGATTGGCATTCAATTTCATTATTCGGCAATGGAGGTTTAACTTATATATCGATTCCAACGCATTCTGGAACTCCCAAAGCACATAGATATTACACACTTAATTATACCACCCAAATGTCAAGATTTTAACAAATCGACTTTGTTTCCATTGTTGATGTGCGCCCTTGCCTTTTTTAAAACAAGTTGACATTGCTATTTAGTCAACCAACCCATATGGAATTATATATTCCAATCTCACCACTTCACACATTAAAATTAAATGCCACCATAATCCCAATGTTCATACGCCAGCTCCCTTGAATCATACCAATGCATATTAATAATATTATATGCAATGTTATTATTCAAATATCGTTTGACCCATGGTTTTATAAACACTCCCAGCATATAAACATAAACTAAGCCACTTCATAATTTTTATAACGCATTTGGAATCTCAGCATCAAACTGACTTTTATCACGCGATTCCTCAATGCGCCCTTCAATGTATAACTTAAAATCTCGAACCTTGGCAACTTCCCATCCACGCTGTCGAATTCGCTTTAGCTCATCAACTGAAGGTCTTTTATCAATTCTGCAAACGTTGTATGTCATTCGAAACGCAGTGGAATGACAATAAAGTCGTACCAAGGTCCTCCTTTCGGATATTGCACACATTATCTCTTTCGTGCTTCAGAGGCTTTCCAAACATTTCCAGCAACACCCAGAATCACGACTACAAATAACTGGAACAAAAAGATTGCACCAGTTATTGTCTTTGCTGATTCCATCACTGGACTGTCTTATCGCTTATCGGGTAAAGGTTTCCCTGAAAGAAATGCACTGAAAAATAGAAGCGCACGACTGCGACCGAAAATAGGCACAGTGTGCCCAGTGCCATAAAACGTTGAATATCTCAGTCCTTCATATTCTTGAGTCCGCCCAGTCACCTGTTGTTCAAAAAAACAAGGTTGCCAAGATGTTTTGATGGAAAGCTAAAGTTGATCGATAGCATATCTGGTCGATAACAGTGAGACTCGGCCATCAGTATCACCACTGTATACCCATATGCGAAGGCTTGCTGCTATGATTTTTTGATATAGGGGCAGCACAGAGGACGGTGTTTCAATCCAGTTCCAGTGACCACTGAGGGTATGATTGCAGGGATACCACTTTACGACATCTTGACCTCTACCTATGGAGGCATGGAGTGCCTTTTGAACGTCAGGTGTATTATAATATTTGAGTGCATAGATATCCAGACATGGATCATGAGTTGATCCCAGTGAAGTCCTCGACCTCCTCTTAAAAGCACTTGTTGCGCTCACACCATAGGTAGTATTGGTCAAGCATTTTGGCGTGAAGAGACTGTACTTATCATCCTGATCATCGTTGGCCAATGTTTCATCTACGACCTTTTTGCAATCCTCATTGTCCCATGTATTGTTACTCAAGAAATTGCAGTTGGATAAGATGATATTGTAAGTCTCCTCGGACGCAATTCCATGACTCCATGCATATTCCACGTTACCTTTTCAGTCATAGCAGTCATGTGTCTCTGGGTTGCCCAACAGGAAACCTTTGAGGTTGATACGTTCATTCGGAGAAATCGTCTATTTGTTGAAATCATAAATGATCTCTGCAAGTTTTGGCATGTATTTACCTGCATAGCTTTCTCCTGTTATGTAAAAGTCGCGTTTTTTTTTTTTTTGTATTCGGGAAACCTTAAAACCAATTTTGAAGAAAAAAAAATGTGTCTGCAATTGGTGAAGCTTGAAGCTGGGACACCAATAAAAGCGCCTGCAAACAGAGAAAGAGGGTAGACATTTCCATTTCGGCCCAGACGATCAAGAGACGAGACGAGACGATTCTGGTAATGCATGCTCTGCATATCCTCGTATGAAAATACCAAGGGACATGTAACAGTGCAATAATTCAAGGCGTCTTGAAAGGTCAGCCTGAAGCCACTCATATCGGTCAGAATTTTGTTCATACTCTGCAAATTAACCAAGAATTACTATGTGTACCCCTGCAACTTTAAAGGAGTAATAAATATTTGAACTTGAACCACTTTCTTCAAAAGGCATTCAGCATCGTGCATTGTAAGCAATAAATTTTGTGGTAATGATAATGGGAATAGTCTCAATCTCATGCTCTCCTTCTGTAACCATCCATGGTCTTGTACTTGCCAAAGGTTGTACTAACATTCCAAATGAATCCCACAATGGCTGTTGGGTATCTTCATATGAAAGACCACCTGGCAACAAAAGGACATCATAATTTGTCTGTTGAATGTGTTGTAATGTTGAATTTGTGTGTCCTGTCTGCCCCAGATCGCCCACGATCGCAAAAGTTATGGGGAATTGTGATCTCGGTGATCATCACAATCATTTAATCTCAATTTAGGAAGGCGAATCCATAAAAATATTGATACCGATAGGATTTCCTTCCTACTATGTTGAGATCCCAAAGATAATGTAACAACCCGTGGATTTTGGCCGATATTTTTTAATCAACATCCACATAGTATCCCAAATTAGGTGTGAGAATTAATGACGAAAGAGAATCCCAGCTTTCGAAATATGTAAGCAAATAAATAAGAATTATGTTTTATTTTATTGAGCTTTCATTTATTTATTGCTTATCGTTTTGGTTTTGGTTTGTTGTTGCAGATTGTAGGTTTATGAACAGTGGGTGGAGAGATGGCATCGCTACAGCTTGCAAATCCAATGAAACTCACAGTTATTTTATTGAAGTGGAACGATGAACATGGAAAATTTCCGATTCAATTGTTTTTGCAGGTTTGCTGTAAGTTTTAGTGTGCCCAGAAAACGTAATCAGTTGCAAGCTAGACACAGTTTCAGCAACCGCTAGACACAGTTTCAACAACTGTTCAGATAAAAACTCAGTTTGTCTTTATTCAGCCTTAATTCATGCTTTATTAAAAAAAAAATTAGCAAATGGAGAAAAGAAAAAAAAAATGATTTGCAAATTAATGATAAAATCGATTAGGCATATTGCAAAACATGGAATTTATTTTTTTATTTTTTTATTTTTTTGAATTCCTGAAATTAATCTAAATCATCCTTATTTTCAGATCCTCGTGATCACATTAAGTGCAGAGGAGAGCATACTTATTCTAGGAAAAAGAAGAATTGAGAATGAAAGAAAAAAACTGAAAGTGAAAGCCTGCCTACTCTATACTAATTAGAATTTTAAGAATTAGTTACGTGTAATTAAATTTCCAATGAAGCCATTCACGTAGTAGTAACATCAATATATTCAATAGCCATTGTTCAACTGAAAAATGAAAATATTCCAGCGTGAATGAGTTTGGTTGCTGAAACTGCAAGTCAACTAAGAAACAAAAAGACGACTCTAATCGAGTACTTACCTGCAACCATTGTTCGATAAAGCCTTGATAGGCACAATTTCTCTTACTTAGATCATGTTGTAGCTCCTCTTCTTCTTCCTCGATCTCCTATTCGAATGATTGTTCGCCATCAGATATGCAGGATTCTTCAGATGTTAAATCTTCGTTTGTTTCTTGGGGAGTAGTTGAACATTTAATTCTTGTCAAGATCTCCTCTTCCAAGGAAGAGGAGATCCCGACTTCTGCTAGGATCTGAGTGAGTAGTTCCAAGCTCAAACTCATTGTTAAACCATGTTGAAAAAGGGATTCTTACTGCACCCAAAACTTAAATCTAAAAATCTTAAATGAAAATAAACTACTTGCGTAAATAAAAGCACTCATGCTGAAATAGATAAAAACACTCTTCACAGTTGCGGAAATCAACACACTTGCAGAAATTGATAACCACACTTGCAGGAAAGAAGATGAATCAACCATAATAGAGAACAGGACCCTATTCCTCCAAGCAGGAATCTTCAGCACTTGTTTCCTGATATCAGTCATACTGCATAAAAAGAATATTAATCAACGGAGAACAGTACCCTATTCCTCAAAGCAGGAATCTTCAGCACCTGTTTCCTGATATCCATCACACCTACATGTCCGGACCCATATGAGGCCGAGCCCATTACAGTATGTCGAACGATGCGTAGGTTGTTCCCCACGTCTTACAACCCTGTCACCTCGGAGTTAGGAACATGTTAAAACACACTTGCATGAAAAATCAAACTGAACTTCAATCCATCGTGCTTCCCCAGCAACGGCGCCAAAATGTTTGGATGAAACTATTGTCGTTTAATTCTGTTGTAGTACTTGCGCAACCATTTAATTTTTTAATCCAAGGTTCGTAAGCTTACGAAGCACATGCACTATAGATGCAGGACCGAAGTGGAACTAATCTAATCTAAATTGCTGAAATCAAATTAATCTAGGAAAGCAGGAAATTGCATAAAGGAAAAGCAATACGACATGTGAAGAGCTGAATGACAAATAACATATGTGAGCTCACAACAATAACGCCATTTCAAATTACATTACAAGAATGAAATGACAAATCATGAAAGCATACAATAAAATAATATGAGTCACAGTTAAGAATCCACTTTCTCCTAATTACAAGACTATCTCTCCAAACTCAAAAACTAATGAACTCCTGAACTAATGAACTCCTGAGCTAATCAAAATGAAGAGAGAGCACTCTCTTATATACATGAAGAAGCTAACCATATCATTCAACCACTCTCAACTACTTTCCCATTATTACAAGACATGATCCCTTTGAATCCTCCACACATCTCTCACATATCTTGAATAAGACATGCCAACCAAATCCTCCATGATCTTCTCCTTAGGAATAGGCTTGAACAATTATCTCCTTAATATGGTGAGGAGATATTCCAGAAGTTTAGAATTAATCCTTCACATTTCTCCTACACATTACAAAGCTCACACATTCTTGACATATATATTAAAACATGTATATTTTCTAATATTTAATCATAAATTCACTTATAATACAAAAATGAATAAAGTGGAAAATAGGAAGGTGAAACCCAAATGTATTTATGAAAGTGATATAATGAAAGGTTAATGGGATGATGAAATGTAAGGAATAGTGAAGGGAAAGGTGGATGAAATACGACATTTCTGAAGCCCAACAGAGGACACTCAAGATTTTTAAAAACTTACCACAAGGTGAAGAAAGAATTTTTTTGGGATGACCTTAAATATGATATTCAAAATTTTGTGATAGAATGTTTGGGTTTCCAGCAAAATAATTGATACAATTAAGACCTTGGGTCTTCTACAACCTTTATCCATTCCAAGTTAACGTTTGGAGGAGATTTCAATGGATTTTATTAGAGGTTTCCTAAGTCCAAAGGAAAGAGTGTCATCATGGTGGTAGTTGATAGACTTACCAAGTATGCACACTTTTGCGCATTATCTCATCCATTTAAAGCAAGTACAGTTACTACTACATTTATGGACACAATTCAAAAGCTACATGGAAACCCAAAGGTTATTGTGAGAGATAGAGATCCCATTTTTACTGGAAATTTTTGGACGGAGTTATTTTCTTGTTTAGGTACTCAATTAGCTCATAGTTCATCTTATCACGCTCAATCTGATGGTCAAACTGAGATAATGAATAAATTTTTGGAAGGATATCTTCGTTGTTTTGTATCTGATAAAAAAACATGATGGGTCAAGTGGTTACCTCTTGATGAATGGCGGTATAACACTTCCTTCCATACTCCAGCAAAAATGACCCCATTTTTGGCACTTTATGAATATCATCCACCGTCATCACATCATCTTTAAGAGAAAATTATAAGGTTCAAGTAGTGGAAGATCACATCGAGCATCAATAAGAAGTTCTCCAACTCTTAAAGGATAACCTAAATTTGGCACAAAATTGAATGAAACAATAGGCAAATAAACATCACAGCAAGAGAAGTTTTGATGTAGGAGACTGGGCATTTTTACGGTTACAACCATACAAAAAAATGTCCCTCAGGCAAGCTAAGAAGGATAATAAATTATCACCAAAGTACTATGGTCCTTACAAGGTGTTACAAAATATTGGTACTATGGCATACAAATTGGAGCTTCCTGCTTCTTCACGAGTGCATCTAGTTTTCCATGTTTCATGCTTAAATAAGGTTATAGGTGAAAATATTCCAATTCAAACAATATTTCCAGAACTTGATGAGGAAGGAAAAATCATATAGGAACCTAAAGCGGTCATAGAAACAAGAACTCGATAGCTACGAAATCGATCAATTTCAGAGTATCCCATCAAGTGGAAGAACTTACCCACTAAAGATTCTACATGGGAGGATGAGAATTTTATACAGAAGCACCCAAAACTACTCAAGCATTGAGGACAACACTTTTTTGAAGGAGAGGGGCATGTTAGGTACCTATATTAATTGTTTAGTCCCTTATTGTTATTATTGTAGCCCCCTTATTGTTATTGTTGTACCCCTGTAACCCCAATATTGTTATTATTGTGCCCTTACATTGTTATTGTTAGGTCGGCTAGGATTATATTGTGGGCCCATGGACTCCTATATATGCAAGGAGGTTTTGGTCATTTGTATCATCCAAGAATTATTCATTTATGTAATGTATTGGAGGTTTCCCCCTTGAAGTGGCTGATTTCTAAGGCATTGATCTCTCTTTTATTCTATTTTTGAAGCTGGTTTCATAACATTACATTGTGTGCATGAGTAAGAAATATTAAAAGGACTTGGAACTTATGCCTCCCATTATTCTTTCATATTCCATTCTATTTCTACTTGTATTTCATCTTGATATTGAACAAAGGATCATTTTACCTTATACAATCAAGTAGTCTAAGATCTAGTTGACTTCATTGAGGATGTTCCATGAAGTACCAGTGAATAATCGATTCCTACCTCTAGTATTCAGATTATTAAAAACTTCATTGAGGATGTTCCATGAAGTAGTAGCGGATAATTGATTCCTCCCTCTAGTATTAATTGTTGGAGCTATTGGTGGAGCCTTCCTATCTTGTGAATGAAAACTATGGAGAAATACCTCATATTATGAAGTTATAGAAAAATATGGCAAGACTCCTTGAGTATGTCCGATAACTAGATAGAAATTGTGATGAAAGTTTTAATTATTATTATTTTATCATTAGCTAATTTGGATGTGAACTTGCATAATATGTAGTTTTGGACAAATTTTCAAGTAGTGTTGAAATATAATAATTATTATTCATATTTTGATATCGTGGCTTCTATATTTTTTTACAGGTATTGTGCCTCAACATATGAGAGAAACAAAGGAATAGTAGTTGCTTATTTTGAATATAAATTTATGGGAGTGGCACAGATGAGGGTCATTCTTTCAAATAATTCATGTTAGCTAGAAATTGGGATGAGCTACATGCAAATTTTCATAATGCTCCACTTGGTAATTTGGTTAATCATGTATTTTCCAATTCTAAACGTTGCTTCTCCAAGAAGACATCATGAAAAATTAAGGTTGTTTAGTATATTTTATTCTTCAAAATTCCATGCTAATACTATGGTGAAGGAAATGTGTCCAAAGCTAGTATCCATCTCCCCTATCCCTCTTACTATCACTTGATGGTGAATATTTTTGACGTGTAATGTTCCTGGAAACCATCCACTGACTAATATAAAGTGTCATTATGTATGTAGTATTTTTTTTAAATCAATGCCAATATATGCAATTTTAAGGATGATATAGTTCTTTAAAGGGTGCTAGCCAAATGGATGAGTACCCACCTTATAAGCAGGTGGTTGGTATTTCTATTTTGCTACTACACTGAAGATACATTTAGACATGTTTTTGGGTTGTGTTTCCCACCTTCTAGTCTTAGAAAAACAATTTTTTTTATATCATTGTACCTTGTTGTGATCTTATACATATGTTCTGATATGATCTTATACTTGTGCCAGCTTTTTCTTTGCACATGGAATTTTCCCAGAGTTGTGCTGGCACTACCACATTGCATTAACACTAGTTGTACTCTCTGGTCTAATTGAATTTAATTTTTTGGTCATTTAGAAAACAATAATAAAATTTTCCTATTTTATCTTATCAAATTCCATGTCATTAGAAAACTTGTAAAAGATGAAGAGGTTGAACTCCAAATATTTTACCAGACAATAGAATAATGTAGACATCTCCACCAATCCACTATGACCAAATAATATTTTCAAATCTATAGATAATATTGGTTCATTTTCCATACTAACCATCAAGAGAGGATGTAGTATAATTTTTAGTAATGTCATTTATTAGTAATAATAAAATTACTTTATCTAAAATATGATGATTCGATGATGAATAACTTCACAGTTCCCTTTTTAGGAAGCATGAAACATTTATGTTCAATCTGTGCGTAATGTGATATTGTGTATATCATGAAATGATTGTGTTTTTTCTTGATTGTTAATTGTATGCAAAATACTCATTTAATGCAACAATTGTTAGAATTGTGAAATAGGCAAGGATGATTTTTCTAATCCAATTTATTATCTTTTCACATTCTTTACAGGGAACACAGATTTTGTTTCAACATTTTAAAAAATAAAATTAGAACCTTGTCATGTACCTTGAGCTTATAATAATGAGGATCATGGTCTTAAATCTTGAATATCCTTGACCAAAACTATATTAGCTACCTATTTCTAAAGCACAATCAAAGTGAGAAACAATTTTAGTTTTTATCATATGCTGATAATATTTTGATCCATGTTTTTCTCAAACATAGATGTTTCTAGGGATTATGTTCAAGGTGTTGAAGTCTGATATAAACTCAAAGCATGATTGTTGCATTTTCAAAACAATTTTTGCAAGCGTGTATTTTGGTTGTGGTTATTCCAGGATAGATATTATAAAGTAATTTGAGAATCTTAAAATTTTTATTTGGAAATATAAACAATGTATTGGTGATTTTAGTAGCAATTAAATTCCTTATTCTATTTTGATACGAGGGTGCATGACTTTCATCAAATATACATTATCTACATTCAATAACTATGAAAACACTAATATCTTTGTCTTTGACTAGAAACAATTTAGCAATTGGAAATTTCGGGCATGGTTTTTACAGGTTTATATCTTATTGTGCCAGTATCACTTCAACAATCCCAAAAATTTGTATGTGTGTGTCTCTTTCTATTGTTTCAAGCCCTAGAATTGAACCTTCTTTGTTTAGTAATCATTTTTGGTCATTTTCTTTTGCATTTAAATCATCGAATGTTTAAATTTTCCCTTGTTTTGAAATTATCGGGTATGAAAGGTATGATCATAGATCACTTATTTTCTTATATTAACAATTAAATGTTGGTTTAACATGGATTGTTGCACGAATGCAATGCTTGAGCCCAAGGAAAATGATGATGATATCAAATATTTTGTGGATATTATGGAATAAGGTGACCAAATGACTGAAAATGACCTCAAATCCACTTCTCATAGCTTTATCAACTGAGAGCTAGTTTAAAATATTGCTAAGGTAGAAAATGTTCATAGAAGTGATTCTAAATTGGATGATGGAGGAATTCCTGGTCATTCGTATCATTCTGGAAATAATAGTAAAAAAGATGATGAGAACATGCTTGGGAATTCCATGAATAATAGTGAACGGTCTAGGGCTTCCAAGGAGAGAAAAATATTTTCACAACACAAATTAAATACAAATAGTTAGTGTGATAAACTAGGAAAAAGTAATGGTTGGCCTAAATCTGGCTATTATGACCCATTAATACGTGAACCTTCTTATTGGTATGTTGTTCCAACATTTTTTCTTGTAGTTAGGATTTGAGAACCTTCTCACTGGTTAACATGATTTTTTTCCAAAAGGAAACTTGAGTTCTAATGGTGGAATGGTAATCTTGTGATGACTATTTGAATATAGTTGGGCCTCATAGTTAATAACATGTGTTTCTTTCTTAGTGGTCCTAGATTTGAATGTAACGGAGGTTCGGTAGGGTATGTACAAATATGGACACTAGGTAGTGAAATCCCTCTACAAAGGGGGTTCCTTGTCCCACAAGCGAACGGGTTTCATAGGTCAATTTGGTGTCTGGCTAGTCTATACCATTAATAATTGATTATTATTATTTTTTGTGTTGGTGTTATTTATTTCCCATGTTAACTAGTCTTCATTTGTCATCTACAAATCATATTGTAGCCTTCACTTGCGTTTAAGGTTTTATAATGTACCTATTATCACTCAAGATGAATTTTTCCAAAGTTCATATTGATTGATTTTTCATTGATGGTTCATGGATAAACTAGTAGACATTGAAAATCAATAGTTCATGAGTGCTACAATCAAACTTAGCACATGATTTCACGATTTAATTCCTTTGATTCAAGGCTTAGGAATGTTTCTTGTCAAAAAAACCATCATGTTTGTCACTTTTCTGTGGAAAAAATTGAAATTGAGTGAATAAAAGGAAAGTGTATTGAAATTTTCTAAGTTTGGAAACTTTAATCTCCTATTTTGATTCCCATTCTTAGTGTGTTTAATAGTCAAAAGAATGTGTTTCCACCTTGGAGGTTATAAGCTCAATTTCAGAGATGTAGGGTATGAACACCTTCATAGAGTAAGTAGAAAATAATTGTGAGGAGGGGTCTCTTGTGACCCATAAAAAAGGGTTTGATAAGTCAATTGGACATCAGAATATGTTACAAATTTAAGCTTATATATTATTATTATTATTGTTATAAAAAAATGTTTTATGTTTAATTCATGTATGCAATCTAGTTATAATAATTATTAACATATTAAATAAACCCGCCATAAAGTGTTGTCCTTGTTCTTTGTCACCAAACTATTTGCACATTCCTATTACTCGATATATTGTTCATTGGCATCACTTGAGTTGCAGGAGTTGCATTTTCCAAGAATATTGTACAAAAAAATGCCTATTTTGTAACTACCAAGTTGAGGCAACAACTATGGATGCATATTACAACTCAATAATCGGTTGCATTTTGTTTCAATTTATTTTTGTGATACATGGATGTAGTGACAATATTAATATAGTGTTGTAGATTAATGCACATTTGGTTCTATGAATGACATTTCCTTTGTGTACCTTAAGAAAGAACATATATGTGTTGTAACTTGTGGGGGATAATATGACCATTAAAGTAAATTTGGTACATTATTTTTGACTTAATTATATTATATATGTGTTCCCAATGATTACTCAATGTTATAAAAAATATTTGATATAACCTCAAGTAATATCATGGATGATCCAGAGCCTAAAAATTTATTGAAAGAATTTATTGTCTATTCTGTAGATATGGGATGCAAATAGGTCATAAACCATACAAATTTGAAGGACACACAACACCTGTCTATTTAGTTTGTCCAAATCATAAAGAAAATATCTACGAATTTGATTTCTAGAAATGGTATTCACATAAGTGGTTTTTTGAAGCCATACCTCGTAACATAATTATTTAATGGGTGATAGCCTAATGGAAGAGCACCTACCTTATAAGAAAGATGTTGGTGGTTCAATTCCACTATTCCCTAATATTCATTAATGGATGATATCATATATTTTTTAATTAAATACTTTGTATATTGATTATTTCAATGGTGAGCTAATTTTCTCGATTCATTGTTTATATTGTCTCTAAAGAGACAAATGTGATATTGTATTTATTTTTAAATATATTTTTTTATTGTCTCTAGAGAAACAATAGCAAGGACTAAACACATATTTTCTCTATACAATACAAGGAAAATGCCCTCTAGCAGAGGTTATAACAGAGGTTTTTAGTGTTATAAAATTGGCCAAAATTGTAAAAAAATTAATTGCTAGAACATCTGTTTTTCTCGATGTGCTATCTGTATTTTTGTTACATGATCTCTTCTCAGCCATTTCTTTATGAATACGAAACCTATACCATACCATGCATTAATATATTTTATCAATAAATCACACACTTTTCAGGTAAAAAAAAAAAAATCAAGAAAATGGTGCGCCTTTCAAGAAGTACACACCGACCTCAGTGCGGTGTGTTCTTATAAACGCACCTCCAAAACAGTAGAAACACCGTATGTTGCTCTCTGTCAACAAGGAGAATAGGCACGTTAAATGTTAACCAATGCACCGATGAACACTGAAAATTAATAAAAATCCTCTAGTGTTAGTTTTGTATCATATGATGTCGTGGAGGAGGTGGTGCAGCATGTTCTTATAAACACATCGAGAAAACATAGACCATTGTACGGTGCTCTCTGTCAGCAAGGATACCTAGTGCATTATATGTTAATTGGTGCACCGATTAGCACAGACATAAAATAAAAAATTGTTTTTATCAAACAGTATGTGTGTAGTGCGCTATAATGAAATAGCGCACAGGTGCGTTAATTTACACAGGGTGCACAAATTTAAAAAAAAAAAAAAAAAAAAATTAACTTTTTTTATGAAATAGTAGGTGCGCATTACCTTGTAATAAAATAGTGCACCAAGCGCTATTTTACATAGGGCACGCCGATTAAAAAAAATCTATTTTTTTTTAAATTCACGCAAGGGCCAACATGGATTGGGATCCAACTCTACAAGTCGTCCCATGGGTTAGATTTCATAGGCCTATATATATAGCAATACAAAACCTATAAATATAAAATGAAAATCCATAATTCTAAAGTCACAGAAACAAGAAGAAGCAAGGGCATAAACAAAAATAATAAAGGGTTTAGCGTAAGAATGGATTTTTTTTTTTCTCTGAAAATGAGCAATAAAATTTAATTTGTTTACTTATGAGGTATTATATAAAATAGAAGCTATAAAAAAAACAATTATTACAGTAAACTTTAATCACCAGATGGTTTGAAATTATATACAAGGTTTGAATCACAAGATGTTTGGAATTATGATTTTCCCAGAATAGTTCTGTTCGAAAGTATTTCATTGTTCCACAATGCTCTCCTGCTCTCTTGCTCCAGGTATGTCTCTCATGCAAATATCTCCCTGCAAATTTTTGAAAAAATAATGAAAAAATGAAAAAAATTTACTATTTAAAGAATTGTTTTATGAAATTAGATTTTCAAAAATACTTTTCCGCCCATTTTTAATTTTTTTTTTTCACCTAAAAAAAATAAAGTTGGGCTTTTTTTATTTGTGGCTATTTGACACTGGTGTGTCAATTAATAACACAACACTAGTGCATAGTAACTAAAATGCACTAGTGTCAAGACGTAATATTTACTTCATATTTATTTATATTTTCATTATCTAATTGAATTTATTTATTTTATCATGTCAATCAGCTTAATAAAATTAATGTATACAAATTTTCAGGTTCATGTAAATTCAAAATCGAGTTCATATGGAAAAAATATTCAAATAGCTCCAAAACGTCAGAAGCTTTTATCAAGAGCAGCATGTCACAAGGCACATTTGGTAGATGAAAATGGACAACTACTTCACCCTGCCTGTTAGGTCCCTATATTACTATTATAGTCCCTTATTGTTGTTATTGTAACCCCCTTATTGTTATTATTGTACCCATGCAACCCCCATATTGTTATTATTTTACCCTTAAATTATTATTGTTCGGTCGGCTAGGATTACATTGTGGCCCCACTAGGATTACATTGAGCCCCATGGACTCCTATATATATAAAGGAGGTTTTTTAATTTGTATCATCCAAGAATTTTTCATTCATGTAATGTATTGGAGGTTTCCCCCTCGAAGTGGCTTATTTCTAAGGCGTTTATATCTATTTTCTTCTATTTTTGGAGCTATTTTCTGAACATTTGGTATCAAAGCTTTGGATTCTAGGGTTTCGCTGCTCCAAACAGTTCATCGTAGAATTTTATCTATAATTTTTTTCTACGAAGGTTTAGAAGCTGAAATTGTTAGCTTGCGAAGCTAAAATCCTGAGGAACATTGTTGCAAAATTTCAGAGCTTGGTTCTCAATATTTTCAGAGCTATGATCTGTGGAAGTTAGGTCGTTTTGCAGGCTCCTGAATTTCACTTAAAAAGGTCCTCGTGGAATTTGAGCTATGATTTTTTTTCCATGAAGGTTGAGAAGCTGAAATTTTTAGAGCACGAAATTAAAATCCTAAGGAACATCATCGCACAATTTCAGAGCTTGGTTTGCAACATTTCTGGAGATATGATCTATGGAAGTTAGGTTTTTTTCAGGCTCTTGAATTTCATCTCAAAGAGGTGATCCTGGGAAAATATTCATAACTCTCTCTCTGAGCATTGGATTGAAATTATGTAGAAATTGACTAGAATTACATGGACTATAGTTGCCTATCTGTAAATTTCAGAGACAAAGGAGCAAACAGTGACATGTGGAAATCCGTACAAGTTCGCTCTACTCTACCAGTCCATAATTAGGTCATTGTGGGAGATTGGAAATAACTTTGTATTGAGGAATCCAAATCAAGTCAAACTTGTGGCAATTTAAAGAAGATTCAGGGGGATACGTCAGGGCAAAATTTCAAATATTGAAGATCCAAAATCACAGAGATAATTCAGTTTCAATATTGAGCTCCTCAAAATCAAGAAAATGGTGTGTATTGTTTTGCAAATTGCATAAGTCTTGTTTGAAAAATCAGTTTTAAGTGATTCCAAAGGCCTATTGAGCATAGATATCAATATTGGGTTCTAAAATGCCTCCTAAAAAGAATTCAACACCCATTAAGCCATCAAATTACTCTACTATGACTCATGAAGATGAAGAATTGCAACATGATCTATCAAAATTACAAGAGAAAGTGCACCAAAATTCGCTCTCTCAAAGAGCAACAAAAAATGAAATGCATGTTTTGAAGAAAATAATGGAAGCTAAGATGGATGGTTTGAAAAAAGTCATGGAAGCTACGATGGATGGTTTGAAAAATGGTATGGAAGAAAAAATGGAAGATTTGAAGGAAGACATGGAAGGTTTGAAGGAAGGTTTGTCAAAGTTTATACAAGAAATGATTCCTAATGGCGAAAAGATAGTAGATTAAAATCATGATGAGAAAAAAAATAAATGTTAATAATGATTTCATAAACTTTAATGTTGGATTAAAGAACCACCATATTCCAAAGATGGATATGAGGAAGTTTGATGGCAAGGATCCCGTAACATGGATACTACATATGGAGCAATATTTTGATCTCAATAATGTGCAAACCACACAAAAGGTACGCATTGAAACTTTACATTTAGAACAAAATACATTTGTATGGTATCGATGGCTTTGCTCCCATAAAAATTTTTTCACTTGGTCAATTTTTATGGAGGAAATGATAGCACATTACCAGGATACAAAAATCAACACCTTCTTTAGCCAATTGATAAATCTCAAACAAAAGTGTTTAGTGGCGGAGCACGTTGAGGACTTCCAAAAATTGAATATAAGGGTAACTGATATTTTAGAGGAACACCAGATTGATCTCTTCATAGATACTTTAAAGGATAACATCCAACATGAAGTTCACGTTTTGGAACCTGATTCATTGGAGAAGGCTTTCAGGTTGGCAAGAAAAATTGAATGTAAAATTATAGTGACAAGGAAGCCTACCACTCACTTCTATAAAGATGGAAGTGTTGCTACTCCTAGATTTCCACAACCTACAAGTTTGACACCACAACAATTGGAAGAAAAAAGAGAAAAAGGGCTTTGCTACAGTTGTGATAGCAAATACACTAAAGGTCATAAGTGTGCTGAGAAGAAATTATTTTACATAGATTGTGGAGAGGAAGAAGAAAATGAACAAGAAGAGGATATACACCAGGAACCAACCCAAGAAGAGGAAGAAATGAGTCCGACCATATCGTGTAATGCATTGGCAGGAATTACCACTCCTCAAACTCTCAAGATAGAAGGACATATCAAGAAGAAAAGGTAATAGTGTTGATTGATTCAGGTAGTACCCATAATTTTATTCATTGTAAGGTAGCCAAGGAATTGAATTGTTTCCTATACCCAGCACCAGAATGTCAAGTGATGGTTGCAAATGGAGGAACTATAAATTGCTCTGGAAAATGCCATAATATCAAGCTCACCATGGGGGAATATGTATTGAATAGTCCAATGCTTTCCATTCCTATGGGAGGTGCTGATGTTGTACTAGGAGTACAATGGTTACAATCTTTGGGGACGGTAGCTTTTAATTTTCAAGAACTTTTCTTGAATTTTTTTTCAGAAGGAAAGGAAGTCAAATTATGGGGTATTGAAGGGAAGCCGGGAAGGATAATAAGCTCTAATGTCATGACAAAGCTTCTAAAGAAAGAACAACGAGGCGTAATTGCACAATTATGCTCACTAGAAGTTCTAACATCAAAATCATCTATTTCTGCAGATCTCCAACAAGTCTTGGACAATCATTCCAAGGTGTTTGAAACTCCCAAAGGACTCCCACCTATTCGTGATCATGATCATGCTATTCATCTGATTCCAGGAAGTGTTCCTCCAAACATCAGGCCTTATAGATATCCTTACTTCCAAAAGAGCGAAATTGAACGTATGATTGCAGAAATGTTAGAGGCGGGTATAATTCAACCTAGTCAAAGTTCTTTCTTTGCTCCCGTAGTATTGGTACACAAGAAGGATGGATCATGGCGAATGTGTCCAGATTATAGGGAGCTCAATAAGCTCACCATTAAAGATAAATTTCCCATTCCTGTGATTGATGAATTATTGGATGAATTACATGGAGCAATTTATTTACCAAGTTGGATCTTCGTTCAGGATATCATCAAATTAGAATGAAGACTGAAGATATTCCAAAAACAACATTTCGAACTCATGAGGGTCATTATGAATTTTTGGTCATGCCTTTGGCCTTACCAATGCACCTTCTACATTTCAAGGGTTGATGAATTCCATTTTCAAACCCTTCCTTAGAAAATTCGTGCTAGTATTTTTTGATGATATACTAATCTACAGCAGGTCTTGGAAGGATCATGTTGAACATGTTGACAGGGTGCTCAAACTATTGCAGGAGAAACAATTATATGCAAAAACATCCAAATATTTCTTTGGAGTACAAGAGGTGGAATATCTGGGTCATATTGTATCTCACGAGGGTGTTAAAGTAGACCCTAACAAAATTAAAGCCATTAAGGAATAGAAAGTCCCCACAACCATAAAGCAGTTGCGAGGATTTCTCGGGTTAACAGGGTATTATCGCAAGTTTGTTAAGAATTATGGGAGAATAGCAGCACCTCTAACAACATTATTGAAAAAAGATGCATTTTCATGGACTCCTGAAGCAACTAAGGCCTTTGAACGTCTTAAAGAGGCAATGTGCCTAGCACCGGTCTTAGCTACACCAGACTTCACAAAAACCTTTATTGTGGAATGTGATGCTTCAGGAAATGGAATTGGTGCAGTTTTAATGCAGGAAGGAAGACCCATTGCTTTTGAAAGTCGTCCAATCAAAGGAAAGTATTTACAGAAACCTATTTATGAGAAATAAATGTTAGCAATACTGCATGCACTAAAGAAATGGCGAACTTACCTAATGGGAAGACACTTCAAGGTAAAAACTGATCATGATAGTCTTAAACACTTTTTTGGAACAAAGACTATCTTCAGAAGAGCAGCAAAAATGGGTCACAAAGATGTTGGGTTATGACTTTGAAATAATCTACAAAAAAGGAAAGCTTAATGTTGTTGGAGATGCACTCTCAAGAAAGAATGAAGAGGTGGAAGCATTGCTTTGTGCCATTTCTATTATCCAACCAGATTGGATAACCGAAGCAAGAGATGAATGGAAGAAGGACAAAGAAGTATGGACACTCATTCAAAAGTTGCAGCAAGATCCTAGTACATCTGATACATTTAGTTGGAAAAATTATTCTTTATGGTACAAAGATCACTTATATCTTTGTAAGAATTCCCAACTAAAACAAAAGATTCTTTTGGAATTGCACACTTCTCCTTTAGGAGGACACTCAGGATTTTTAAAAACTTACCACAGGGTGAAGAAAGAATTTTTTTGGGATGGCCTTAAATCTCATATTCAAAATTTTTTGGTCGAATGTTTGGTTTTCCAGGAGAATAAAGTTCAGACAATTAATACCCCGGGTCTTCTACAACCTGGGTCTTCTACAACCTTTATCCATTCCAAGTCAATGTTGGGAGGATATTTCAATGGATTTTATCATAGGTTTACCTAAGTCCGAAGGAAAGAGTGTCATCATGGTGGTAGTTGATAGACTTACCAAGTATGCACACTTTTGTGCATATCTAATCCATTTAAAGCAAGTACAGTTGCTACTACATTTATGGACACAATTCAAAAGCTACATGGAAACCCAAGGGTTATTGTGAGCGACAGAGATCCCATTTTTACTGGAAATTTTTGGACGGAGTTATTTTCTTGTTTGGGTACTCAATTAACTCATAGCTCATCTTATCATCCTCAATCCGATGGTCAAACTGAGATAGTAAATAAATGTTTGGAAGGATATCTTCATTGTTTTGTATCTGATAAACAAACACAATGGGTTAAGTGGTTACCTTTCGCTGAATGGTGGTATAACACTTCCTTCCATACTACAGCAAAAATGACCCCATTTATGGCACTTTATGGATATCATCCACCTTCCATCACATAATCTTTAAGAGAAAATTAGAAGGTTCAAACAGTGGAAGATCACATCGAGCATCAACAAGAAGTTCTCCAACTCTTAAAGGATAACCTGAATTTGGCACAAAATCCAATGAAACAACAAGCAGATCAACATCGCAGTGAGAGAAGTTTTGATGTAGGAGACTCGGTATTTTTACGGCTACAACCATAAAAACAATTGTCCCTCAAGCAAGCTAAGAAGGATAATAAATTATCACCAAAGTACTATGGTCCTTACAAGGTGTTGCAAAAGATTGGTACTATGGCATACAAATTGGAGCTTCCTGTTTCTTCACGAGTGCATCTAGTTTTCCATGTTTCATGCTTAAAGAAGGTTATAGGAGAAAATTTTCCAGTTCAAACAATATTGCCAGAAGTTGATGAGGAAGGAAAAATCATATTGGAACCTGAAGCAGTCATGGAAATAAGAACTCGAAAGCTACGGAATCGATCAATTTCAAAGTATCTCAACAAGTGGAAGAACTTACCCACTGAAGATTCTACATGGGAGGATGAAAATTTTATACAGAAGCACCCAGAGCTACTGAAGCAATTAGGACAACACTTTTTTGAAGGAGAGGGGCATGTTAGGTCCCTATATTACTATTATAGTCCCTTATTGTTTTTATTGAAACCCCCTTATTGTTATTATTGTACCCCTGTACCCCATATTGTTATTATTGTGCCCTTAAATTATTATTGTTAGGTCGGCTAGGATTACATTGTGGCCTCGCTAGGATTACATTGGGCCCCATGGACTCCTATATATAGAAAGGAGGTTTTGTAATTTGTATCATCCAAGAATTTCTCATTCATGTAATGTATTGGAGGTTTCCCCCTCGAAGTGGCTTATTTCTAAGGCATTGATGTCTCTTCTCTTCTATTTTTGGAGTTGGTTTCCCAACACTGCCAATTGTAACATTTCATCTTCTAGCCACAATAATTGGACAATGATAGTAATAATAATTGTTTGGTATATTAATGTAATTATTTCAACTTCAAACCAATTGATCATGCATTTTCGACGTGCTTACTAATTGATATCGTAGATTTTGTACTAATCATGTTCAAATATTTTTTTTGAAATTATTAGGATTCTAGTGATGATGAGAAATCTACCTACCATCTTCCGTTGCACCCCACAACAATTTTAAACCAAGAGAAGGTTGAATTAAGAGAAAAAATTGGAGAGGAACGATACCAAGAATGGTTGAATCAACCACCTATTCAATTACCACTACTTCTAGATTCACCAATTAGGAATGACTATGGAAATAGTAGTTCTTGACAAGCTGGCAATGGAGCCAATCGAATAGATGTTGGTATGGATGATTACATAAGGGATACGACTACCATGGAGACAATGTTGTTAGATGCATTCCAAAACGATGATCAACTAGAGTATGATGCTCATATCGCTGATACCTTTTTCGAAAGCCTTAAATTTTCTTCCACCACCCCTCTCTTTGGAGTTGGTGGTCAGTCAAAGTCTACCCAGTTGGGGACAACGATGTTACTGTACAACTTGAAAGAAATGTTTGTCTTGTCAAATTCATATTTCTCAGAAATTTTGAGGTAATTGACTATCAAGTCCTCCCTTATATTTTCAGAAATATAATCACACAATTAACATTAGAAATGGTCAATTTTATGAACATTAATAATTATATCAGAATTAATGTACATTTAATATTGTCCACGATCACCAACTATAGGTTATTCAAAGATAAGGTTATTTTGAGTGATAACGTCTTGCTCGATAGCTACGAAGAGGCAATAAATCATTTAAAATGTTTGGCGTTGAGTACATAACATATCATGCATGTCTAAATGATTTTATTCTATAGAGAGGAGAATATGCAGACAAATATATGCCTGAAATTTGGGCATGACAGGTATGACAAATAAAAAAAGAAGGGTAGATCATGTGGTCCTCCTTTTAAGATATTTAGGCACATGAATATAATCCCAAGGATTCAAAGGCTCTTTCGTTGCAAATAATTAGCTATGTTGCTAGGATGGTATACCTCACACATAAGTGAGTTGGGAGTTATGCGAATCCCAACATATTCAATAGCCATGAATCGTATAGAGGATACATGGCCCAAAAAATTCAAGGATGATGTAGGAAGTCTACGACTAAACATAGCCATGGATGGCATCAACCCATATTCCCTCCAGAACACCAACTTGGCATGTAGTAGTGATCAATAACAATATCCCCCCATGGTTTTCCATCAATAATGAACATCTTATGTTGGCTGTCACAGTTCCTGGTAAAAGACAAGTGAAGAATATGGATGTCTACTTCCAAGCACTAGAACATGAATTGAAGTAATTATGGGATGGGATAAATGTATATGATGTATAAAGACCCATTGCAGCAGAGAGGAGTTTTAAATTATATGGCATATGTGCTTACATGACACATGATTATACATGCTTATGAGTTTGCTCTGGTAAATTACATGTTTATTTATTTGTTTATATATGTTACAATATTCTTTCGCAATATAGTTGTTTAATTTATTGTAATTGTTCTGATCTTCATGATATTCTTTAACGTTCCATGTATATATATTGTATGCAATAATTTTGCAGGTATTGTAACGAAAGGTTATTTTGGATGTAAATGTTTTGGACCTTTTATGAAAGCTAGATGGTCCAACGACCTACGAAAGCCAGTGTATGACTGGTCCAGGGTATTCCTCCAAGAAGAACACCCTTACAAAAGAGAAACATCTGCTTTCAATGGTAAACGAGAGAGAACCACCAGCTTAATGACTTAGAGATCATGAGAGAGAGAAGGAGAAGGAGTTCATAGATATGTTCGATTCAAATGGGGAGACTATGTTTGATGATCAAAAATTCTTCGAAACTTATGTTGATAAATTTCCCATTGGGATGAAAACAAAATCTACATTTTATAAACTCCCATATTGGAAGCACCTTAATATTACCCACTTATTAGATCCCATAAATATATTTAAAAATGTTTGATCTTCTTTATGGAGGCATATATCATCGAAAAAAAGTGACAGATTGGATGTTCGGAAAGATTGTATTACTTCAAAAACTAAAAAGAAACATTGGCCAATACGATTAGAAAATACAGGATCAGAGGCAGGCGTTGGTCCCTATAATTTACGGTATTTCAAAGAAGGTGATGTCCCATGGTTTTAAAAAAATGATGATATTTCTTTGGCAAAGGAAGTTATAATGGGTGTGAGGGTGCCATATTCATATGGGTCTTCACTATGGTGTTTCTTCATCGTGGCTGACCATTTTTCAGGTTTGAAATCACATTACCATTTGAATCTTCTAAGAGTACGTAAAATTTCAAAATCAGGATTTTATTATTTGTTATATTAATAAATTTTATCCCAAACAGGATCATAAAACATAACTAATTTGTATATTATTGCATGTGTTTATAAATTTACAGTGTCATTATCCTTTGTTCGTGCGTGGGTGTGTGAAACATGAATTCCCCCAAGACCTAGGATGTGCCATATCTAAATTATCTACATTTGTACATTGGATCATATCAAAGGAGATTCATGTGACTAGCATTCCACGACGGCATAAAGAGATAGTTGAGATTATTTGCATGTTTGAGAAGGAATGTCCGATGAGTTTCATGGACTTGCAGGTTCATCTTCTAATCCACCTAGTAGATGAGGTTGAACTATTTGGGGTGGTTTTTTGTCATTGGATGTTCTTCTTATAGAGGTACATGAAGAAATTGAAAGGTTTTGTTCGACAAAGGGCAAAAATCGAGGGTTCGATTGCAGAGGGGTACATATCGTATGAGTCTATATATTATGCTCGTGATTACATCAAGAAAATTGACAATAGAATAGGTGTGGTAATTTGGGACGATGAAAGGGATGAAGACAAAAGAGAAGGGGAGCTTCTCCAAACAAATGGAAAAATGTGCTTGATAAAGAGTAAGCGACTTATAATTTTTCAAATTTACACAAACTAAATATTCATGTTGAACTTTTATATAATGTATATGTTGATATCATATGTACTATATGTCAGTTTGATTTCATCAACGAATTCATAAATTGAAGCAATCAATAAATTTGTTCTTTACAATTCCAAAGCGACACAATCATGGGTCACATTTTATGAACAAAAGAGGATGAAATGGGATAGTGACAGGAAAAAATTCAGATGGTTGAATGGTAGAAGTGTGCCTTATCTCGATCATTTAAAAGAAAATATGCTAAAAATATGCCCCAACAGTTAGGTTGTTGACCAAGTTAGAGAGAAATACGGTGCAACCAGTTGTTACCTGCATGTTGAAGAGGATGTGCTAAACGTAGGGAGTGGGTGCACCCACTCGGTAATAATATATTTATGTACATTTTAAACTTAATAATTCACCTTAGAAATTTAATTACATTTATATTTCATTTTTTAACTATTGGGTTATAATAAGACACGTGACACTGTGATTTTGTAACTTTTTTATAGGTACATTTGTTCCCATCTATGTGGGCATATGGACACCATTTTCACACAGAAAATGTCGATGATGGACACATCACATAAAAATATGGAGTGGAAGCCAAGTTCGATCAATATTGTCGACCTAGCCACCATGATCAAAACCTAGTATGAGGGACATTAGATTACGTCATAAAGATACAAGAGATCATTGAAGTGGATTTCTCTTCTTTCCATTGTGTTATTTTTAGATTCAAGTGGTGGGATACCTTTTATTGGAACAATGTAAAGGAATATCGCGATAGTAGGCTGATATGTATCAACTCTAGAAAGATGTGGGATGAAGCTAAGGAGCCCTATGTTTTCCCCCAACACTGCAACTAGGTGTTTTTTTACCCAGATGTGTTGGATAGGGATTGGGTGTTCGTATTGAGACATGGAACTAGATCAAAACATATTTTTGAGAACAATAGTATTATCATGCCAACCGAGTTGGAAGATAATAAGGGTGATCATGAGAACCGAGATTGATATGGTACGTGTTTTATTTCATCATTTATACTTTTTAAGATGGGTTTTTATAAATAAGAAGACTTAATTACATAATAACTAAGACTCTTTTTTTGAAACATTATAATATTTATTTTCAATTAATTGGTAATTTGCATTGTGTTAATGTTAAAATCATTTCACCTGATAATTTGCAATTATGTTGATCTCGAAAACAATGGCATACTGTATAAAGTTATTTTTTTTATAATGCTAATTCCTAAAATAATACAACTACTTGATTGCTTTAAATGTGTGTGAATGATATCCTCAAAATGTATACTATTATTTTTGCTATGTAAGATCATAATAAAATAATTATAATTATAATGTACATGAATTTATTTGCTATTTTCTAAACTTTATTATGTTACAAAAATTCATTTTATTCTAGATTTATTATTTTACATTTATATATATTCGTACAAATTTTTGATTTTACAATTATGGTAATTTAACCGTATTTACGGTATAAATTTTACTTATGGTAGTTATGGTTAAAAATTGACAATTACTTCAAAACTTTACAAATTTAAAATTTAAATTTTTTAATAAAATTCGATGACAATACATACAATTACAATTACAATTTTACAATTTCACAGTACAATTACAATTACAATTTTAGAATTTTACATACAATTACAATTAAAATTACAATTACAATCATTTCACATTAATACAATTAAAATTTTACAAATATTTTACATACAATTACAATTAGAATTACAATTTTACAATTTCACATACAATTACAATTACAATTTTACAATTTTAAATAAAATTACAATTTTACATATATAGAATTAAAATTAAAATTACAATTACAATCATTTCGCATTAATAAAATTGAAATTTTACAAATATTTACATACAATTACAATTAAAATTAAAATTGCAATTACAATTACAATTTTACAATTTCACATACAATTACAATTAAAATTTCAATTTGAATTTCAATTACAGTTACAAGTTTACAATTTTACGTACAATTACAATTTTAAAATTTCAATTACAATCACAACATAATATTTAATAAATATCACGATTTAATATTAAAAATAAACATGATGATCATCATAACCATCGTACACACATCATATTCGACTAAAAAACACATTCAAATCCGCTAACATCATCTAATCATCGTGATCATGATCATCTAACAAAACAAGAATTGTATAACATCATCACAACACAAACATAAAATATACATCTCATGTCAAATAAATGTTATCTCATACACATCTATCTCCAAGCTGCACATTAAATGAACATAACTAGCATAACCTAACAATATACACATCATGATGAACACCAACATGTAAATTAAGTACATCTCCAACATGAACATAAAATACATGGAAAATATATATATATATATATATATATATATATATAATGTCAAAAATATACAAATGTAACATAACCGCATATAAATTTCAAACATCAGCTAGTGGTACATCAATAGTACTAGTGGAGGCCTAATCAATCGATGGTTCAAGCTTGACATGCTCAGATAAATACCACGCACGTGCCTGTTGATCTGGAGGTGCCTCATGTTGATGAGGAACTACCTTCTCATGATGGCTCGTGGATGGTCCAGCCTACTGATCAATGGATGGTGCGGTGGCCTACTCAGTTGATGGACCTACCCCCTCAGATGGACCTGCGTCCTCCTCAGGATCAGGTGCCTGCTCGTAATCATGACTGGATGTTGTAGGTTGCTCATCATGATCATGTCTGATGCGAGGTGGAGGAGGAGGTGAAGTACTAGAACGATGATCAATCCCCTCATGATCATGATATGATGCGCTGCTCGATTGTCGTACTGCACCTCCACCACGCCTACGTCGACTGACCCTCCTTGCCCGCACTAGTACTATGGTAGCTCCAATGATATGACACATGAGGGTCAACATATCACGGGGCATGACTCTTCATATCTCTATCATCCTATTATCAGGTTGTATCTCTCTGATAGCAACCGGCCTGACTCCCTACTCAACTAGGAGTCGACAGATTTGGTCGCCCAACTCCATCCTAAATCGAGTGTCACGCCTATGCCTCACACCCGCTGATATCTGCGCCTGATCATGAGGACCAGGTCTTTCAACGGCTTGATCCTCTGCATATTCTATCTCCTTGTCAGCAGGATCTACACCCGGATCATTTGGTGGCTGTGGAATCTCATCGCTAATGAATGACCCAATATCTAAAAACTATATATAAGTACATAAAAATAATTAGAAAATCTCATTAAAAAATTTAATAAAACAAGTTAAAGAACGTGTTAGAATAAATTTAAAGAAAACACTAATATTACCTCTCTCATCCAGTGACTCAGCCTGTGTGAAGAGGATGCTGGCACACCCTCGCTAATCGAAACTAGCATATAGACATGGCACTAGAATGAAGGCATGATCATCAACACTAGATAGCAACTCTAATGCATCATGAGATATATCGGCGAAAAAGTCAGACTCACCCCTCTTGGGCATCATCTGGCTCCACATCTCCATCTGTATGTGCGTCATCGACCTACGAGGCTATCGAACAAAAGTAGGCCTCGTCTTTGGAAACCTCTTAAAAATTAAGCAAAATGACTCTGAAGAAAAATGGAAGTTCACCCTCCCATGTGCCTGAGAAGGACATCTATCTAATGTTGTACAAAACTGCTGCAAAAAAATCACAAACCACCTGACAAGTCGTGGTGCCTGTAATAAAGAATCAACATAAAATAGAAGCGGGAAACTAATGCGTTGCTTTTCACTAGTATGGTGTGCATCGGTCATCAGCAGTAGTGAAAGACACCTCAACTCCTCTGCACCAAATGAAGCAATACGTAACTGACCACCGGACACCTAAAAATCTACAAGAGAAAGTATATCGTCAATAATGTATGTATAGAAGTACGCCAACTGACTCATTGTTGCATAGCCGACGGGGACCTCTAGGAACAAGGGAAAATCCTGCCCTCTCCTAGATAGGCCAATAATAAAATATATGTCCTCCTCAGTGGGTGCGTACCACTGGTTAGGACCAACCCAGAAAGCCTGTCGGTGGGCATCCCACCTGAAGATAAGCTAACCCAATAACCCATTATTTCCCTTCAGGGATGTAGCCTCCTCATAGAACTTGAGGAGGCCTACCTCCCTTAGGAGCAACTGGGTGGCTGCCATAATAGAGAGAGGGTACATAAGTCTCCCCATCTCGCGTGCCTCCCACAAGTAACCCACGTTATACTGGTTCTCCATATGTTCTTGTTGTTCCCTTTCTTCTCTCCTTTGATGTTCCTGAATGATTCACATTCTAAATACATTTTTTTTATTAAATGAGACATATATATATAAAACAGTCGGTGCACCGAAAAAAATAGTCATGCACCGGTACCGGTGCATCTATTTTTATCACAAACTGTCCTCGGTGCGCATGGATATTTGTGGTGTGTTGAAAAAATTATGCACACTAGGGTGGATAGTTAGGTTAATGCATTGTCCAACAATAATTCATGGTCAATGGTGCGGTCCTGTAAACGACCGCACTGTTGACTATGTACTAGTGTCAGGAGGGTGGTGCGCTAACTACACTATTCTCTCCAGGGCGGATAGTTTAGTCATCACACCGCCCTCCTGGCATCAGTACACGGTGAACGGTGCAGTCATTTAAACGACTACACTGTTGAATATGTACAAGTGTCAAGAGGGCAGTGTGCTAAAAAAACTATGCACCCCGGGGCAGATAGTTTGTTCAGCCTACCACCCTTCAGACATTGGTACATAGTCAACAGTGTGTTCATCGGGGGTGGATAGTTTAGTCCATGTATCGCCCTATTAAAACTAGTACATAGTAAACAGTACGATCATTTAAATGACTACACTGCCATATATGTTTTAAAAAAAAAAAGTGCACGTTTTTAGTACCACATAGGCCTCGGTGCGGTTTGCATTAGCATTGTTCGTAGTGCGACCTATAAATTTACAGGAAGCACCATGAACAATGCAAGCCAAACGGCTCGAGCGCACCGCACAAGTTTTTTTTTCTTTTTATATCGTAAATTTTAAGTTTTTAGACAAATGTAATCCACTAAAAAGTTTAATTGTTGAGAAACAAGTAAAATACCTGTACATTTGGGTGTTGAGGAGGCATATTTGCTGAAGAATTTGAAAAACCAAATTTTCTCACCATTTTCCAAAATTCAAACTCCATAAGGTGGGCAATGGACGTCAGCAGTGCATGCAATGGGAGCACCGATGGCAGGGCGCCTCACACAAGGGAAATTCGCACTGGTGCTTGAGAGCTCTGGAGCACTGAAGAAGTGAAAATGCGGATTTTTTGGGCTGTAATGTTTTTTTATTTAACTCTGTTTCGGTGCGCGGGTTTTTGAAGCGTACCGGGTAGTTTATGCCTAGCGCACTGGGCTTGTTTCTATTTGAACGCGGGTTTTTTTCAGACGTACCAGGCCTGTTTCTGAGTAGTGCACCAATGAGCTACAGTAATGAGATGCACCATGTGGGTTTGTATGGAGAGCACGGTGTCTCGCTGTACCAATTTTTAGTACACACGGGTTCTTTGTGAGTGAAACGCGCCGGTGCGGTTTATGATGAGAACTGCATCAGACAAAAAACATCCGCAAAAACCTCCACCTACCAACCTCCTCTAGAGACCTCCACTACAAACGGATATTTGTACTATTTTTATAAGGGTTTCCTCAAAATCATCTGCTATAGGGTCTTTTCCTTATAGTGATAAAGGCAATATGTCTTTAATCCAAACTATTGTCTCTAGAGAGATAAAAATGAAACTATCTCATAAGAGGAAATAGTACTTGTGTTATTTATTTTCTTTATACAGACAATTTTTAAGACAATAATTTGAGACACCCACTTAAAGACAATATGTAAGACAATACAAAAGCTTTTTTGTCTCAAATTAAGGCAATTTAGCCAAAAATTGTCTTAAATATTGTCTTGAATCCCCCCTCTATGTTATAGTGCATTCCAGATTACTTGGCAGTTTTCTCACGGTGCTTCAAATAGGTTTTGGGAATAGGTAGGCGAGTTCAACATTCACCCTCATATTTCCAAGATTGGAAGCCATGTTCACCATCTAGTACAAAAAAATGTAATAATACAGAGGGGAGGATTCAACTGAAGCCATTCCTATCATCACAAAACAACAGTTTTTGGACTGTGTCTCGAAGCAACATGTCGTTCAAAAGCATCTGTGGGAGATTTTGGTCTCAAGGATAAATTTTGGTGTCAGTGGCATGGGATTTTATGTGGTCGGAAAGATAGAGCTCTACAATGTGAAAATTGGCTATGTCGACGATCTTGTTTGTTGTAGTAGAGATGGCATGAGAGGATACTAAGAAGGATATTATCTTGGTATCCACCATGCCCTAACATGCCACCATTCTCCAGTATCAATACCTCACAATGGTTGATTCTTCATGGATGTTGAAAGTGATAAAATTTTTGCTCAAATGTAGGTCACCTCACATTGAATTTTCCATGAATTACTCATTGTATTTGGAGGATAACATTGAAGGTGTTATGTACTTCAAGGTTATCACAATAATTTTAGGTAGTAGGAAGGAATGTTTTCCATATATGGGAATTTTTATAGAAATCAACATAATTAGAAGCTTGAGTACTTTTGTACCTTAAAGGCTTATTCCTACCCATTTTCTCGTTTGAATCAAGAGGAAGGAATAGGCCTATTATCATGGTTACTTCTCACCCCAAATCACCTTTGGTTAATCCTTGCACTTGTGCGAGCTCTCATGCAGCGAGGAGATATTTTTCAATATTCTATTTGGATTAGTGGTTGCTCATGAAGCTTCCTCGTGTTCTAACTCTCATGTGTAGAGGAGTCTTAATTGGCCTTTCATTCTAAATGTGTTAGGATCTCTAGGAAACTTTCCTCTAAGTTTATTTCCATTCTGAATCTTAGGTATCGTTTACCTCCTCCAACTATATCATTTCATTCTTTGTGAGGAATCTACCTAAGTTTGACTTATTAGGAAAAATTTTCTCTCCCTCATGTTTATCTCCCTAGCCCCTTTCTATGGAGGATTCTTGTGTTTTCCCACCGCTCCTCTCTATGGTTATTATGTTCCTCTCCCTCTCGATTTCTTTACCCTACTCCACTCTTCATATAGTCATTCACTCTAGTCACATGTCATGCCTTTCCAAAGAGCATGCTCGAGAATGGGGGTTTGAGGTTGTGATGGCCTCAATAGTTTTCAAGCTCAACCTAAAGTACATGCCTCCTAAGACAGATACCGAGCACACAGACCACTAGTGTTCCAACAAGAAATTGAAGACATTAAATAGGAAGCGACTGAAAAAAGAGAAGAAATATTTGGATTAGAAGTCCTGGCATCCATCTCTAGTTGGGTCCTCAACCTTGGATTAGAAAGAGGATTCCATAACAAATATATTCTTATAGTTGATATATGTTTGTGCCTTAAGGAGCTATTGGGAGAAGTTTTATTTGAACACAATGAAAGTTGTGATGAACTCTTCCTTCGAATAAAGGAATTACACATGCTATACTAGATCATGTATGAGCATATGCAATGCATGGAAGTTGTTCTCGTGCATGACTGATGCCCACCTCCTCTAGTCAATCTCGATCCTCTAGCTCCAAGAAATTAACACTGTTGGTCTTATTGGTCCTACTGTAGATGGCACTTGATTCGCTAGATATGTTATAACTAGATTCCATGTGCTTTTATTTTATGTAATTGCAGTTTATATGGTCGAAAAACTAATTTTTTGTATTAGACATATGAGGCATATCATGAAAATTATGTATATTTTGATAACTCTAGGTCAAAACCTTAGATTTTGCATATGGTCTAGTTTCTAGACTAGCACAGTAACGCATTTTGAGGTGTTTATATTGTTATATGAGTTGTAAATATTTTCCTAATTAATAATTGAAAGTGAGCTTAAACAATACTTTTCTCTCATGCCAAATTATTATAATTATTAGTCATATGATTACTTATCAAAGTTGGTAACTTTATTTATTTAACCACTATACCATCAAATCAACTTCTCTCATTTTCTTATAAATAAGAATAATGCTTTATAAATATTTCCTTCTCTCATAAAAAAATGTTTTTGGTAGTGTGAAAGGTTGTTGCACTTATGATGTTATTTTCCATCTACCATCATAATCAAGTATATGAGTATTAAAGTGACATTTACCTTTATATTCACAAATCTACGTCAAGCCTGACAAATTTAAGAAGGGAGTGAAGTAGAACACCGAAGCATTAAATTTCATTATTGGAATATATATATATATATATATATATATATATATATAAACAGTTAAATTTAACTAATTCCTAACTAATTTTAGAAACTGATTCATTAACTAAATTAATCTTGAACACTCCCCCTTAATCTTGAGGGCTATATTAATTTAATACCTAAATTCTCACACTGAAATTCAAAATTATTTTTTCCTATTGATTTGTTGAATATATCCGCTAACTGTTCCTTGGAACCATAAAATTTAAGAACAATATCACCATTATTAATTAGTTCACGGATGAAGTGAAAACAAGTGTCGATATGTTTTCTTTTTTGATGAAAGACATTATTCTTCGACAAGGAAATAGTGGAAGTGTTATCACAAAAGATTGAAATAGGTTCATTTTCTGTATAACCGAAGTCAAAGAGAAGTCTCTTCAACCACATTGCTTGACATGATGTTGATTTTTCTGCAATGCACTTGGCCTCTGTTGAAGATAAAACAACAATGGGCTGCTTTTTGGATGACCACAAAATCAAATTTCTGCCAAATAGAAAAGCATATCCATAAGTGCTTTTCCGATCATCAATACATCCTGCATAATCACTGTCTGTATAAACAACAAGCTTAATGTCTGTAGAAGCTGCATACCATAAGCCATGAGTAGTTGTACCTGCAATGTATCTTAACACCTTTTTTCCAGCTTTCCAATGACAGTCTTTAGGAGATTCCATAAACCTGGAAATATAGCTAGCTGAAAATACTATATCAGGTCTAGTAGCAGCAAGATACATAATACTACCTACAAGTTGCTTATACAAAGTCGAATTAACAGAAGTACCCACATCATCTTTACTTAAATTTGTACAACCTCAATAGGAGCATCCACTGGTTTACACCTATCCATCGTAAACTTTTTCAAAATGTCAGTGGCATAATTTTGTTGACCCATAAAGATACCATCAGGTTTTTTCTTAACTTCAATACCTAAAAAGTATCTCAGTAATCCTAGATCTGTCATTTCAAATTCATTTTTGATTGCAACTTTAAATTCATCTAACTGCATGTTACTTGTATAAATTATGTCATCAACATAAAGACACAGTATCAAAATATTACCTTGATGATCATTCTTGATATACAAAGTGGGCTCATGGTTACTCCTTTTGAAGCCATTATTTAGCAAGTAATGGTCTATTCGGTTGTACCAAGCTCTTGGAGCTTTCTTCAAGTCATACAATTCTTCCTTCAACCTATATACCTTATGTTTTTTATTTTTTATCTCGAAACCAAGGGGTTGATCAACATACACTTATTAATTCAAAACAACATTTAAAAAATAAGGCTTTACATCCATTTGGTAAATTGGACACTTTTTTTGCACTGCAATAGCTAATACAAATCGAACAATATCAATTCTTGCTACAGGTGTAAATGTTTTGCCATATTCTATGCTAGGTTGCTGTGAAAAACCTTTGGCAACTAATCTTACTTTGTTCTTATCAACTTCACCTCTCTCATTTAACTTAGTTTTAAAAACCCATTTGACACCTATATAATTTTTATCATCAGGTAGATCAACCAAATCCCAAGTTTGATTTCTTTCAATAGCATTGATTTCATTATTTATGGCATCCACCCATTCTTTGTCCTATATAACCTATTCAAAACAAGTAGGTTGAAATGAAAGAAATGCAAAATTTGCAATATCATCAACATCGTCTTGTGCATAAATATCACTTAAGATTCTCATTTTAGGATTATCAGAATCAAACTCACTTAAATATGATGAACTTCTACTGCTTGATGAACTAATATTGGTTTTGTCTTGAACCTGTAATCTTGGAGTGCTCGTTGTAAATGCTTGATGTTCGTCTAACATAATAAAAATATTAGGACAAGTATTGTTCTCCATTTCATTCCAAGATTTTTCTTTCAGAAATTTCACATCTCGACTTATGACAAACGTCTTAGTTATAAGATTAAGCAATTTGCATGCTTTAGATTGATCACTATACCCTATAATGATATAATTTTTGCTCTTATCATCAAGCTTCTTTCTTAATTTTTCTAGAACATGAGCGAAAGAGATACAACCAAATACTCGAAAGTGTGAAATGGTTACTATGTCCACTCCATGCTTCTTCAGGTACAAATATTTGAACACTAGAAGTTGGCGATATATCAAAATATATACCTAACATGCAACTGCTTCTGCCCATAAATATTTAGACAATTTTTGTGTTATGAGCAAACTTCAAGCCATATTCATAATTGTCCAATTCTTTATTTCCGCTACTTCATTTTGCTGTGTATTATAACTTTTTGTTGTCTGTTTTTTAATAACATGTTTTTTACAAAATCAATGAATTCGTTAGATTCATACTCACCTCCTTTATCAGACCTGAGAAATTTAATAAACTCGCCACTGTGTTTTTTAGCCTCAGCTTTGAACTCCTTGAACTTCGAAAATGTTTCGGATTTGTATTTGATAAAATACACCCAAATTTTCGTGCTGAAGTCATCAATATATGTAATAAAATAGATACTGCCACCAAGTGATTGTGCTTGCATTGGACCACATAAATATGTATGCACTAACTCTAGTTTTTCTTTGGCTCTATAAGATGCTGATGCAAAACTGTATCTCTTCTGTTTACCCATTATACAAATTGTACAAGAAGAGATATGGCCAGACAAGGTAGGCAAACCTTTCACCATAGATTGTCTTTGCAATAGAGTCATACTTTTGATAGGTAAATGACCATATCGCAAATGCTACAAGTCAGTGTCATTAGGCGTTGAAACATTATGGGCATACAACTTCTCACTTTTGATTTGTAATTGATACAACCTGTTCTAGGTCATATGAATATTTCATAAAAGAGACTTACATTGATCAGAAATCGTGCAAGTAGTGTTGTGAAAGCTAACATCATAACCATGTGCATCTAACTGACAAACACTCAACAAATTATGCTTGAAATTATGTACATAATAAACAACATAGATATTCTTCACAACATTTTGTTTGGTTAAAATAGGTACAACACCTTTTCTTGAAGCTTTGACCTGATGATAATCACCCAAACCAATAGATGAACTGAAATCTGTATCAAGATGTGAAAATAAATCACTATGACCAGTCATATGATTACTACATCCATTGTCTACCAACCAAACATATTTAGTAGGTACTTGCATAGTTACATGGCATGCCAGAAATAAAGCATCTCATGTTTCACATTCAATGTTTGTGACATTGGCTTTGTTTTTACTTAAAACATACTGTAATTTTCGACATTCATACTTATAATGGCCATCTTTTTTGCAATAGTGACATTGAATTTTTTATTTATCTATCCACCTACGACTATGATCAGTTTGAGACTGCTCTGAATGTGTTTGAGTTACCTTTGATCTATCATTGTCCTTTTCCTTTTCCTATCCTGCCACGAAAACCAATGCCCCTACCTGTATCCATAGAAGCCAATAAAGAATCAGTTAATTCTTCCACAAACAATTTTGTTAATTCTCTCGACTCAAAAACAATAACTATCATGTCAAATTTTTTAGGCAAACATCTACGAACCTTTTCAACAATTCCTTGATCTTCTAGTTTTTCACCATTCATCAGAAGTTGATTAACAACACCCATAACTTTAGTCATGAATTGATCAACTGTTTCTAATTTAGTCATTTTAAGTGTTTCAAATTGTGTTCTAAGAGTTTGTAATCACCGTCTTTAGTTTTTCATTACCTTGATAAGCAAACTTAAGTATATACCATATTGATTTACAAGTCTTAGCACAAGTAATTTTAGGAAATAGAGTCATCTAACGAATTCAAAATGCATGACTTTGCTCTACCTTTTTTTCCGTTTAAGTTCATCAAATTGTTTTATTTCAGCAGCACTCATTGCCGCAATTAAATTTGCATCAAACTTTGTGAATCACAATTTTACATTTTCCCAAGAACCTAAACCTTGTAAGCACTCTTGCATTTTAGGACTCCAAAAATCATAATTCTTCCCACTAAATAGAGGCGCAGGGATTACAAACTGACTTGTTGAAGCCATGATTAAAAACTTTAAAATAAATAGAGCAAACCAACTTTCAATGAGGGAAAGATAAGAACCAGAAGTATCTTGTTGCTGTAAATATCAAGAAAATCTGCAGGGCTCCTCCTGTTTCTTTGAGCAAGTAAATCGACTAGAGCTAACAGACAACGTTCCAATTCTTCGAAGAAAAAAAAATAACAAGCAAAAGGACAGAAGACACTCTGCTAAATTCAAAAGGAGCGCAAAAAGGTACGAATAGACTGCAACAATAACAAATTTCTTCACACTTGTGAGAAGAACACAACAGTAAATTTGACCTTGAATTCATACGATCATCAGCAACGAAGCTTGGTAGAGCCAAAGAGATAGAGCAAGGTCAAATGCTGATCTTCACACGAAATGCCTTCTCATACGCAGCAAGTTCGAAGGCAGGAAAGAATGCTTCCCTTCAAAAAATGCTTCATGTTGGTGGGACATCCAGCAAATTTGAACAGAGCCGCTCAATTCATCCTCAGCATGTTCAAACGCAGATCTCAGTCTTAGTGCTTCTTCACCTTCGGCTACAGACAAGAATGTTTTTCTCCCAGGACAGGGTGTTGCGAGCAAAAGCAAATAGGAACTGAGAGCAACAGCTCTAACCCTCACAATGAGGCTCTGCAGCCAAAATCAACAGCAACTCTCATACCATGACAAATTTAAGAAGAGAGAGAAGCAGAACACCTAAGCACTGAATTTCATTATGGGAAGAAATATATATACACATTCAGAAATAGTTAAATTTAACTAATTCGTAACTGATTCTTTAACTAGATTACACTAATTCTCATAAATTTACCCATGAAGCCTACACTAATTCTCATAAATTTCCTCCATGTTTTAATGGAGAGTTGATGGACATTTTCTTTTAGACGCAGTGAAATTAAATGTATACGTATTTAATTGACATTTAACTTTTTATTCAGAAGTCTAGTCTACCTAAAGCATGCACTCAGTCTCATAAATTTTCTCCATGTTTTCGTCGAGAGTAGATGGGCATGTTTTAATGGAGAGTTCATGGAGATTTTCTTTTAGATGCAGTGAAATTAAATATATGCGTATTTAATTGACATTTAGCTTCTCATTCAGAACTCCAGTCTACCTAAAGCTTGCACTCAGTCTCATAAATTTCCTCCATGTTTTAGGCGAGAGTAGATGGGCATTTTCTTTTAGATGCAATAACATTAAAAATAGACTTTTGAGAGCGATCACATACGGTGTAAAGCTGCGTTTGAAGCAATGGAGTGGCTGTCACGTTGGAGTCCAGAGGTTGTTTGTCTAGAAGCACGGATACTCTGTTTGAAATAATGGGAGTAATAGTGTGTCACGTCATATTTTTGAATGATCGTGACGATTCTGAGTACGAAATAATGAAGGAGTAGCCTGTGATGGATATAAACCCTTGAATGACAGACATAACTATAGCAATAGCAGTGAGAGACATTGAAGTCCCTAAGATTTTTGGCCAGCCTTATATTCCAGTCTATCGGTTCATAAATGCACCGAGAAAGAAAATAGCCACCATCAGATTAAAGCGATAAATGATCTTACAGTGGCCATTTCGAATCTCTCGGTGCATTTATGAACAGATAGACTGAGATATAAGGCTCGCCAAGATTTTTCGATCAACTTTCACATCACATCAAATGTAGCTGGATGAGAAAACTTGTTGATGGAGGCATTCAAGTCCTCCTAAAACTTTTCAGTAAACTTTCGCATCACATTTATGTATACAAATTGTTGCTATTCGGTGCATTAGAGTGACAACCATGGGTGGTTTTTTTTACCAAATCACTAATAAAGGCAAGTGAGAAGCTTTGTTTTTTTCCACATCACAAACTAGTAATTAAAAAACCATCCCAGCAGAAAAGTGAAATAGCGAGAATCCGTTTTTAAATTGATTTTACGACAATGTCGTTAATATATATATTAAAAATAAATATTTTTAATATATATAAAAATATTCTAAATAAAAATTTTGAAAATTTAAAAATATTTTTATAATTGTATATATTACAAAATATTATAATAGATTTTAAAAACGGGGTGGAAGTCATTATAAAAGTGACTTATAATTAACTATATCATTTTGTTGAAGACGATGAAATTGAATATTATCACTCTTTTTTTTTTATTGTAAAATTTGAATTAATTGCAAATAAATTGTTCTATATAATTTGAACTTAATTTGGATTGTTATTTAGGATATTTTTAATTTTTTTTTAAAATATAGAGAATTTATATATTTTCTCGATAAAGTTATTATTATTTTTTCGTGAAATATCTTTAATTGTTTTTTTATTATTCTATCAATAAAATACATTTTTTATTATTTTTATTAATTTAATATTAGTGAGATATAGTTTATTTTTTTAATTTTTGTTTTATATATATATATATGACAAAGTAGGAGTGTTTTTCAACTTTAATGTGAAAATAATTATTTTTATAATGAAAAATTATTTTCTAAATAATATTAATTTTTATAATATGAATAAATATTAAATTAAGTTCTCTCATCAGATTTCATTTAAGCACAATAATAGATCTTCCAACCCTTGGTATAACAAAGAATATGAAAGTGCCAAGAAAGTGATTAGAGACGCTCCTAATGAAATCATTAAGCTATGGAATATAAATATATACAAAGATCTCATGAAGAGGAAGCGAGGCCGTATATTAATAAAATACGAGCATCTTCTTCATGGAATATTTTGGTAGAATGTGCTTGTTCATAAAACCAAAGATAATCATTCTATCTGCTTAGAAAAATGGGACAACTATCTTAAGAAGTTGTATGACTCTCTGGACACTATTGGCACTACCTTAAACACTCATTTTAAGGAGGATGTATTCTCTCCCGAGGACATTGAGTCTAGGATTAATAACCTCACTAATGGGAATGCTAAAGATATTTAAGGGTAGAAAGGTGAGATACTTAAAATGCGTAGATCTACCCTCATTCCTCATCTCTACAAGCTGCTCAATTGCGCTATAAAGCATGGGTTCCCTCACCTTTGGACACAAAGCCTTATCGTGCCTATCTTTAAAAATGGGGACAAAACCATTACTTCTAACTACATTACCACTATGATTAGCCATATCCTAGCCAAACTTTATGGGCTCATTTTGGAAAAGAAGTTTAGCCTTTGGCTTGAAATCCAGGGCAAAAAAACTAAAGGGGAAGCTAGTTTTAGGAGACATCACTCAAGTATCGACCATCTTTTCACTCTCAGAATCATTGCAGAAGAATGTCGCAATAGTAAATTCAATATCTTCTATTTTTTTGTGGACTTCAAAAAAGCTTTCGACACTGTTCCTTGGGGTAAGCTTTGGGAGAGGCTTGAAGAGGCCATGGTTCTTACAGAGCTGAGAATTGTTGTGATTCGCCTTTGCAAGACTGTCACTGCCAACATTAAGACCAACCAAAGGTGGTCTAAAGACATTACATGCAATATTAGAGTTAAGCAAGGGTGTCCCCTATCCCCTACCCTTTTTGACATATACATCGATAACCTAAAGGAATGTTTGGAAACTGTCGGATTCAAGGGCACCAATCTTGCTGGTATAATCATTACTCTTCTCCTTTATGCTGACGATATCACTTCTTGCAAAAAACCATATCTATTGTTGACGATGTCCTTGACGAGCAGCTCAAGACTCTTCATATCTATTGCTCCAAGATGGGTATGACAGTTAATATCGACAAGACTAAAGTCATGATCATTAAATCGAAAAAGATCACCCATGATAGTTTTGTTTATAATAATCAGTGCTTAGAGTAGGTATCTTCTTATAGATATATGTGTATGACTTTCCTCATCAGCTCAACTAGAATTATTGCATCGAGAAAAAATTATTGGAGGTTCGAAAGCTTATTTTGAGCTTGAAAACAATTGTAAGTCAATCGATCTTTACATTTGGAGTAAAAATAGGTTCCTCTTTGAGACTCTTGTCAACCCTGTTGTCTTATACGTATGTGAAGTTTGAGGTTGCAATATATCTAGAGAGTCATGGAGGAATATTGAGATGATTCAAAAGAAATTCATAACCTACAACCTAAAGGTCAAGGGAAATAACCCCTATCATATCCTCTTGATCAAAACTAATATGTCCCCCGTTGAAAGTAAGTCTATATCTATATATATGATGTATAAGAAGATTTACAACATGGAATAAAAAATGATCCCAAAAATTGTTTCTAACTTTAGTCAAAACACCCATGTTCGGATGGGCACGGGTGGCATAGGATGCCCAGTATTGGCTCAAAAATTGGGTAATTAAGGAGGAGATCAATATGTGAAGCAAATATAGTGTCAAAGAAACTATTAACTCCAAGTTTAAGGACAAAATCTGGGAGGATAAGGAACTGGAGGATAAAAGGAAGCTAAGATACTATAAGGAGGTGATCAACCCCACCCTTGATAACCAAAATTATCTCTCTGTGTTGACCAATAGTTAAAAAAAATGAACATCACTGGGATTAGAACTAATTCTCATGAGCTTCAAAGTGAAAGGCAATAATGGTATATTCCCAAGACTCCCTCGAATGATAGAGTCTGTCAGATTTGCAATACTAAGAAGTTGTAAGATGAAAAAAACTTCCTTTTAGACTGCCCAACTCTTACTCGCATCTGCTCTCAATTCCCTAACATCTACCACAATTCCAATATTCTTGAATTACTAAGCCAACCCCTCTATAGCTATCTTGGAGGTCTTTTTTCCATTCATAGAAACAAGATTATGAAGTATCACACTTAGATTCTTTTTCTTTTTCTTTTCAGGAGGTATGATAGGCCACATTAGTCTTAGTGGACGTTAATCATAATCATCATCATCATCATCATCATCATATCTATATATATATATATATATATATATATATATCTATTTGTAGAGTTTCATAATAAATGTTGATTTTTGAGAATTAACAAAGATCTTTCTGATTTGTTCACCGAATATATATATATATATATATATATATATATATATATATAAACAAAATGCATCTACTTATCAATGGGAAACCCCATTTGAAGATTTCATATTTGAACCTTGGTAGAACAAAGCAAAAAAACCACTAAATATAAAATATTATTTTATTTTAAAATAATACTTCATTTTTTAATTATTATTTTTATTATTATTCTGGGTTCAAACCTCACACCAAGTAAATTAATTAAAAACTAAAATTAAACTTTATAATTAACAAATAATGAAAAAGGAAATCATCTTTATAAGAGTAATAATAACAATTAGAATAATATTAAAAAAGATATAGCTCAATTGATAATAGCCATGTATATTCAATTTCCCATAGTTTAGGAAAAAAAAAAAATTGCATTAATAACTTTAAAATACTATTTTAGACACACTCTCATCTAACCTTATTCACCTCTACTAGAACTATTATTATACTTTGGCCCGTAAATATTTACATTCTAGTTAATTATTTTATCATTTTTTTCAATCTCCATTAAAAAAAATTAAACCTATCTTCTCGATTGTAAAAATAGCATATTTACCATCGAATCTGTACATCATCATAATAAGACTGATAAGACGGAAAGTAACGTTAATGAAATAGAAGGATCTCGTAAATCGAAGTTCACCCGTAAAAAAACCGACAGATACTCGATGAAACTCGAATCCTTGCAGGCACTTGTCCCTTTACGAAGTTCACCCGTAAAAAAACAGACAGATACTCGATGAAACTCGAATCCTTGCAGGCACTTGTCCCTAATTTATTCTTATTATTATTCGTTGCGAAGGTATTAAACATTTCAGCGACATCGTAAATAGAGTTTCTAACATCAATCTTTCCAGAACCCTGTAAATTTATTACATAACCATCCACGATAACCATCAATCTATCCTGTAAGCTGGGTAGACAACTCCTTTGCATTTCTGCCAGGATAGCTCTTTACAGTGTTGGACTGGAAAAATGGTTTAATGGGCACATCCATACAAATATTGCCAGGTCATTATTTTTGTTATAGCGAAAATAGCAGTTACATCAAATTTGAATATGGGACTTTCTTCTTATTTTGCAGTGACAGAATGTCTTCTGCAAACATATCGAAATTCTTTATTGACGATCCACCTTCGGACACGGCTTTCCTGGCCAATTCCTTGACCCTCTTACAGTTTTCCTTCAACGATTTTACTCTTTCATCTCCACTGTGATCATCGTCCATGAGAGTCCTCACACACTTCTCTATTTCGTCCCTTGTAACTATATCATCCTCCTCACACTTCACGACCTCAATTCCAACCTTTACTTCGTCCACGATAAGTCGCGCGTTGAAGTGCTGTTCTGCGAACAGTGGCCAACAGATGAGAGGAACGCCAATGGAGATGGCTTCAAGCACAGAGTTCCAACCACAATGGGTAATAAAAGCCCCAACAGAAGGGTGAGAAAGGATGGCTAACTGATCTGTCCATCCGATTACTATGCGGCCTTGCTGCTCTGTGCGCCTGTAAAAGGCATCCAGGGTCAGATTGTTCTCATCACAAACTGGGAGTCTCAGCACCCAAAGAAATGGCTTCCCACTTGCTTCTAAACCCAACGCCAATTCTATGATCTGAGAAGAAGAGATGGAGCTTTGGCTGCCAAAAGAGACGTAAACAACTGATCTCGGGGATCGATGATCCAACCACTCTAACTCCGCTGCGGCCAGTCGAGCCGTAGTTGGCGTGTTGAGATATTGGCCGCTTACAAAATTCTCCGGCAGCAAAGGCCCGATGGGTTTGACAGGACCCTCATAACGCTTCTGAAATTCGTCCACATGTTCTCCTTCCAATTCATAGAAGCTGTTGGTAATGTTCATCCAGCTCTGCTTCGTCAAACGAAAATATTCTCCGGAAAGTTTGTGGGTCCAGTGGGTTTCATCGGCATCGGGGAGATCGGGGGGCATCTGAGAGCGGGAGAGGGTGGTGCGCTTGGCTTGATGGGGAACTATGTATCGGCCAGAACTGCTGCGTTCCAGGTTGCATGGCAATTTGCTCCACAGTGCTTCGAATAGGTTTTGGGAATAGGCAGGCGAGCACTCAACGTTCACCCTCGGAATTCCGAGATTGGCAGCCATGGTCACCGTCCAGCACAACAGAAAGTCTGTAATGATACAGAGGGGAGGATTCAGCTGAAAGCCATTCTTATCTTCAGAAAGCAGCAGTTTCTCGACTGCGTCTCGAAGCAAGGTGTGGTTCAAAAGCATCTGTGGCGGAGTTTGGTCTGAAGCATAAGTTTTGGTGTCAGTGGCCTGCGAATTTATGTAATCCGAAAGATAGAGCTCTACAATGCGAATATTGGGTATGTGGGCGATCTTGTTCATTGCAGTAGAGAGAGCATGGGAGGAAACTAGGAAGGAGATGAGAAATCCTCGAGCAGCCAGCTTTTTGGCTAGCTCTGTGAAAGGAATGAGATGACCGAGTCCCAGGGAGGGGAGGAGTAGGAGATGGGGTGCAAGTTCGGCCATCCTACAATCTACCGATGAGAGCATAGTAGCGATTGAAGTTAGAGTGGCAAGCCCGCTCAACCCTTTAAAATATAACCGAAGTAATAAGTAATTCCATATTTAATTTTGCATTTGAGCGATTGCATAAAAATAATCATGTTATATTTGAACTGAAATTATATTTTAAAGTAAAGAAAGCTAAATATAATGTAGGTTACCAAATAAGTTCTTTTTTTCAATTGAAAAATTAGGTTTAAAGTAAACCAAACCTCTACACCTAATCCACAGAAACTGAGTACCAGTAGTGGCGACCTCTGCTAAATATGAAGTCCGTGCCTTCGTAGCTTTTTCCCCACTTTTCCACTTCGTTGCATTGTAGCGATTTCTTGAATTTGACAGCGATTCTGTGATTGAAGGCTCTTCTGACGACCAGATATGACTAGTAGTTGAAGGCTTTTCTGACGACCAGATACGACTAGTAGTTGAAGTCTCCTCGGACAAGTTTGTTGCTTTCCCGTGATTCCTTGAATTTGGTGATAGCGGTTTGAATTCCATATCGATTCTCTCACGACTAGAACTCTCTAGATACACAGCACAGAAAGCCCTCCATTGGTATTGATGGCAAGGGACATTACTGGTGACATCAAAGTGCTTTCTTGAAATGAGGTGAGGTAAGTGATTAGAAGTTTGTTAAATTGTTGCTGTTTATCTTTATTTGGTCGGCTAGATTCAAAGTTTGGTTTGTTTTTTTTTATTATGAATCAAATTTAACAAAATAATAATAATAATAATAATAAATTTTATATAAGGCTCGCAATTACATGGCCATATCGTTTGGTTGGCTTTTGAGAAGTTTATAAGTTATCATCGAAATCTATTTTGCAATTATTATAAATTTGGTGTTATGATTTATTTTTGAGTGATTATTGAAATTTTGATTATATAAATTTTTTTCCAGGATCATCATTGAGATTTTATTGAATACTTTTTTTTTCACATTCTCATTTTAAATTTTTTAAAATTCTATTGAAACTATTTTCATTTAATAAATTTAAATGTTATATAATATTTATTATTATTATTATTTTTAAATAACAAATCCATAAATAATAATTCCTATAAACATATTATATTTTATAAGATAAACTTATATTTTTTATAAAAAAATACAAAAATCATATCCTCTACTTAAATTAAAATTATATAAATATCATATATATTTTTAAATAATTTTATTATTTATTATTTATGTTTTTTTTTTCTTTTTAACTTTTTATTAAAGTAGTTGAAATAATTATTTGTGAGTGCAAATGTGGGACCTTTTAAAATGACTAATTTTTTTTTATCTAAATCAAATATATCAATTTCATGATCTTATGAGGACTATAGTAATTGATATTTTTTAGGTGTATTAGTTGAGCACAAGCATGAATGTTATTTTCAAATTTTAAACTAAAGTTTAAAAAATTATATGATTCTTTTATTCTCATATCGTGATTTTAAGTTAAGTTTGTGGTTTGAGGTCTTTTGGCTTACGTTAACATAACTATATACGAAATATTTGACAATTGGCTTTTTCCAAGCTTTTCGGAGTGAAGTAATGCTCACTTGTAATAAATGTTTATTTAACTTCATTGCATTTAAGGTTAAATCCATCGCGTTTTGAGACATTTGGGATTTTAACTTGACAACAACATCTAGCTACATTTGTGCTTTTATACATTTGCACTTTTAACTTAAGCACAACATTTGGGGAGCAAGATGAAATCTCGGATTTTAAGCGAACAACAACGAAAAAACAAGTGGAAATGAGATTTTGAACTGCAATATAGGGACCCTGCTCCAGTTGTTTCAGAGGATGATCTAACAACAGTTCCAATTCCAGGTACAGTGGGAGAAGAACAAGGAACAAAACCCTCAACTCTGCTTAGACCCACTCATGAAGGTCTTAGTCTCACCGTCTGCAACTGATGTGTCTTTACCACTATCTGCAAATGAAGCTAGCATATCCCAATGTCTCCACAAAAGCAGGGCCTTGCGGTTGCAGACACGAGATCAGAATACGGTTGGAGGCATGAGATCAGAATACAAAACTATTATGGAAGAATGAAAATCAATCATAGATGAAATTTTCATACAATTTAGGATTTGCATGATGATGGAAGTTTAGTTGAATGTACCTTATCTCTTAGAGATGCCTGGGATGGCAAGGCTTGCTCTGGCTCCTTCCTCGACTGGTAAGAGTTCATTGAATTGTGGGGGTTATGTTTTATGGAAAAATTCAAATTTTGGTGCTTCTGTTTTATGGAACAATTGAAATATTTCCATGATGACCCCGTCGAAATCTTCACCGTTTACCATTTTCAGTGTTTTGTTATTCGTCACATTTTTATTTTCCCGAGTCATACTGTCTTCAATCTAAGAAAGTAAAGACAAATACTATAGATGGAGAAAGAAAAATACCTTAAAACTATTCTATCTCTCATTAAACCTATGCTTACAAAGATTTCATTACTAGCGCCTACTTTTTCTCTCCAACCGGTGAGGATACAAGCTTTTGATATTTATCTGTATCTCGTGCTCTTTAACCAGTGACAATACAGGCTCTTGATCTTTATCTGTATCTCACCTCTAGGGTCCTTCTCAATAGAGATTTTCTCTGCTGCAAATCATGTAAAGTGCTCTGCAATTTGGAACTCTCATTTGAGCATATACAAAAAGTAGGAACAATGTTAATTGATACACCAGGAATAGTGCTAATTGTAACAACTCCCACTTACCCATTTTTTTCTTCTAATTATAGTACTTCTCGTCACGTTTTCCAACATGTTCGTCATCACAACTTCTACCTTAACAATGTAACTGTGTGTTGCATTTATTTTAAACTTATAATTCTCTATTACAATCTCTTATTTTGTGTTCCACATGAATTTACCACTTTGGTTTATTAATAGCTAAAACTATTGATGTTTTAATGGATCCCGTTAGTTTAACTAACATACATAATAACTCCTATGAATTTTCCTTATAACTTAGAAGGCACAAATTTTCCTAGTTGAAACCTTAGGATAATATATCATTTAGTACATTTAAATTATAATTAGAATTAATTTTCCACTATATTTTAAGATTATTAAAGTTATAGTTGATTATCTATAACGTTAAAACCTGTCTTATGATATTCTTATTTGATATATAGATACTAACCCCTATCGTATCTATATTCATTTAAACTAAAACTTATATTCTTAAACAATAAGATCATTTACATTCGTCTAATGGAAATGTTATAATATATATATATATATATATATATATATATATATGCCTTACCCCATATTTATATGTTTATCATTACATTCATTACACATATCAACATATATATTAAACTCACCAATGTACATATCCACAGATATATTGACATATTCAAATTGTACATATATTACAAATGTTTTAATATATTCGAATTGTATTGTTGACAACTATTGTTTGTATTAACCTTTCCATATCAAAATTTTTCATTAACATTGTAGTATATTTCATTCAAGGGGGTTTTGGATTATCTTTGTGCATTGAATTCGAATGAGGGGATGACTATTTGCATTTACGTCTGATATTTTCGAATTCCCAACTATTATTAATGTTTTTCCTCTCGGAACCTACATATCACATTGACACATTTATGATTGAGACACATGTATGGTTGATCTAATATTTAGACAATGGCTTAGATTTGTTCGTATTCCCTCCAAGCACGAATTGACTATGGCTAGGGTTCGTTCCTCCATTGGTTGTTTGTTTCGCCAATTTTCCATTTGGGTGAAAATTTGCTGAGAGACCTCTTTTCTGTTTTTTTTCATTTCACTGTAACTAATAATGGAGAGCCACTCTATTATGAATCATTTTATTTTATCGAGGAATACAACAGCCACTACCAAATATACTTCTCATAGCTCCTTAGGTAATTCACATAGTTTTTAAGTTTTGATTTTACTGCATTAAAATTCTGCGTAAACATATTTGGTTTGAGCTAAAATGTATCGTACTTTGTTTTTGGTTGGCATGTATTATAACTACGCCAAGTTATCCTTCTCCTTTCGGTTTTTATAATGAAGTTCGTCCTTAGTTGCAGGTTTTGGGACTCATTTAAACTGTGCTTCTCCAGAGTTCTTTATGGCGAGAATAGAGGTATGATTCACCTTGCTTATGTTATTAATCAGAATTTCACTGTATATTGAAAATATATAGGGTTCCAATCTTCTAAGATTAAATCTCTCGTCCATTTGCGTCATTCCTTATTGCTAATGCATCTAATTTCATTTCCGAGCCCTTCAATGGTGAAGTTGGTTTATCAATTAATTTTATGTGTTTATCTATTTCCCATTTATGTGGGTGGAAATAAATATTCCCCAAATTGATTTGACCCATGATAAATAATTTTTCTCTGTGTTAAATTTTATCACAACGTTTCCTGTTAGTTTTGAATTAGGAATTGAAAAAATGTATTGGTTCCACTTTATGTTTGTTAATGTTTCTCTACACGTCTAAACCATTTTCCATTAACCTTAAATGGAATATGAAATTGTTCCCAAATTTCGTTCTCTAATAATTCGATTTTTTCCATTTATTGTAAATCGATTTTATTCATAGCTCGTAAGGTTTTACAACCGTTGTGTATCAATTTCAATGAATCATATATTTTTCTCTATATAATGATTGCAGGAAGATACGTTTGAAAATTTATGATTTACAATATCTCCTTATTGTAATGTATTTTACTTCTCTATTATATATATATATATATGCTTTCGAATTCACTTTGCATTGTCAGAGAAAGTTTGATGATACGAGCATAACGCGGTTTTGTACTCCACCCGAGTTTTCCCTCATTCGTATTGGTAAGATATAATTAATTTCATGGAATTCTCCTCTGTATATTCATTTCAAAATCATTTATTTCTATTTTTAGTTTTACATAGCTTTGACAGAGGTATGACAAGTATCTTTTCTAATTTAATTGGAATTCCACTTCATGTTAATTTCCTATTTTACAATGGCTACAACAAATCTCTGTAATTTTCTTGATTTCAATACTTGTATAGATAGACAAAGTATAATTTTTGTATATACAGTTCAATTGATATACTCAATTTTTAATTCTTATAAAAAGATACCATTCTGAATTGAATTGAATTTTGCTTAACTCTCAGGATGTAAGTTCCTTTTATACTAAATCCTGGAAAACCCCTTTCTCCAATTTTGCATAATTTCCTCAACTATGTCAAGATCCACTATACAAGGCTACAACCATCTGCACATGTAATTAATTACTTATGTCTACTTTATAATGAATTATAATATGCATATTTATTCAGTCCCTTTTATATTCATGTACTTAACATTTTATTTCTATTATGTACATGAGGAATTTCCACTTTGCTGATCCTTAGACATGTATATTTTTTATTGTTATTACTTGTACCAACTCTCTATCTTATGCTAATTCTTTTTATTCTAGGTAATATTATTCTAACACTGTTGTATATGCTTCCTTGTAGGTATGTTATATCTCATTCAATTCCACTACAGTTCTTTAGGATCTCATCTCAGAAGATCTGATGACATGTTTCATCTTCTTCCAGGTTGGTCATCTGAACATAGAGGGTTCAACAACTCTCTACCCCATTTTACAAATTTCAACTCAATCCTCTGCATTTGAATCTTCATGGATGACTAAGTTCAATTTGTAATTAAAATATTGTAATTATTATCTTTAACTCGATTGTAAGGTGTTATTTTCCTAATCTCCATAAGAGGATGTTCATATATGTAAGGAATGTTATATGAAATTTAAATATATTTATTTGCAATACATATTTGTTCCTATATGATTAAATATGCATAGAGTAGAAATATTTATTAGATGACAATATACTATACTTCTAGTTAAATTTAAATCTGAAATATATGTTCATCATTTAGATTGGTAGTTTCATTCTTCTATTTAAAGTTTACATCTGAATTATCTATGCATAATTTTGATATATATTTATGCTAGTTATCTAAACTATATTTTGTTTAGATTTTCCTACCTTTTCCATAATTGACTCTTACTGTTATGGTTGAATTATCTTGTTTTATTGGTAACTCTCTTGAAATTAACCTGATGTACCTACAACAGATTTAGACCCTTACCGAGGGTTTAGAGATTCTGTATGTTGGTCATAACATTCAATATTGTCTATGTAACCATACAGAGGATTAACTGTACCCATCTATGGTTAATCTATGTTAAATACATATAAAAGTTAATTTATTTCTGAACTCAACACAAAATATTACACATAATTTATAAATTAATTTGTACCAAAATTTTAGCCACAATTCATAAGATATAACTCTTTGAAACTACATCTGATTTATATAAAGTATAATAGTAATATAAAATATAAAATTTCACATAATGTGCATACCAATCTGGTAAAGACTATTCTCCTCCCAACCTTGAGCTTAGTCCAGAGCTCCCCGCGAGCAAAGACCAATTATTCCACAGTGTAGACAACCAATTGTCTAACTAGGAATAGTGTATTTAATATTTTTTCCCCTCATCATGTTTCCATAACTCCGTCCAGTTAAATTAGGATGTTATTTTCCATTTTCCTGGGCTTTACTTTTGTTTTTTCCACAAAAGATTTTTTAAAACTAGTTTTTTCCTCTTTCTAGTTTTATTCTCACCTCATATTAGTAAATTTCCACTTTAATGAGACATTTATTAGATTCTTATCTCCCATCTAATATTTTTATTTTATTTTATTTTTCTCCAAGGATTTTTGGAGAATTTTTGGAAATTCCTAGGATTTTATTCCATCCTAATGGATTTGAAATCTTGGTCTTCCATTACTGTAGTCTTTGCAAAATAATAAATTTCACATTTATTTATTTCAAAACAATAATATGTCATATAGTTTTCCTTTAGGTCCACTTAACCTTTAGGATTATTAATTGTCTATATACTGTAGTCTTTGCAAAATAATAAATTTCAAAACAATAATATGTCCTCATATAGTTTTCTTTTAGGTCCACTTAACCTTTAGGATTATTAATTGTATATATATAAAAGCAGAAAAATAGGGATATTGCATATTCCCCCTCTAAAAAAAAAACCATCCTCGGTGTTGCAAGTATTTCTGTTTACTTCTCAAACAATAATGTATATTTCTCTTTCATCTCATCTTCTTGCTCCCAAGTAGATTCCTCAGTTTTAAAGTGCGTCCACTACATTTTCACCCAAACTATTGTTCTATCTCGGAGTTCATTTTCTTCTTGTGTCAAGTATACAAAGTGGCTCTAGAAGAAATTCCTCTTTTGTTTCCACCTGTATCATAGTCCAATCAATTACACGAGTAGTGTCATGTACATACTTTTTCAATAAGTAAACATGAAAAACATTATGAACCTTAATATGACTAGATAGAGCCAATCTATAAGCTATTGGCCCCACTCTCTCCAAAACTTCAAATTGTCCACATTAACATGGTGCTAATTTAGCACATATACCAACATATAATATAATTTTGCAAGCCTTAATCCTCAAATAAACATGGTCTCCCACTTTGAATTCTGTGTGAATTATTTTCTTGTCTGCATAACTATTTTGATGATCTTGAGCTACTTTAATATTTTGTTGAAACTTCTTCATATTTTGTTCCATTTCCTGTAGTGCATCTTCTCTAAGAATTAACTTGTCCTTTGGTTGACTCCAACTTAGCGGAGTGTGGCATTTTTCCCATACAAAGCTTCAAAAGGACTCATATTAATGGAAGCTTGATAACTATTATTATAAGGAGACTCTGCCAAATGTAGAAAATCTTCCCACTTTATGGGAGTGCCCATCACATATATGCACAACATGTCTTCCAAAATCTAATTGGTTCTTTCAGCCTGTCCATCTGTTTGAGGATGGTAAGCAGTACTAAATTTCATCTTGGTACCCATTCCTCCAAAGAGAGTTTTAAAAAATGTTGGTTTGAATTTTCCATCTCTATCATATATAATCATTTTTGGAATTCCATGGAGTTTAACAATTTCTTTTCATAAACATGTTGGCAACCTAAGTTGTGCCAAAAGTAGATTGAACTGGTAAAATGTGTGTTGCTTTAGTTAAAGTGTCTACTACCACCATTATAGAGTCATGTTGATACTTAGTTCGTGACAATCCAATAATGAAGTCTATTGAAACCACTTCCCACTTCCATTCTAGAATAGGGAGAGGATTCAATAGTCCTGCAGGATGTTGATGTTCTAGTTTTACCTGTTGACATTCCAAACACCTTGCGAAATAATATGCAACATATTTTTTCATGCCTGGCCAAAACATGTTCTTCCTCAATGCTGAAATCAATTTTTGATAACCAAGATGACCTGCATAAGGTATCTTATGGTATTCATTTAAAATTTCCTATTTTAAAAATGTTACATTAGGAATATACAATCTTTGTTTATAATAAATCAGTCCTTTCCGGTTTATGGTATATCCTACAACTTCAGTTTGGTGTAATTTCTCTTGCAATTTTACATATTACTAATCTTGCATCAACACTCTATGAATCTGTCCTTCTACATCAAACTTCATGCTACTCCCTACATATGTCAATATTTGATGACGATTCCTAGTCAAAGCATCAAAAATTTTGTTTTCCTGACCTTTAATGTGTTTTATTTCCATATCCAACTCACTAAGGAAAGCTAACCATCGGTCTTGTCTGGCATTTAAATCTAGTTGGGTAAAGAAGTATTTCAAACTTATGTGATCTGTCATTAATATAAATTTCTTTCCTAACAAATAATGTCTCCAGGTCTTTAAGGTGTGGATAACAACAACTAGTTCTAAATCATACACATCATAATTCTTTTCATGTTTCTTCATTTTTCGTGACTCATAAGCTATTATTCAATTATCTCGCAGTAATAATCCTCCTAGCACTTCTATACAAGCATTGGTACATACTACAAATTCCTTGTTTGGATCAACAATTTTCAGAATAGGTGCAATATTTAATTTTAGTTTTAATTGTTCAAAACTATTTTGACACTTTGTTGTACTCAAACTTTACTCCCTTTTTATGCAATGAAGTGATATAATAGGGTAATGTAGAAAACCTTTCCACAAATCTACAATAATATCCGACAATACCCATGAATAATCGTTTTGCTGGTACATCTGTGGGTACATGCCAATTCATGATTTGTTCTACTTTTTCTAGATCTACTGCTAATCCATCCTTCGAAATGACATGACCTAGATATTGAATTTTATTTTTGTAAAATTCAAATTTTCTAAGTTTTTCATGTAACTGATGTTCTGTAAGGGTTTTCAGTACTATTCTTAGATGTTCTTGGTGTTCTTTTTCATTTTTGGAGAATACCAAAATGTCATCTATGAACACTAATACAAAATTTTCTAGATATTTATGTAGCAGACTATTCATTAAACATATGAGTGTAGCAGGGGCATTTGTAAGTCAAAAGTGTAAGACTACAAATTCATAGTGTCCATATCTAGTTCTGAATGTTTTTTTGTTGATGTCTTCATCCTTAATCCTGAGTTGGTGATATACAGTTCTCAAATCAATTTTAGAGAATATGGTGGATCCTCTTACTTCATCAAATAGATCGTATATCCTTGTAAGAAGATATATGTTCTTGATATTTAAGTTATTCAAATTTCTGTAATCTATACACATCCTGAATGTGGCATCTTTCTTTTTGAAAAACACTACAGGTTCTCCCCATGGAGATACACTTGTTCTTATGTACCCTCTATCTAACAATTCTTGAAATTGAAGTTTTAGTTCTAGTAGTTCAGGAATACTCATTCTATAGGGTGCTCGGGAAATTGGGGTAGCCCCCAGTACTAATTCAATTGAAAAATTAATGTCCCTTTTAGGGGATAAATGGGGGATTTATTCTGGGAATACATCCTTGAATTCTCTGATCACTAGTAATTTTTCTACAGCCTCTTTTTATGTTTTTTGTCCCAAATCTTCCACTTGTACATCATACACTTGACAACCCTTTCTTGCTGTTCTTTTTAATTATAATGCAGAAATATGTCTCACAGATATTGGTTTTGGTTTTGGTTTTCCTTTGACTATTACAAATTTTCCTACCTTACCTGTGCAATGTATTGTTTTTTCTAAGGAATTTATTATTGGTTTCTATTTTTCCTGCCAATCCATTCCTACTAACAAATCAGAAGATCCTAAAGGAATAATTTTTATATGGAGTTCAATTTTATATCCATTTAAATTTAGAGTAGTTTTGGGAAGTTTATGTGTCACTTTTCTCTTTGTTCCTGTAGGTAACTGAACTAACCATGCTTTCTAAAAATTTTCTGATATTAGCTTACACTTTTCCAATATCTAAGGGCTAATATAACTTAAATTTTCTCCTAGATCTATTAAAACAGAAACAGATTGGTCAGCAATCATACCTTCAATTTCTATCATGGTTGATTGGTGTTCAGCATGTCGATCTTCTAATGCAGCACTGATTCTAGGAATGTTGCGAGCAATTCCATTTACTCTAGTTGCTTCTTGTAGTACTTGAATGTTTTGGATTATTCTTGTGTTGTGTGGGTAGTCATGTAACATGTGAGGTTCTCCACAACCCAACAATTTAATGGTTCTTTCACTTATACTATCCCTTCTTTTTTGTTGTTTATTTCCATTGGTTTGGAACTAGTGTGGGATTATGCTGTTTTATTTTCCCTACTCTTGTTAAATTTATTTTTCTGGTGGTTTTTCCCAAAAATTTTCAGATACGCTTGTTTCTATTTTTTTATGCTTGACTCTCCTTTCCCTTTCTCCTTATTTTTCCAGTTTTTCAATTGATCATTTCTGTCTCTAAGCTGTTGGTAGCATAATCTTGCTTTTCGAACAACTTCATCCATTTTTTTTAGATTATAAAATTCAATTATTTCTTTGTAGATGGTAGGTAGGAAATTTAAAAATTTAAGTACTTTGGCCTTTATTCCCTGATATAAGGCACATAACAAAGCAAATTTGTAAATTTTGTAACAAATTCATCAATTTTGAGCTGTTCTAATCTAAGCTCATGAAATTCCTTCACTTTATAATCATAATACCTCTCATTCAAATCTCTAGATTTGAACTTATCTTGAAATTCTTCCCATGTAACAGCTTTTTCATCCAGCACATGTACAATTTTTGTCTCTTCCCACCAAAGCGTGGCTTTACCCTGTAGTTAGTAAATTTCTAATCTGGCTTTCAAATTACTTCACTATTCATATATCCGGAAGTATTTGACCATGTTCAGGAGCCAAGCTTCCGCATCCTTCCCCTTTTCCCCATCAAAGGTTGGAGGCTTGATTTTGTGGAATTCCCCTTGCAACTCCTTTTTCATTTTGGATTTAGATCCAGATTCTTCCCCACTCTCAAACCCTTCTGAGTTGGGTTCAACTTCTTTTATATTTTTTGCATGGTCTTCACTTTCAAGAGTAGACCGGGAGGTTAATTCCCTTATCAACCTCTATTTCTCATCACTAGCATGCAACAATCATTCATTTCATCTTGCATATTCCTTATCATGTCCAGAATTTAATAATTTTGATCTCGTGGGTCTCCCACACCCCCCAATTCCACGTACAAATGTTCTTCATTATTCATAATAGAAGCTGTAACTGTTTCTGTACTTCAATCACTGTACATAGAATTAAATTACTATACAAAAAACAATTATTTACTTCTTTATCACAAAAAAATTATTTTTTTCTATGTTGGACACATAAGCCCAATGTTTTCAACATGGCCTCTAATACCATTTGTAACAACTCCCACTTACCTAACTTTTCTTTTCTAATTATAGTACTTCTGGTGACGTTTTCCAACATGTTCGTCATGACAACTTCTACCTTAACAGTGTAACTATGTGCTGCATTAATTTTAAGCTTCTAATTCTGTATTAAAATCTCTTATTTTGTGTTCCCCGTGAATTTACCACTCTGGTTTATTAATAGCTACAACTATTGATATTTTAATGGATCCTGTTAGTTTAACTAACATACATAATAGCTCCTATGATTTTTCCTTATAACTTAGAAGGCACAAATTTTCCTAGTTGAAAGCTTAGGATAATATATTATTTAGTACATCTAGGTTATAATTAGAATTCATTTCCCAATATCTTTTATGTTTATTAAAGTTATAGTTGATTATCTATAACTTTATAACATGTCTTATGATATGCTTATTTGAAGTATGGATACTAACCCCTATCATATCTATATTCATTTAACCTACAACTTGTATTCTTAAACAATAATTACATTTACATTCATCTAATGGAAATGTTATAGCATATATATATGAATTTCCTTCTTAAACTAAGTTACCATAATCATTTACCATATATTATATGCCATACCTTTGTAAGATTGTATTAGAATATATATATATATATATATATATATATATATATTACCACATATATATATATGTTTTTCATTACATTCATTACACATATCAACATATATATTAAACTCACCCAATGTACGTATCAACATATATATTGACATATTCGAATTGTACATATATTACAAACGTTTTAACATATTCGAATTGTATGGTTGACAACTATGGTTTGTATTAACCTTTCCATATCAAATGTTTGCAATAGTATTAGATTTTATTCAAGGGGGTTTTGGATTATTTTTGTGCATTGAATTCTAATGAGGGGACAAATATATGCATTTACGTTTGATCTTTTTCAATTCCAAAATCTTATTAATGTTTGTCCTCTTGGCACCTGCATATCACATGAGCACATTTATGATTGAGACACCTGTATGGTTGATCTACGATTTAGAAAATGGTTTAGATTTGTTCATATTCCCTCTAAGCACGAATTGAATATTGCTAGGGTTCGTTTCTCCACTGGTTGTTTGTTTCGCCAGTTTTCCATTTGGGAGAAAATTTGCCAAGATATCTCTTCCCTGTTTTTTTTTTTTTCATTTCTCTGTAACTAACAATGGAGAAAGACTCTATTACGAATCATATTATCTTCTCCAAGAATACCAAGGCCACTATCAAATTTACTTGTATATCCTCAGGTAATTCACATAGTTTTGAAGTTTCAATTTCACTGCATTAAAATTTTTCGTAAACATATTTGGTTTCATCTGCAATGTATAATACTTTGTTTTTGGATGGCATATATTATATCTACGTCGAGTTATCCTTCCCTTTCTGATTTTTATAGTGAATTTCTTCCTTGGTTGTGGGTTTTGGGACTCATTTAAACTGGTATGGAATTTCCCTATGCTTCTCAGCAGTTCTTTACGGCCAAAACAGAGGCGCGATTCACCTTTCTTATGCTATTACTCAGAATTTCACTGCATATTGAAAATATATAGGGCTTCAATCTTCTAAGATTTAAAATCTCCAGCATTTGCTTCATTCCTTATTGCTAATGTATCTAATTTCGTTTATGAACCCTTCAATGGTGAAATTGTTTTATTTTGTGTGTTTATCGATTTCCCATTGATGTGGGTGGAAAGAATTTTCCCCAAATTGATTTGACCCATGAGAAATCATTTTTCTGAGTTAAATTTTATCCCAAAATTTTATGTTAGTTTCAAATTAGGAATTTCACGATTGGTATTGGTTCCACCGTATGTTTGTTAATGGTGTTCTACAGGTCTAAAGAGTTTTCCATTAACCTTAACTAGAATACGGAATTGTTCCCAAATTTCGATTTCTACTAGTTCGAGTTTTTCCATTTACTGTAATTCGATTTTATTCACAGGTCATGAGGTTTTAAAACCACTGTGTATTGATTTCAATGAATCTTATATTTTTCTTTGTATAATGATTGTAGGTAGATACATTTGAAAATTTATGATTTACAGTGTCTTGTTATTGTAATGTATTTTACTTCTCTGTTATAATTTTTCTCTATTTATATATGTTCGAATTCATTTTGTGTTGTTAGAGAAAGTTTGATGATACAAGCATAACTCTGTTTTGTACTCCACTCGAGTTTTCCCTCCTTCTTGTTGGTAAGATATAATTAATTTCATAGTATTGTCCTATGTATATTAATTTCAAATTCGTCTATATATACTTTTCGTTTTACATATCTTTGACAGAGGTATGCCAAGTATCTTCGCTAATTTAATTGGAGCTCCAGTCAATGTTAATCTCCTATTTTACAATGACTATAACAAAGCTTTGTAATTTTCTTAATTTCAATACATGTATAGATAGACAGAGTATAATTTCCGTATATACCGTTCAATTGATATAATTTAATTTTGAATTCTTATAAAAGGATATCGTTCTAATCTAAATTTAATTTTCTTTAAGTCCCAGAATCTAAATTCCTTTTATATACAAATCCTAGAAAACTGTTTTTTCTAGATTTGCATAATTTCTCAACTATGGCAAGATCCACTATACAGGGCTACAACTGTAACATCACTCCTAAGCAATTTTTATTTTTAGTTTTATTTATTTATTTTTATTTATTTATTTATTTCTTTTCTGAAGTTAACCATATTTATATACATCATCTTTCCATGAGTCTTTTATATTTTATACATATAGCAGAATTCACATAAATATCCTTAGAGATAATTAATATTTTAATCGAAAGACTATTCCCTACCAACTAAGTTATTATATGTATATTAATAAATCATGAGTAATATACATAGGTGGTTTAATATACCTTCAACCTTGTATAAATTTCCACATGGTAATATCATACATCAACCAAAACTATATAAAATATATGCCCATTCGATGCCTCTTTATTATATCTATATGTCTCCCACTTATAAGTTATACATATCACTTTCATGTATCATTACTCATCTTTGGATTTTGGGTTTTAACCTACTATATAGATGTCTACCTATGCTCGTATGTCCTATTCGAATTTGGACTATGCATTGGCACACTTGTTACCACCTAATCGTTGGTCCTACGTGGAACGTTAAGTGGTTTTCTATGATCTGTGTTGATACTTATGCATGTTTACCTATTTTCTCCTCTGCGTACACTCGGGATTTGAGGCTTATTAATTCAACGTTTCCTGCATTTAATGCCCAACTCTACTTATGAGTGCCATGATGGTTTTGCATTTAAGAACAGTACATTTTTAAGTCTCGTTACACTGCCCGACAAAACCCAAATCCGACGCCAAATCCTCCTCAGCATACAACTCTGTTCCACGTAAACTTTTATACACCGGATTTTGGTTTTCTGAGGATGATGCACTTAAGTCTAAAAATTTTCGTATCACTTGTGTTTATTCTCTATCCCATCAAGGAAATTTTATATAGTTTTGTGACAGGGAGTAGGTTATCGTTGCACACGTGGATGATGATCCTCGTTCGAATTCTATGGTTTCATGCTGTATTAAAATGTAAACTCAACTGGGTCGACTTCATTTGGCCGCTCCGGCAATTGTCATTTCGTTCTTCACTTCAGGCGAGCCGTTTGCCTCCATGCTTGTCTCGGCTGGTATATGATTCTTGCGTCTGGAATGGCTTAAGGCCTCCTACCCTGTGTATATGGTAAGTTATTCCTTGAGTATTATCATATGAGATAATATAGATGTTATTTTTCTTGTGCATTTCGATTTCTCAAGTGCGTTGCCCTTCATTGTTTCGTTGTGTTGCTCTCTGAGGTTAATACTCAATATTTTTTTTGTTTTATGTATTCTCCCTCAGCCGACTTGTATGAGTATTTATATGTGTTCACAGTGTGGTTAGAGGGTTCAGATTTCTCCACACGCAGGGCATAAACAATTCCCATCGTTCCAACGCGTGATTCTTTCGCCAACCCCCACGTTTCCCTCTTGTTAATTCGTTTCATTTGTAAAATAATCACTCTAATGTTCTGTTTCCCTCTTTACATTATAGCGGGAAGAAATATCGGTCAATGCAACATGTATAAGGTAGTTATTGGTTCACCTTTTTATTTGTCGCACTTGTCTAATTTTTTTAAACCTCTATCTCTATTTTTATTTCGGATTTAACTCGTGTACATGGGTGGTTATAGGTAAGGAATTTTTAAGAGTGTTCTCAACGAAATGCATCCTTTGATCCTCTCTAGATTCCGGCTTAAGCTTGCGTTCTCTTATTCTGCATAGGTCGGTACTACCTCATGCTTCGGAATTCCAGAGTGATTTTATATAAGATGCGATATTTCGTCTCGTCTCGCAATTTAGTTTTTTTGTTCTGTGTTTTTAAAAAACAATTTTGTGACAGTAGTAATAATTTGGACTTTCGGTTCAGTGAAATAGTGACATTCTCTTCTCCATAGGCGAACGAAATATTACACCGCTCTGTTGACATTTCAATAAGTTATTTTCCGTGGTATAAAATATCTTTTGGATTTAATTTATTATTCTTCCCATAATAGCCTCGTTTATTAAAATGTTGTTCCACACGGTTTATTTACAAATTAATTTTCAGAACCGACTTTAGTTAAGTCCAGTCTTATGTGTTCCTCCTATAATAGCATTGCCTTTCTATTTAATATACATAACTCCATGATGTTAATGGCGGGAAATATCATTTTGTTATTTAATCAAGAGGGTTAGGAAACTCAGTTACCCTAGTTAGATTAATGTGAACTCACTGTTGCTCATTTATATATACATATTTTTTTTTTTTATACAGAGGTCTCATATGACAATGAGAGGCTTTTATCTCTGCTATGTTTTCCACATCACTTCATATAAGGATATAATATAGTTTCCATATAATAGAATGTATATGCTTTAGTGCAAGCCTCTTGAGTTCTGTACAATTATTCCATTATATTTATATGTGTGGAAATAACACTGATGTTCTATTTCTAGTTATACTTTTGTTCTTCATCATTTCACAGCAACATCATATTGCTAATGTAATTCCATCAACCCATAATTTAATAATTAAATTTTCAGCTACCACTATAATGTTTCTCTGTCCACAGAGGCAGAGAATTAACTTTGTTATTATATAAGAAAATTTGGTTAATAATTAAGTTGACAGATACTCGTTTAATAATTTACATAGACATCTACAACTGATATTTGTAATTTCTCTCAATTATATCAAGGATCATGTGTGTGGTTCAGTATAATTTTATAGAGTAATAATAGCTTCTACCAATCTTTTAGTTTGTTCTACTCTTTTACAGAACATTATTATCATAGGTAGTCTTACCAAGAGCAAGCATAGATTAACAATAGTCTCTTTTCTTTCCTTAAGTATTGTTAATGTAATATATGTGCTTCTGACTGAGTTTATTATTCTGCACTTGGATAGTAGAATGGCTACATGCAATTTAGTGTAAATAGCCAACCAGAGACTAATATTTTCTACTCACTCTATTCCACTCCCAGTGTTTGGAAATTGAGTTAATTAATGTATATATATATTTCCAAAGTAGATTAAAGTTACACTTTACTTGTTATAAGAAATCTGTTTAATATCTCAGGAATTATTGAATATCTCCAGATTTAGACCAACCTATGGTCTAGAGATTCTGGTTGATAGTATTCCTTAGACTATACTCCTACTAGACTACAGAAATCTGGAAGAGTTATTTCTTCTATGGAATTCTGTTAAAAGTAAGGAACATAAATTTTAACTTAAATAAAATATTAACTACAACATGCACCAATACAATATCCCAACAACTCTTTTAACCATTCATAAAAATCTTATGAGCATACCAATTATGCAGATGACCAATCCTCCCAGCCTTATAGTTACTTTGTCTTCAGAACTCACCCCCGAGCTGAGATCTCCTACAAGAACAAACCAACCCAATCTGTTCTGGAGTGGTTTATTTAAGCTTATGCTCCCCAAAGCCCGTTTATAATTCTGTGTCCAGAATTACAGGATGCTTTTATTCCTGTTTGCTTAGGCTTCACTTTTTAGGGACTTTAAAGCTGCTTTCTGCTTTTCCAGCTTTTTACCTCTTCCCAACTACTCTCCACATCATTGGGGAAATCTAGATTTTTCCTCAAAAATATAAATTAGAAATAAATTCTTTCAAGGATCTTTGAAAGCTTTTTGGGGAAAGTATTACCCTCTTTCCATACCTCATGGATTTGGCAGTGATCTCAAAATTCTCATTTGGTCAATATGCATAACAATATTTTATTTACTTTTCAGGATTAAATAATTACATCCACACAATAACTATCCATTGGGGTCCACTCCCCTTTGGATTGAAGTTCAAATGTCTAACTTGAAAAAAAACATAAACTAGGGGTGTTATATATTCCCCCCTGAAAACCAACACCATCCTTGGTGTTAACAATTAACTACTAGAGTTCATTTTGAAAATAGATATGGATATTTTTCCATCATCTCAGCTTCTCCTTCCCATGTAGATTCTTCAGCAGTAAAGTTCTTCCACAACACCTTCACTCTTGCTACCATTCGGTTCCTCAATTCAATTTCTTCCCGCTCCAATATTTTAAGCGGCTCTGGAAGGAACTCCCCTTTTGGTTCCACCTGTATTACATTCCAATAAAAAATGTGAGAAGAATCATGTACATATATTTTTAATAATGAAACATGAAACACATCATGAACTTTAACATGGGGTGGTAAGGCCAACTTATAAGCCACTGGTCCCACCCTTTCTAACACCTCAAAAGGCCCACAATATCTGGGAGCCAATTTTGCATAAATTCCACCATAAAGTGTGCTATTTGTGGGTTTAATATGTAGGTACACATGATCACCCACTTTGAACTCTCGGTGCACCCTCTTCTTATCAGCATAGTTTTTCTGTCGATCTTGTGCTGTCTTGATGTTTCTTTGTATTTGTTTGACAATCCTCTCCATTTCTTGTAAAGTATCCGGTCCCAATACCAGCTTATCTTTAGGTTGGATCCAACTTAAAGGAGTATGAAATTTTCTTCCGTAGAGTGCTTCAAAAGGACTCATTTTTATGGAGGATTAATAGCTGTTGTTATAAGAAAATTCAGCTAAATGCAAGTAGTCTTCCCATTTTGATGGCCTGTCCATCACATACATTCTCAGCATATCTTCCAAGATATAATTTGTCCTCTCCATTTGACCATCTGTCTGAGGGTGATAGGCAGTACTAAAATTCAGTTTAGTGCCCATGCCTCCAAATAGACCTTTCCAAAAGGCTGCTGTGAACTTAGCACCTTTGTCCGAAATAATCATCTTTGGGACCCTGTGTAGTCTTACTATCTCTTTTAGGAACACATCTGCTACTTGGGCCGTCCCAAAAGTATATTTTACAGGTATGAAGTGCGCAACCTTTGTTAAAGTGTCTACCACTACCATCACTGAGTCATGCTGGAACTTTTTTCTGAGTAACCCGGTTATGAAATCTATAGAAACAATGTCCCATTTCCATTCTGCAATTGGCAAAGGATTTAGAAGACCAGCTGGATGCTGATGCTCAACTTTAACTAGTTGACATTCCATGCATCTAGCTAAATATTCTGCTACATCTCTTTTTTTCATTCCTCACAAAAATACTTTCTTTTTCAAAGCTGTTAGCATTTTCTGATATCCAGGATGTCCTAAGTATGGTTGTTTATGATATTCATCTAGTATTTCTTTTTTCAAGGACTCTATATTAGGGATATACAATCTTTTTTTATAGCAGATCAACCCTTTCTAGTTTTGGGTGTACTCAACCATTTCTTTTTTCTACATTTTTAATTGTAGATTTTCATATTTTGGATCTTTATCTGCTACCTTTTTAACTAGTTCTTCTAAGTCAAGGGTAGCACTACTCCCAATGTTGCTTATGTTTTGGAAAGCATTTCTGCTTAAAGCATCAGCGATTTTATTTTCTTTCCGCTTGATATGTTTTATGTCCATATCAAATTCCCTCAAAAAAGACAGCCATCTGGCTTGTCGAGCATTCAAATTTGTTTGGGAAAAGAAATACTTGAGACTAATATGATCAGTCATCAATGTAAATTTTTTTCCAAGAAGATAGTGTCGCCACATCTTCAAGGAATGAATTACAGTAGCCAGTTCCAAGTCATATACACTGTAGTTCTATTCATGTTTCTTAAGCTTCCTAGATTCATATGCAATAACACAATTTTCTTGCAACAACACTCCTCCCAATCCCTCTCTACATGCATCACTACACACGAAAAACTCCTTATCCGGGTCTGCAATCTTTAGTAAAGGAGCTGTAGTGAGTTTTAACTTTAGTTTCTCAAAGCTGTTTTGGAATTTTTCAGTCCACTCAAATTTCGTACCTTTTTGCTATAGTGAAGTTATGGGATATGCTATTGCATAAAATCTTTCCACAAACCTTCAATAGTATCCTGCAATTCCCATAAATGACCTCACTACTGCGACATCAGTTGGCACCGACCATTCTCTAATAGCCTTTATTTTCTCAGGGTCAACAACCAATCCTTGTTTCGAAATAATATGCCCCAAGTATTGAATCTTATCTTTATAAAATTCACATTTATTGAATTTGGCATATAACTGGTTTTCTTTCAAGGTTTTCAAAACTATCCTTAAGTGTTCTTTGTGCTCTTCCTCACTTTTTGAATAAAACAGAATATCGTCTATGAACACTAGTACAAATTTATCCAAGTACTTGTTCAAAACGTTGTTCATTAAGCACATAAAAGTGACAGGGGCATTTGTCAAACCAAAAGGTAGGACTACAAATTCATAGTGACCATACCTAGTTTGAAAAGTTGTTTTACTAATGTCTTCCTCCTTAATTTTAAGTTGGTGATAACCAATCCTAGAAAATACTTGATCAAAAAGGTCATCAATTCTGGGTAAGGGATATCTGTTTTTAATTGTCAACTTATTCAGTTGACGATAGTCAATGCACATTCTAAAGGTTCCATCCTTCTTTCTCATAAAAAACATCGGTGCTCCCCAAGGAGACACACTCAGTCTGATATAACCTTTATCCAAAAATTCTTGCAATTGCATTTTCAACTCCATGAGTTCAGGGGGCTCATCTGATAAGGGGCTCTGGAAACAAGTGTTTCTCCAGGCACCAAATCGAAGGAAAAGTCAATCTCTCTTTTGGGGGGAAGATGAGGAATCTCATCTGGAAAAATTTCTTTGAAATCTCTTACCATTGGTAGAGTGTCTAGCAGGTTTTCCTTAGGTTGTTGTCCTAGTTCTTCAACATGTACAACATATAATTGATATCCTTTCCTAGCCGTTCTTTTTAATTGCAGAGTGGATATTTGTCTTACAGATATTGGCTTTGGTTTTCCTTTGAGTATAAAGGGTCTCCCTTCCTCATCTATGCAGTGCAGATTTTTATCCCAACAATTTATCATGGCCCTTCTCTTTTCTAACTAGTCCATTCCTATCAGCAAGTCATATGAGCCTAAGGGTAGAGTGTTTAAATTTACTTCTGTCTGAAAATCATATAATTTAATTGCTATTTGAGGTAGCTTATGAGTTACTTTTCTCTTGGTGCAAGTGGCTAACTGGACCAACAAAGACTGCTGATATTTTTCAGTCTTGAGATTGCATTTCTCTACAATTTGTGGACTAATGTAACTCAAAGAAGCACCCAGATCAATCAAAACTGTAACATCTTGGTCAGCAATCTTACCTTCCATCTCGACCATAGTAGCCTGATGTTCTGCTTGTTGGTTCTCCAAGGCTGCACTGATAGTGGGTATGTTCCTTGCGATATCATTCACCATGGTGGCTTCTCGATCCCTCATAATCATCTGAAAATTTCGGTGGGGACAGTCCCTCAACAAATGAGGTTCTCCGCAGCCCCAAAATTTCAAAGGCTCTCGCATTTTAAATGCTCCCTCCTTCTTATTATCTCCATCTATTTGTTTTGAACCAACTTGGGACGGAGCAGTTTGACTTTCCTTGGGTTTGTTAAATTTCTTCTGCTGATGGTCCCTGCCAAAGTTCTTCAAGTAAGCTGGTTTTTGTTTCTTCCATTTGAATTCACTCTTATTTACCCAGTTTTTTCCTTGTTCACCCTTTCCCTTACACTGCTGGTAGCATAATCTGGCTTTCCTCACCGCTTCATCCATAGTTTTTGGATTATCGAACTCTATTTTCTCCTTGTACACAGCAGGAAAATAGTTCAAAAACCTTTGTACCTTTGCCTTCTCTTCACGAGTATAAGGAACATACCTTAGCAGATTTGTAAACTTGGTGAAGAACTCATCTATGGTGAGCTGTCCCAATCTGAGTTCGTGAAAATCCTTTGCTTTATCATCATAATAACATTTTTTCAAATAGCGGTTTTTAAACTTGACTTGGAAATCTTCCCAAGTCACCGTTTTTTCGTCAATAGCATGAACCATTTTCGTCTCCTCCCACCACAAGGTAGCCTTACCTTGCAACTGGTAGAAAACTAATATGGCCTTAATATTTCTCTCATATTCATAGACCTGAAAATACTTAATCATATTCAACAACCATGCTTCAGCATCTTCCTCCTTCTCCCCATCATAGGAGGGAGGCTTAATTTTCCGGAATTCCCCCTGTAATTCATTTCTTTGTTTAGACTAGTGTCTAGTAGTGTCATCTTCCTCAGAATCATCAGAGAAATTTCCTTTCTTTGTCTTTCCAGAACCTTCACCTTCTTGGCTATTCCGCAAAGTTAGTTCTCTTATGAGCTTTTCCTGCTCTTCACTGGTTAATGGCAGCCTGTCATTCTGGCTTCTTAGCTTAGCCATTTCCCATTGTAGCCTGTGCAACATAGCCATCAAAGGAGCATTGGGATCTGACGTGTTATCTTCATCATGCAGATCAACATAAATTTCATCCCCTTTAGCCATTGACTTTTCAGTTCTAGTACCACTGTACACTAAACAAAACATCATCAGAATTTTTTTTTTCCAACAAGAAATAATTTATACAGTCAGCACAACAACAGCCCAATTTTCTAACATGAGCTCTGATACCATTTGTAACATCACACCTAAGCAAATATATATATATATATAATTTTTTTATTTTTATTTTTTATTTTATTTTTTATTTTTTTTTATTTTATTTTTTTTCTGAAGTTTACTATATTTATATACATCATCTTTCCATGAGTCTTTTATATTTTATACATATAGAAAAATTCTCATAAATCTCCTTAGATATAATGAATAGTTTAATCTAAAAACAATTCCCTACCAACTAAGTTATTATATGTATATTAATAAATCATGAGTAATATACATAGGTGGTTTAATCTACCTTCAACCTTGTATAAGTTTCCACATGGTAATATCATACATCAACCACAACTATATCAAATATATTCCCATTCGATGCATCTTTATTATATCTATATGTCTCCCACTTACAAGTTATACATATCACTTTCATGTATCATTACTCATCTTTGGATTTTGGGTTTTAACCCACTATATAGATTTCTACCTATGCTCGTACGTCCTATTCAAATTTGGACTACGCGTTGGCACACTTGTTACCACCTAATCATTGGTCCTACGTGGAACGTTAAGTGGTTTTCGATGATCTGTGTTGATACTTATGCATGTTTACCTATTTTCTCCTCTGGGTACACTCGGGATTCGAGGCTTATTAATTCAACGTTTCCTGCGTTTAATGCCCAGCTCTACTTGTGAGCGCCATGATGGTTTTGCATTTAAGAATACTACATTTTTAAGTCTTGTTACACTGCCCGACAAACCCCAAATCCGATTCCAAATCCTCGTTAGCGTAGAACTCTGTTCCACGTAAATTTTTATACATCGGATTTTGGTTTTCTCAGGACGATGCAGTTAAGTCTAAAACTTGTTGTACCACTTGTGTTTATTCTCTGTCCCGTCAAGGAAATTTTATATAGTTTTGTGATAGATAGTAGGTTATCGCCACACACGTGGACGATGATCCCCATTCGAATTATAGGGTTTCATGCTGTATTAAAATGTAAACTCAACTGGGTCAACTTCATTTGGCCGCTCCAGAAATTGTCGTTTCGTTCTTCACTTCAGGCGAGTCGTTTTCCTCCATGCTTGTCTTGGCTGGTGTATGATTCTTGCGTCTGGAATGGCTTAAGGCCTCCTACCCTATGTATATGGTAATTGATTCCTTGATTATTATCATATGAGATAATATAGATGTCATTTTGCTTGTGCATTTCGATTTCTGAAGTGCGTTTCCCTTCATTATTTCGTTGTGTTTCTATCTGAGGTTAATACTCAATTTTTTTTTCATTTTATGTATTCTCCCTCAGCCAACTTGTATGAGTATTCAAATGTGTTCACAGTGTGGTTAGAGGGTTCGGATTTCTCCGCAGGTAGGGCAGAAACAATTCCCATCGTTTTGACGAGTGATTCTTTTGTCAATCCTCACGTTTCCCTCTTGTTAATTCGTTTAATTTGTAAAATAATCGCTCTAATGTTCTGTTTCCCTCTTTACATTACAGTGGGAAGAAATTTAGGTCAATGCAAAATGTATAAGGTAGTTACCGGTTCACCTTTTTATTTGTCGCACTCGTCTATTTTTGTTAAACCTCTGTCTCTATTTTTATTTCGGATTTCACTCGTGTACATGGGTGGTTACAAGTAAGGACTTGTTAAGAGTGTTCTCAACGAAATGCATCCTTTGATCCTCTCTAGATTTCGGCTTAAGCTTGTGTTCCCTTGTTCTGCACAAGTCGGTACTACCTCATGCCTTGGAATTCCAGAGTGATTTTATATAAGATGCGAGATTTCGTCTCATCTCGCAATTTAGTTTTTTTGTTCTGTCTTTGTAAAAAAAAAAATTGTGACAGTAGTAATAATTTGGACTTTTGGTTCGGTGAAACAGTGACATTCTCTTCTCCATATGCAAACGAAATATTACACCGCTCTATTGACATTTCAATAAGTTATTTTCCGTGGTATAAAATATGTTTTGGATTTAATTTATTATCCTTCCCATAATAGCCTCGGTTATTAAAATGTTGTTCCACACTTTTTATTTACAAATTAATTTTCAGAACCGACTTTAGTTAAGTCCAGTCTTATGCGTTCCTCCTATAATAGCATTCCCTTTCTATTTAATATACATAACTCCATGATGTTAATGGCGGGAAATCTCCTTTTGTTATTTAATCGAGAGGGTTAGGAAACTCGGTTACCCTAGTTAGATTAATGTGAACTCACTGTTTCTCATTTATATATACATTTTTTTTTTTTTATACAGAGGTCTCATACGAAAATGAGAGGCTTTTATCTCTGCTATGTTTTCCACATCACTTCATATAAGGATATAATATAGTTTCCATATAATAGAATGTATATGCTTCAATGCAAGCCTCTTGAGTTCTGTACAGTTATTCCATTATATTTATATGTGTGGAAATAACACTGATGTTCTGTTTCTAGTTATACTTCTGTTCTTCATCATTTCACAGCAACATCATATTGCTAAAGTAATTCCGTCAACCCAGAATTTAATAATTAAATTTTCAGCTACCACTATAATGTTTCTCTGTCCACAGAGGTAGAGAATTAACTTTGTTATTGTATAAGCAAAGCTGGTTAATAATTAAGTTGACAGATACTCGTTTAATAATTTACATAGACATCTACTACTGATATTTGTAATTTCTCTCAATTATAACAAGGATCATGTGTGTGGTTCAGTAAAATTTTATAGAGTAGTAATAGCTTCTGCCAATCTTTCAGTTTGTTCTACTCTTTTACAAAGCATTATTATCATAGGTAGTCTTACCAAGAGCAAGCATAGATTAACAATAGTCTCTTTTCTTTCTTTAAGTATTGTTAATAGTATATGTGCTTCTGATTGAGTTTATTATTCTGCACTTGGATAGTAGAATGGCTACATGCAATTTAGTGTAAATAGCCAACCAGAGACTAATATTTTCTACTCACTCTATTCCACTTTGAGTGTTTGGTAATTGAGTTAATTAATGTATATATATATATTTCCAAAGTAGATTAAAGTTACACTTTACTTGTTATAATAAATCTGTTTAATATCTCAGGAATTATTGAATATCTCCAGATTTAGATCAAACTATGGTCTAGAGATTCTGGTTGATAGTATTCCTTAGACTATACTCCTACTACACTATAGAAATATGGAAGAGTTATTTCTTCTATGGAATTCTGTTAAAAGTAAGGAACAACAATTTTAACTTAAATAAAATATTAACTACAACATGCACCAGTACAATATCCCAACAACTCTTTTAACCATTCATAAAAATCTTATGAGCATACCAATTATGTAGATGACCAATCCTCCCAACCTTAGAGTTCCTTTGTCTTCAAAACTCACCCTCGAGTTGAGATCTCCTCCAAGAACAGACCAACCCTAATCTGTTCTGGAGTAACTTATTTAATCTTATGCTCCCCAAAGCCTGTTTCTAATTCTGCCTCCAGAATTGCAGGATGCTTTTATTCCTGTTTTCCTAGGCTTCCCTTTTTAGGAACTTTAAAGCTGCTTTCTATTTTTCTAGCTTTTTACCTCTTCCCAACTACTCTCCACATCATTGGGGAAATCTAGATTTTTCCTCAAAAATCTAAATTAGAATAAATTATTTCAAGGATTTTTGAAATCTTTTTGGGGAATGTCTTAGCCTCTTTCCATACCTCATGGATTTGGCAGTGATCTCAAAATTCTCATTTGGTCAATATGCATACCAATATTTTATTTATTTTGTAGGATTAAATAATTACATCCACACAATAACTATCCACTGGGTTCCAGTCCCCTTTGGATTGAAGTTCAAATGTCTAACTTGAAAAAAAGCATAAACTAGGGGTGTTACAACAACCATTCTCACAGGTAATTAATTACTTATCTCTGATTTATAATTAATTACAATATTCACATTTATTTAGTCCCTTTTATATTCCTATCCTAAACATTTTATTTCTATTATGTACATGAGGAATTTACACTTTTCTGATCTTTAGACATGTATAGTTTTTATAATTATTACTTGTACCAATCCTCTGTCTTATGCTAATTCTTTTCATTCTAGTTAATATTATTCTAACACTATTGTATATGCTTCATTGCCGGTATGTTACATCTCATTCAATTCCACTACAATTCTTTAGGATCTCATGTCATAAGATTTGACGACATGTTTTGTCTTCTTCGAGGTTAGTCATCCAAATATGGAGGTTTCAACAAATCTCTACCTGATTTTACCAATTTAAACTTAATACTATGTAGTTGAATTTTCATATATGACTCATTTCAATTTGTAATTAAACTATTGTAATCATTATCTTTAACTAGATTGTAAGGTGCTATTATCCTTATCTCCATAAGAGGATGTTAATATATGTAAGGAATGTTTTATGAAATTTAAATATATTTATTTTTTGTACTATATGTTCTTATATGATTGAATATTCATAGAATAAAAGTATTTATTAAATGAAAATATACTATACTTCTAGTTAAATTTAAATCTGAAATATATGTTCCTTATTCAGATTGGTAGTTTCATTCTTCTATTTAAAGTCTACATCTGAATTATCTATGCATCATTCCAATATTTAGTTGTTATCTAAACTATATTTTTTTTAGAATTTCCTACCTTTTCCATAATTGAATGTTATTTTTATGGTTGAACTATCTTTTTTTATTGGTAACTATCGTGAAATTAATCCGGTGTACCTAACAACAAATTTAGACCCTTACCTAGGTTTTAAAGATTCTGTATGTTGGTCATAACATTCAATTTATTCTATGTAACCAGACAAAAGATTAACTGTACCCAGCTACGATTAATCTCTGTTAATACATATGACACTTAATTTTTTTATGAAGTCAGCACAAAATATTACACATAATTTATAAATTAATTTGTACTGAAATTTCAGCCATAATTCATAAGATATAACCCTTTCTAACTACATCACATTTATATAAATTATAACAGTAATATAAAATGTAAAACTTCACAAAATGTGCATACCAATCTAGTAAAGACGATTTCCCCCCCAACCTTGAGCTTAATCCACAGCTCCCCTCGAGTAGAGACCAATTCTTCCATAGTGTAGACAACCCCTTGTCTAACTAGGAATAGTTTATTTAAGCATGCTTTCCCTCAACATTTTTCCATAACTACGTCCATTTAATTTGGGATGTTGTTTTCCCTTTGCCTAGGCTTTACTTTTGTTTTTTCCATAAAATATTTTTTAAAACTATCTTTTTCCTCTTTCTAGTTTTATTCACACCTCATCTCAGTAACTTTCCACTTTACTGGGGCATTTATTAGATTCTTATCTCCGATCTAATATTTTTATTTATTTTTTATTTTTCTCCAAGGATTTTTGGAGAATTTTGGAAAAGTATTAGGATTTTATTCCATCCTCATGGATTTGAAATCCTGGTCTCCAATTTACTCTAGTCTCTGCACAATAATAAATTTCACATTTATTTATTAAAAAAATTAATATGTCCACATATATTTTTCTATTAGGTCCACTGAACCTTTAGGATTATTAAATGTCTATATAAAAAAGAATAAAAATAGGGATATTACACTAATTGATATACTAGGGATAAACTATGGATCGAAATGTGTGAGTAAATGATCGTTAGCATTAAAAAGCTAGCACAACTGTTATAAAAAACGAGCGTTGAAGTGTGAGGAGGGGGAACGTGGCTTGCATGCAAGCCTCAGGAGCATACAAGACATAACTAAAGTTAGGACTAAATCCAGTGTCATAGGGACCCAACATGCCCCTCTCCTTCAAAAAAGTGTTGTCCTCAACGCTTGAGTAGCTCTGGGTGCTTCTGTATAAAATTCTCATCCTCCCATGTAGAATCTTCAGTGGGTAAGTTCTTCCACTTGATGAGACACTCTGAAATTGATCGATTTTGTAGTTGTCGAGTTCTTGTTTCCGTGACCGCTTCCGGTTCCAATATGATTTTTCCTTCCTCATCAAGTTCTGGAAATATTGTTTGAACTGAATATTTTCACCTATAACCTTCTTTAAGCATGAAACATGGAAAACTGGATGTACTCGCGAAGAAGCAGGAAGCTCCAATTTGTATGCCATAGTACCAATATTTTGCAACAACTTTTAAGGACCATAGTAATTTGGTGATAATTTATTATCCTTCTTAGCTTCGTTTGAGTATTATATTCTTTTGCATAGTAATAGTAGCCGTAAAACACCCAGCTTCTCACATCAAAACTTCTGTCACTGTGATGTTGATCTGCCTATTGTTTCATTCGATTTTGTGACAAATTTAGGTTATCCTTTAAGAGTTGGAGAAATTCTTGTTGATTCTTGATGTGATCTTCCGCTACTTGAACCTTATAATTTTCTCTTGAATATGATGTGATGGACGGTGGATGATATCCATAAAGTGCCATAAATGGGGTCATTTTTGCTGTAGCATGGAAGGAAGTGTTATACCACCATTTAATGAGAGGTAACCACTTGACCCATTTCGTTTGATTATCACATACAAAAAAACGAATATATCCTTCCAAATTATTCACTATCTCAGTTTGACCATCGGATTGAGGATGATAAGATGAGCTATGAGCTATTTGAGTATCCAAACAAGAAATAACTTTGTCAAAAAATTTCCAGTAAAAATGGGATCTCTATCACTCACAATAATCTTTGGGTTTGCACGTAGCTTTTGAATTGTGTCCATAAATGTAGTAACAATAGTACTTTCTTTAAATGGATGAGATAATGCACAAAAACGTGCATACTTGGTAATCCTATCAACTAGCACTCTGATGACACTCTTTCCTTCAGACTTGGGTGTAATATCCCCAGGTTTTTATACATTTATTTGATAATTGAACAAGTCCAAAAGGGTACAGTGGACCCCAATGGAAAACATTTGTGTGGATTTATTTTATTATTTTAATTTAATAAAATAAAATGGAAAAATTATGTCCAATGACTAGATTGATATGTGAGATCTAAAAACCCAATCCATGAGGATGGATGAGGTGATAAGACTTTCCCACAATTTCAAAAAATCCTTGGAAGGAATAAAGCAAGATACTAAAATTATATTTGGAGATAAATATATAATTTACCCAATAAAGAGGAAATTATTAGGAAGAGGTGGATTAAAGCTAGAAAAGCAGAAAAGACAACTTTAAAAGTACCTTTGTGCAAGAAACAAAGGGAACACGTAGGAAAAATAGAAATAAAGCATCCTGAATTAATTGAACACAGTTAATGGAAACAGGATGGGGAAAGAAAATCTTGAATAAGATAATTTAGGATAGACAAAGGGTTGTATATCGTGGGAACAAAGGATCTCTTCCTGGGGGTGAGTTACAGAGAGAGAACTCTACAGTTTGGAGGCAACTAGTCATACCTAAGGGGTATGCATGTTTAATTATAAATGTTTTGTTCTTTGCAAAGTTTTGAATGTTGTGATGCATTATGAACATTCATAAAATAGTTCTGTTAATGAGATTTGTTAAGTTAAATTCTGTGTTTACAGATGTGAGAATTTATTCAGTTACAGTGATAGGGGAATGACCTATACATTTAACAAATTTCACTATATCAAAATTTGTAAAATCTGTATGGTTGTACAGATATAATTCTGTAGAGGGCCAACTTTTAGAATGTCTTAACCCAGTGATGGGTTTCGATCTGAGGCTAAGTACCTCATAGAGAATGCCTTTTCTTTATGTTATTTGGTTGAGAGTTCTACTAATAAACAGTTTAGATCATCAAGAAAACTCGTTCTGAAAATAACCATTCGACACAGTTATACCTTTTTGTCTTAAGTATAGAAAAATTTATTCAAAACTAAGCATAAGAGATGCCTGCATATCTGGTAATTGTATGCTGATACTGAAATAGAAATATGAAGTAGAAATATTACTACACAATATAAAAAATCTAGTGTATATTTTGTATATTATATAAACTAGCTAATCTTTACCATGGAAGGATTATAACATTTCAAATGCAGAAATTATATTTAAATTTTATATTGATATTTATAGTGTAGTTAAGATAACTCTACAAAAAATGAAAAGATATACAGTTATGTGTATGTAAAACTGTATAACCACATATGTACTATTATAGTTTGGTTACCCATCTCTATATAAACTATAGAAAAACAATTCTAAAATGAAACTAAGATAGAGAGGTCTAGTTCTGAAATGTAGATTATGGTTGTAAGCAAAATTGGGAAGCATATTTTCTGAAATAAAACATTATGATAATTGCTACAAATTAATTACATGTATACCAGTTGTTAGCACCCGAATTGGACCCCAGGCCGAAAAAGGAAAATAGGGGTAACAACTAAACCATGCTCAACCTTGTAGCTAGCCCTACAAGGATATGAGAGGTCTCTCTCCGTAGAATAGATATTCAATAACACAATAATGAACTGATTTTAGGCTAGATATATAAATGGGAAAAGGAGTTTTGATAAATGACTGAAATTTCAAGGATGTATGGGACAAGAGGACAGTATGAACTGAGGAATCAAATCAGGATACAGGGTATTTCATGGGGCAAGATAGGCAGGAGATTTAGCAATCAAGTTGAAATAAGATGGAGTGGAAATACTGTTTAGAAGCTGAAAAGGGTATAGTAAATGAATCCTTTTCAGAAAGAAGAAAATACACAGAGTATGAATGGTTCCCCAAGGCAGAGCATATAAAATGGATTCTACCTTTCTGACTTGAAAAAATTCAATTGGAAATGTTTATGAATGAATGGTGAAACATAACGATGTACATATGAAACATACAGGAGAGACATATGCTAAAACTCATGCCACATGAATCCCACAAATCAGAGCTGCATCACTTTATTAATTCCCTGCCAAACTGTACAATGGAGCGCAAAGCTCACCACCACACTGTTTCCCCTACTTCTGAGTTTTCAGACCTCAGACCTTTACAAATGATTAGCATTTAAAATAAATAGACAGATTTTGTGGGAATACAAATCAATGGGAAGAGGAGAAATCATAATTGAAGATGGAAAACCAAGAGCCAATAATCTCTCCGTAAAGGGAGAGCTGTGTTACATCCGGTCAGTGAGAAGGCGAAACATTGTAACGTAGATCTCTTTACAACGTAACTGCAGATGTGACTGTTACGAATTTGGGTCTTGGCCTTTGACTGTCGCTTTGATTTCCGTCATTACTCTGAATAAGACTGACCTTTATAATACGCTGTTGAACTAAAATGAAATTATGCTTTCGTGAAGGGAAAAATTTATTTCGCATGGGAAAAAGGGAAGGGGAGTAGGCGGGATCCGCATCTTAATCGCAATCAGAATGGACGATGGAGGGGTATAACATACAACGAAACTTACAATATGCTGTGGAATGTATTTCAATACATAGAGGTGATCGCAATTGGGACTCGGGAGGTGGGACATGTTTGAAAGCACCATACAAAAGTTTCGATGCGATGGACTACTTTGAAAACCTTTGAAAATCCTTTTATTACTTTTACAAAGGGAAAAAGGGTTTTCATTTGAATGGGGTGGGAAGGCACTGTGTATGGTGGGCCTGTGGTCAATCGCAACAGGTAAGAAGGGACGGCGGGCGCAATCAGAGTATTGGGCGCGATCAATCGCACCGCAGTAATCGGAAAGGCTCCGACTTCCGTAGATCGGGAGAGGAAATGTGATCAACCGCATGACGGAGGTCGGGAATAAAAGCATTGAATGTTCCGATCGCGGTGAGGATCGCTCATCTGGATGGCGAGATCGACGGCTAAGGGATAATTGGGAGCAATTAATTGGAGGAGTGGATCGGGAGTCGGAAGGGAGACTTGCGATCAATCGCATCAGAGTTTTTTGCGATTGGGGTGATCGGGGGAGCACACATTACATCCGTATGATTTGCAATGGGAGACGGGTCCCGCCCTGCTCCCCTTCGCTTTTTCCCATGCGAAATAATTTTTTCCTTCACGAAAGCATAATTTCATTTCGATTCAACATCGTATTATAAAGGTCGGTCTTCTTCGGAGTAATGACGGAAAGCAAAGCGACGATCGGAGGTCGAGACAAGTCGTAACGATCACATCACAACGATTATGTTGTAAAGAGATCTCCGTTAAAATGTTTCGCCTTCTCACTGACCGGATGTAACGCAACTCTCCCTTTACGGAGAGATTATTGGCTCTTGGTTTTCCATCTTCAGTTATGATTTCTCCTCTTCCCATCGATTTGTATTCCCACAAAATCTATCTATTTATTGTAAATGCTAATCATTTGTAAAGGTCTAAGGTATGAAAACTCAGAAGTAGGGGAAACAGTGTGGTGATGAGCTCTGTGCTCCATTATACAGTTTGGCATGGAATTAATAAAGTGATGCAGCTCTGATTTGTGGGATTCATGTGGCATGAGTTTTAGCATATGTTTCTCCTATATGTTTCATATGTACATTTTTATGTTTCAACATTCATTCATAAACATTTCCAGTTGAATGTTTTCAAGTCAGAAAGGTAGAATCCATTTTATATGCTCTGCCTTGGGGAACCATTCATACTCTGTGTATTTTATTCTGTTTGAAAAGGATTCATTTATTATGCCCTTTTCAGCTTCTCAACAGTCTTTCCACTCCATCTTATATCAACTTGATTGCTAAATATCCTGCCTATCTTGCCCCATGAAATACCCTGTATCCTAATTTCATTCCTCGGTTGATACTGTTCTCTTGTCCCATACACCCCTGAAATTTCAGTCATTTATCAAAAATCCTTTTCCCATTTATATATCTAGCCTAAAATCAGTTCATTATTGTGTTATTGAATATATATTCTACGGAGAGAGCCCTCTCCTATCCTTGTAGGGCTAGCTTCAAGGCTGATCATGGTTTAGTTGTTACTCTGATTTTCCTTTTTCAGCCTGTGGTACAATTCGGGTGCTAACATCTCTGGTGACCATACTGGGGAACAATCGCTACAAAATTTTTGCATAGAAGATTCATCACCCCAGTAATATTTTTCTTGTGAAGTCTCGATGATGATATTTCAGAGTTTTCTAGGCTGATATAAATATTGTACAATAGTAAGTTGACCATACTGGCTTCAAGAAGATATACAAGGGCTAATCTTGATCTAAATCCTCCCCCTGTGTTTGAAAATCCAAATCTTATTCCAAGAATAGTTAGAAGACAAGAGGGATTGCTAAGTCCTACACCTATTTTCAGGTCCCATACTTGGCCCAGTGAGTGGTTTTCTTCAGAAGAGCTTTCTTTTGATGAGAGTTTTGAGCTTTCCTTGTTTAGAAACAAGTCTAAAACTGCACTTGAAGACGCGGTTCTAGATCCAGAGTTTCTTGTAGATATTGAAGTTCAGAGAGCGAATTCCTCCATTGATGACTACATTTTGAACTTTCCTCAGTTCACCATTATAACTAATATTCCTGAGGTTTCAGAATCATCAGGGCCAACATTCCATCCTCCTGATTCATCAGAATTCCCATTATTCAATTACAAGTTTTCATCTCCTCCATAAACACCTCCCTCAAATTCCAATACTGAAAACGCTGTGGTAAATCCTCCCAGAATCATGGCTACCTGGTATGCACCCCTGGTTTTACCCCAGGTCCTTAATGATATGCCTGCTAAATATCAGAGTAAAATTCCAATCTTTGATGCCACTCAAAGCATCAAAGCCCAACAACATGTGGATAAGATGAATGATTTTTTTGATCTTCATGAGGTAGAGGAAGAGAATGTAACCACTAGACTGTTTGTTCAAAGCTTTGGAGGTGAAGTTAGAAAATGGCTTAGAGCCTTTCCAGTAGGCTCTATTCGTACTTTACAAGAGTTACACACATAGTTCTTAGACCGTTGGGAGGTGAAAAATAACCCACTCCAAATTCTGTCTGAATATGAGAATATTAAAAGAAATATGGGTGAAACTGTGCAAGACTATTGTTTAAGGTTCAATGTTGTATACAATGCTATTCCGGATAACCTCAAACCTCCTATGGATTCAACTTTGCTAAAGTTTCCGGATGGTTTTGATGCCGATATGGCATATCAACTACGTGAAAGAGATCCACCGTCACTTGAAAACATGCAGAGGATAGCAGTAAGCATTGAAGCTAATCTGCTGGCTAGAAGAGCTCGAGCCAGAGCTGAAAAGAAATTCATGGTGAAAGAGGAAGCCTCCCCTTCAGAAAACAAAATGGACACACCGATTCGTACAATGGAAAGGATGGTTGATCGATTAGCGATTTCAGAAAGACCTGAAACCCAAATAAGAAATGCAAATTTTATAGGACAACAGTAGCCGCAATTCAAAATTAGACAGAGAGAACAGAGGGCGCGGGACCAAGCGGCACCACAACATCAAATTAAAATGCCATTATAGTAGAACTACGTGCAAGGGATAGACTCAGATGATGATGACCCTGCGATCAAGGCCAATCAATTTTTCACAGCTGATGGTGTGCCCATTTTCCTCACAAAAGATGAAGAATACAAAGTGGCGACTCCAGACATTCGAGGGGACGAAAATTTCATTTTGGACAGTGACGTGGCGTTAGAGGAAGAATCTGATGACTACCAGAGAGGGTATATGAAGGTTCTATTGGCCCAGCAAAGGCAGTATTCTCTAAGGAATAGAAACGTCACAATCAGTCCCATTCAAAAGAGAAAAGAACTCCAAATGAAGGACGAGGCACATAAGAAAGGAAAAGAGCCAGCCAATCCTTCATCCAGCAAAGCACCCGCAGCTACTAACACAGCAAATGAAAAAAGCCAGCAGAGCATAGCGAAGGAGAAAATAGAGAAGAAAGACGCTCCCATTAAAGAGGTAGAAAAAGCTCCTTCCTTTAATTTAGAAAATGAAATTTCTAAACTCAAAGTGTCTGTGCCCCTGAATAAGTTGGTGAAGAATAGTGTATATAAAATTCAGAAAGTCTTGCAAATTGACCCTCTTTTTGATATGGTTGATGTGGAATATGACTAACCTGAACTTATTTTTGGTCCAGCCATAGAAGAATTTGAAGAAAATTAAGTCCCTCCCTTTTACCTAAGTCTTAGGTTGCATGAGTTTATCTTGCATAACGCCATGTTGGACTCCGGGGCCTCACATAATTTGATGCCCAAAGCTGTCATGGAGAAGTTAGGCCTTGATGTTACGAGAAAATACCATGATTTGTACTATTTCTACTCAAGTAGGGTCCATTGTATTGGTATCATCAAATATTTAGTAGTGTCTTTAGATCAAATACTAGCCAAAAATGTCTTGATGGATGTAGTTGTTGCTGATGTCCCACCACGGTTTGGAATGCTTCTATCTAGATCTTGGGGTGAAAAACTTAAGGGGACCATACAACTTGACCTCTCTTATGCCACAATTCCTGTATTTGGCCAGTTGAGAAAGTTATATAGGGAAAATAAAATGAAATATATGATTACTAGCAATGACAAGCCAGTAAACCATCCCATCAATGCAGTCCACACAGATTTAGAGTCTTTTGTCTTATATTCAGATGGTGATTTAAATGATGAGGAGGTTCAGTTGGTACAACTGGATGAGATACCTGAGATTTAAGAAAATTTCAGAGAGGTCCTCGAACAGGAAAAGGACAAAGCAGCAAGTACTTCTGAGCCTCTTGTCCACCACCAGCCAAAAGACAGCGAACAACCAGGAATCAGGCAAGGTAAAGAGAAGGCAGAAACTAAATTTTAGCATCTGCAAGAAGAAGAAGAAGGCCTATGGGGTATGGATTTTGATGGAGCTATTAGTAAGGATGGAGCATATATTGGAATATGGATTGGGAGCCTTGTTTTCCAGCCTGAAAAAGTCCCTAGTAACGTTAGAGTATGTGCTTATAAGTTGGATTTTGACTGCTCCAACAATGAAGTAGAGTATGAAGATCTGATTGTAGGCCTCAAAATCTTGAAGAAGTTGAAGGCGAAAAGGATTTATGTGTATGGTGACTCTGAGTTAATAATCAAGCAGGTGAAAGGAGAGTATGAAGCTAAACATCCAAGACTGAGGGCATACAAAAATGCAGTTCTGGACATTTTGAAGACATTCCCAGAGTACACTTTGACAGCAGTGCCTAGGATGCAGAATCTTATTGCTGATTCTCTTTCCACTACTGCAAGTAACCTGAAGATTCTTATGAACTCTAGCAACAATTTTGAGATCCATGTCAAACATAGGCCTGCCGTTCCAGACAATTTAAGGTATTGGCAAGTATTTTGGGATGATAATGAGATCAATGCATTTTTGCAGGGTGATGGAAAATTCAAGGACACTCCCATAGAAGCTGAATATGTGGTTGATGATCAAGAATTGGAAACAAACAAGATAGACATATTGCAACTGAAAGTCTGAAGTCTGAAAACTCAGAAATAGGGGAATAGTGTGGCAGTGAGCTCTACGCTCCATTGTATAGTTTGGCAGGGAATTAATAAAGTGATGCAACTCTAATTTTTGGGATTCATGTGGTATGAGTTTTAGCATATGTCTCTCCTTTGTGTTTCATATGGACATTGTTATGTTTCACCATTCATTCATAAACATTTCCAGTTGAATGTTTTTCAAGTTAGAAAGGTAGAATCCATTTTATATGCTCTGCCTTGGGGAATCATTCATACTCTGTGTGTTTTCTTCTGTTTCAAAAGGATTCATTTATTATGCCCTTTTCAACTTCTCAACAGTCTTTCCACTCCATCTTATTTCAACTTGATTGCTAAATCTCCTACCTATCTTGCCCCATGAAATACTCTGTGTCTTTTGATTAATTCCTCGGTTCATACTGTCCTTTTTCCCATACATTCCTGAAAATTTAGTCATTTATCAAAACCCTTTTCCCATTTATATACCTAGCCTAAAATTAGTTCATTATTGTGTTATTGAATATCTATTTTACGGAGAGAGCCCTCTCCTGTCCTTGTAGGGCTAGCTACAAGGCTGAGAGTGGTTTAGTTGTTACCCTGATTTGCCTTTTTCAGCCTAAGGTTCAGATTGGGTGCTACCACCAGTTATGTACGCAATAAAAAGAAAATAGTATTACAGTATAGCTATAAGAAATAGAAAAATTGTGTTATAGTTTTAGGCGGAAATCAAATTAAGAATTAAAGTAACCCGTGTAAGAATTTTTTTTGAATAGTAATCTTTAAAGAGGATATATGTAGAAGTCGTTAAATTCCGGAATTGAAGAATTTTGACTTCATTATATGAATGCATAACATTCTACAAATAGAAAAGTATGAAATTCAAGAACTAGAGACAAATACGTGTGCCACCACTTTGTGAACACATTTAAAAATTCAATGAGAATTTTATCCCCTATCTATAGAAAGTCTTCATTCCTGGGTACTAGTACAGTCCTTAATGTCCAAATAATTACACAGAAAAATTTATACAGTTTTATCTAATACTACAAATATCTTCATTGTATAATTTCTTCAGAAACTTGTGTCTAAGATAACACCCAATTGAGATGGATCAGTATGCTGGTAGATGTTGTCATTAGATTGAATATTAAAATTTATCTTTGCAACCAACCTGAGATTAATACAGTAAATAGAGAATCTAGTTAGGGACGAAAATGTGGAAATAACGCCGTACAGCCATTTGTGTATAAGTATATTACATGTCACCTACAATCATAAATAAATATATTGCATTGTATTGTGAATACTCTCATATGTGTGCATATAATAGAAAAAATAATTACATAAACGAAAAAAAAAATACTAGAAGGGAAAATGCGTTTTTAAACCTTTCACCTGTGTCAAAGGCATAAATGAGGTTTAATATAGAAGGACTGGTTTAGCATATTAGCATTAAAGTTATGGTGTAAAAATGCCAAGAACGATTTGCATAAAAACAGACACAGACCCAAAATCAAATCCAATCTGAAGGGATAAATTTCTCAATGCTGGGTAGTTACGTCCAACATATCAAATATTAAACTAAAGTAACTTAGATTTCTTTCAGAGTGAGAAAGAAAAGTTCAGATGTACATAAAAAAAAAGAGAGAAAGAGGAAGAAATTTTATAAAGAACTAAACTTAATCGTTAAATTTCCTGACTCTCAAACATGAAATCGTATTCATTTCGAAAATAAAGCTCAGGACTATAAATGGTAGAATGCAAACTTATAAATGGACTGTAGTCAGTCTAGGCTCCATGGTCTAAGAGATCAGAAGTATTAACATAATTTTTCTATGTCAAATATTGTAAAATACATATTGAATATGAACGTTAGACAGAGGGATATTTAGTCCCAGGTCCAAATCCAACCATCGCAAAGGAGATAACGTGAGTTTAGGGAAATAATTTAATATTTTTAATGAAATTACTTACCATTTACCTAAAATAGTCAAGACGACCACGTGAACTTGAACTACATACAAGCACAAAAGAAATCGAGGATTAGAAACGAGAAATACAACCAAATGGAAAAAAAGGAATGTTGCCGAGAAAGACTAAAATCATCCAAAGGAAGTTACTAGCTAAGTAATGGAGATCGATCATTTAACCTGTAGGTGAGTAAGGAAATGAATTTCTCGCGCAGAACCGCTTGACCATCTCGAATCGGGAGGATTACCACATATGTTAATTGTAGCATAGGAGAAACACTCCGAGCTAACCGGTGATTGATGGTTCAAATGAGAAACGTTTATGCCTTTTAAACCCTAGTAAGGAACTCCTTTTATTCCGTCCACTTGGTACTCGATCTAGGGTCATCCCTCTGATCGAGGCATGGAATTTGAAGTGAAGAAAAACGTGTGAGGTGGTAAAAAAATATTAGGGCATTCGTACTCCAGACGAGAACTTCAAGTTGAAAATTTATGAATTGGGAGTTACGAGGTGTGGGAGGCAGTGCAAGGTACTATTCCAAATCACTTGACAAGATCATCGAATGGAAAACCCTACATATCAAATCTTCATACTTGCCAGAAGGTACTGAGATGCATAATGGGACAATGTACTTAATGTGGTAGATGGATTAATGAGTTTATAACTATACAAATTCCAATTAAATGAGAGGGTATGTATTATAAGCCTCATCAACAATAACATAAGTCTGGAAAAGTAAGAAATTAATTCACACAGATACCGAATAGATAATGACTTGGATATGTTTTCAGTATAGTGTGTTAGTAACATAGATTTCGTTATATATATATATATATATATATATATATATATATATATATATATGCATCCTAAAGGGCATGTTGGGAATTAACCTTAGGGTAATGGGTGAATTATATAGTGATGTTAAAAAGACAAGGGACTTCACGTATTAAATTAAGTGACATTGATAACAAAACGTTATGAATGATAATTCAAAATGTTTCACCTCTAATTGGCTAGGAACTTTTATAAATGAAAATGAAGACATCATACACAGGTGGGAAATTTATATGGTAAGTTGTAGATACATATGGCTATCATGTTCATTATATGATATATTGGCATTATGTGTAGATGTAGTTATACAAAATAAAAAAAATAAAAAAAATTAGAGTCATTACAAATGGTATCACAGCCCAAGTTAAAACACTGGGAAAATTATGTGCTCACATTAGAAATTTTATATTGCTGTAAAAATTTATTGAATTTAAATTTTGCTAATGTTTAATTTCATGTATAGTGAAAATTGTTAAAAAATATGGCTGTGAACCATGATTGAAGGGGTCGAGTTGTATGTGGATCTGGGTGGTGGAGAAAACACGCCAGATCTGAATGCTCCATTGATGGCTATGTTGCATAAAATGCAAAGAGAAATGGTGCAGCTGAAAAGCCATAATGAAAGGCTATGTTTAGCCAGTGAAGAGCAAGAAAGATTGATAAGATAATTGACTTCTCGGAATAGGCAAGAAGGTGAAGATTCCAGAAGGAAGAGAAAGGGAAGAGTCAATTTCTTAGAAGATTCTAAGGAAGATGACACCTCTACACAACAGTCTAGAAGGAACAAGGAATTGCAGGGTTAATTCTGGAAAATCAAACCTCCCTCCTATGATAGAGAGAAGGAGGAAGATGCTGAAGCGTGGTTTCTGAATATGATAAAGCACTTTTAGGTTTACGAATATGAAAGTAACTTGAGAGCCAGACTAGCTATCTATTAGTTGCAAGGTAAGGCTACCTTATGGTAGGAAGAAACAAAGATGGTCCATGTCATTGATGAGAAAACTGTCACTTGGGAGGATTTCCAAGTCAGGTTCAAAAATCGATACCTGATTTAACTTTATTATGAAAACAAGGCCAAAGAGTTTCATGAACTCAGATTGGGACAGCTTACGATTGATGAGTTTGTAACCAAATTCACCAATATATTATGATATGTACCCTACATAAGATAATATAAGGCAAAGGTGCGCAAAACAAGGCTATGTTATCAGTAGTTCAAGGGAAAAATTGAACAAGCAAAGAATTGTCAACATAAAGAGATGGGTGACTCTAGTAGAAAGAAAACAAAACCAACATATTTGAAGAACTTCAAGAGAAACCACCAAAGAAAAAATTTCAGTAAAATGGGAGAAAATCAAACTTCTCAATCACAAACAAGGTCCAAACTGATGAATGGAAACGATAAAAGAGAAGGGACAGTTAGAATGAGAGAACCCCTAAAGTGTCGAGGGTGTGGAGAACCACATTTATTGAGGGATTTCCCGCACAGAAACGTTAAGACCATAAAAATATTAAGAGAAGCAACACCTGTTAATGACGTGGCAAGGAACATCCCAAAAATCAGTGCTGCTCTGGAAGATCTTCAAGCAGAACACCACTCCACTATGGTTGAAGTAGAAGGTATGATTGTTGACCAACATGTTTATGTTTTAATAGATCTAGGTGCATCTTTAAGTTATATCAATCCTCAAATGGTAGAAAAATGTAACCTAAAGTCAGAAAAATTTCAGCAGTCTTGGTTAGTTCAGTTAGCCACTAGTACAAAATGGAAGGTGACTTGTAAGTTACCCCAAACAACCATAAATTTGAATGGATACCTAACAGAATTAAATTTAAATATTCTTCCTTTAGGGTATTATGATGTACTAGTAGGGACAGACTGGTTAGAGAAACAGAAGGCCATGTTTAATTTTTTATACAAAACCCTAAATTTTATAGACAAGGATGGAAAACTGGTTATAGTAAAAGGAAAACCTAAGCCAATATCTGTGAGACAAATTTCATCACTTCAGTTGAAGAGAATTGCTAGAAAGGGTTATCAAGTGTATTCTGTTAATGTAAAGGAGTTAGGACAACAGGCAAAGGAAAATCCTTTAGAAACATTAACTATTATAATAGAATTCAAAGATGTGTTTCTGGATGAAATTCGTCATCTGCCCCCTAGGAGAGAGATTGATTTCTCAATTGACTTAGTACTGGGAGCAACTCCAGTTTCTAGAGCCCCATACAGAATGAGTACTCCGAAACTGATGGAGTTGAAAATGCAGCTACATGAGTTGTTGGATAGAGGTTACATTAGACCAAATGTATCCCCATGGGGAGCACCGGTGCTATTTTTGAAAAAGAAGGACAGTACTTTTAGAATGTGTACTTATTACCGTCAATTGAACAAGTTGACAATAAAAAATAGATATCCTCTACTTAGGATAGATGATCTATTTGACCAAGTTAGAGGGGCAATAGTTTTTTCAAAGATTGATTTAAGGACAGGTTACCATCAATTAAGGATTAAGGATGGAGATATAAGTAAAATAACATTCAGAACTAGGTATGGACACTATGAGTTTGTGGTCCTACCGTTTGAGTTGACCAATGCACTTGCTACTTTTATGTGCTTAATGAATAGTGTGTTAAATAAATACTTGGACAGATTTGTATTAGTATTTATTTATGACATTCTGATTTATTCTAAGGATGAAGCTGGGCATAAAGAACATCTTAGAACTATTTTGTAAACTCTCAAGGAAAGCAAATTTTATGCTAATTTTAACAAATGTGAAATTTTCAAAGATAAAATTCAATACCTGGGTCATATAATTTCAGAACAAGGGTTAGCAGTAGACACAGAAAAGATAAAAGCAATAAGAGAGTGGCCTGTACCTACTGATGTGTTTGTTGTAAGATCCTTTATGGGAATTGCAGGATACTATAGGAGGTTTGTGGAGAGATTTTCATCCTTAGCTTACCCTATTACATCCCTACAAAGGAAAGGAGTTAAGTTTGAATGGACTGAAAAATTTCAAAATAGCTTTGAGTAGCTAAAAATGAAACTTACAACGACACCTATTTTAAATATTTTTGATCCAGATCATGAATTTGTAGTGTGCATAGATTCTTGTGGAGAAGGATTATGAGTGCTACTACAAGAAAATTCTGTCATAGCCTATGAATAAAAAAAAATTAAGAAACATGAACATAATTATAATGTTTATGATCTTGAGTTAGCTATAGTAATACATGCTCTCAATATGTGGGGACATTACCTTTCAGGGAAAAAGTTTGTGTTGATGACAGATCACATCAACCTAAAGTATTTTTTCACCCAAACAGATTTGAATGGTAGGAAAGCTAGGTGGTTTTTCTTCCTTAGTGAGTTTTACATGGAGATCAAACATATAAAGGGCAAGGAAAACAAGATTGTGGATGAATTAAGCAGAAATTATTGGCAAAGTGTAAGTAATATTGGGAGTAGTGACAATTTTGACATAGAGGGACTAATACAAGAAGTGGTGAACCAAGAGAAAAACTATGAGAAAATTCAGTCACAATTGATGAAAAAGGAAATGAAAGGATATACATAGAACCAAAAATGGCTAATTTGTTTTAAAGACATATTGTACATTCCTAATGTAGACTCCCTAAAGAAAGAAATTCTGGATGAGTACCATAAAAGATGCTATGCTGGACATCCTAGATACCAGAAATTACTTACAGCTTTAAGAAAGAACCTGTTTTGGCCTTATATGAAAAAGGATGTGGAAAACTACTTAGCTAGATGTATAGAATGTCAAAAAGTAAAGGTGGAACATCAGCATCTAGGTGGGTTGCTGAATCCTTTACGCATCATAAAATGGAAGTGGGATACTATTTCCATGGATTTTATTACTGGTTTACCAAGAACCAAATACCAACATGACTCTATTATGGTTTTAGTTGATACTTTGACTAAATCTGCTCATTTTATACTGGTACAATCTACCTTTGGTACAACCCAAGTAGCAAATGTATTTATGAAGGAGATTGTAAAATTGCATGGTGTTCCTAAAATGATCATTTCCGATAGAAACGCAAAATTCACTGCAGCTTTTTGGAGGAGTTTGTTTGGAGGCATGGGTACCGAATTAAATTTTAGTACTGCCTACCATCCCCAAACTAATGGTCAAACTGGAAAAAAACAACATTCTAGAGTATATGTTAAGGATGTATGTCATGGATAGGCTAACAAAATGAGAAGACTATATACACTTAGCAGAGTTTGCCTACAACAATAGCTACCAAGCTTCCATAAATATGGGCCCTTTTTAAGCAATTTGTGGTAGAAAGAGCCATACCCCTCTAAGTTGGAGTTAGCTTGAAGATAAATTAATACTCCTTATAAGAAATGGAAAAAGTTATGAAGAAAATTCAGCAAAACATCAAAACAGCACAAGACAGGTAGAAAAGTTATGCTGACAAAAAGAGAATTCACAGAGAATTTACCATGGGTGATCATATGTATCTAAGGATTAAGCCAAAGAAGAGTAATTTGCACACTGGAATTTGTGAAAAACTAGCTCCACGTTACTGTGGACCTCTTGAAGTGCTGGAAAGGGTTGGACCAGTTGCATATAAGTTGGCTTTACCCATTCACATTAAGGTTCATGATGTATTTCATGTTTCGTTATTAAAAAAATATGTGCATGATTATGATCACGTTATTGATTGGAATGTGATTCAGCTGGAACCAGAAGGGGAATTCCTTCCAGAGCCACTTCGAATCTTGGAGTTGAAAGAAATTGAGCTCCGAAACTGGACAGTGGCCAGGGTAAAAGTGCAGTAAAGGCACTTTACATCTGAGGAGGCTACTTGGGAGAGAGAGGCTGATATGATGGAAAAATATCCATCACTGTTTACACAGTAATTTTGTTATTTATTTTGTCAACACCGAGGATGATGTTTGTTTTTAGAGGGGGAATATGTAATATCCCAGGTTGTTATACTTTTATTTGATAATTGAAAAAGTCCAAAAGGGTGCAATGGACCCCAATGGAAAACATTTTTGTGTATTCATTTTAATATTTTAACTTAATAAAATAAAATGGAAAAATTATGTGCAATGACTAGATTGAGATGTGGATCTAAAAACCCAATCCATGAGGATGGATGAGGTGATAAGACTTTCCCACAACTTCCAAAAATACTTGGAAGGAATAAAGAAAGATACTAAAATTATATTTGGAGATAAATTTCCAATTTCCCCAATAAAGAGGAAAGTATTGGGAAGAGATGGAATAAAGCTGGAAAAGCAAAAAAGACAACTTTAAAAGTACCTTTGTGGAAGAAACAGAGGGAAAGCCTAGGAAAAACATGAATCAAGCATCTTGAATTAATTGGACGCAGTTAATGGAAACAAATTGGGGAAATCAAAGCTTAAATAAGTTGCTTAAGGATAGGCAAAGGGTTGTCTATCACGGGAGAAAAGAATCTCTACTCGGGGGTGATTTACGGAGGGAGAACTCTACAGTTGGGAGGCAACTAGTCAGACATAAGGGGTATGCATGTTAAATTGAAAATGTTTTGTTCTTTGCTAAGTTCTAAATTTTGTGATGCATTATGAACAATCATACAATAGTTATGTTAATGAGAGCTGTTAAATAAAAATTATGTGTTTAGATATGTGAGAATTTATTGAGTTACAATGATAGGGGAATGACCTATACATTTAACAGATTTCGCTATAGAAAAATTTGTGAGATCTATATGGTTGTACAGATACAATTATGTACATCACCAACTCTTTGAATGTCTCAACCCAGTGATGGGTTTCGATTTGAGGTTAAGTACCTCACAGAGAATGTATTTTATTTATGTTATGTGATTGAGAGTTCTACTAATAGACTATTTAGATCATCAAGAAAACTCATTCTGAAAATAACAGTTCGACACAGTTAGACTTTTCTGTCTTAAGTATAGAAAAAATTATTCAAAAATGAGCATAAGAGATGCATGCATATCTGGTAATTGTATGCTGATACTAAAAGAAAAATATGAAGTAGAAATAATATTGCACAATATAATAAATCTAGTGTATATTTTTTAAAGTATATAAACTAGCTAATCTTTATCATGGAAGGATTATAACATTTTAGATGCAGAAATTATATTTAAATTTTAGATTGATAGTTATGGTGTAGTTAATATAACTCTACAAAAAAAAAAAGATATACAGTTTTGTGTATGTAAAATTGTATAACCATATATGTACTATTACAGTTTGGTTACCCATTTCTATATAAACTATAGAAAAACAATTTTGAAATGAAACTGAGATAGAGAGGTCTGGTTCTAAAATGTAGATTATTGTTATAAGTAGAATTGGAAAGCATCTTTGCTGAAATAAAACATTATGATAATTGCTACAAATTAATTACATGTATACCAGTTATGTATGCAGTACAAAGAAAAGAGTATTACGGTATAACTATAAGCAACAAAAAAATTGTATGATAGTTTTGGGCGGAAATCAAATTAAGAATTAAAGTAACCTGTGTAAGAATGGTTTTTGAATAGTAATATTTAAAGAGGATATATGTAGAAGTTATTAAATTTCAGAGACTGCATTATAAGAATGCATAAAGTTATATGAATAGAAAAGTATAAAATTCAATAACCAGAGAAAAATATGTGTGCCACCACTTTGTGAACACATTTAAGAATGCAATGAGAATTTTATCCCCTATCTTTAGAAGATCTTCATTCTTGGGTAATAGTACAGTCCTTAATGCCCAAATAATTACACAGAAAAATTTATGCATTTTAATCTAATATTATAGATATCTTCATTGTATAATTTCTTTAGAAGCTTGTGTCTAAGATAATGCCTAAATGAGATGGATTAGTAGGTTGGTACATGTTGTCATTAGATTGAATATTCAAATTTAGCTTTGCAACCAACCTGAGATTAATACAGTAAATAGAAAATCCAGTTAGGGACAGAAATGTGGAAATAATGCCATACATCCATTCGTGTATAAGTATATTACACGTCACCTGAAATCACAAAGAAATATGTTGTGTTGTGTTGTGAGTAATCTCATATATATGCATATAATAGAAAAAGGAATTACATAGACGAAAAAAAAATACTGGAAGGGAATATACATTTTTAAACCTTTCACTTGTGTTAAAGGCGTAAATGAGGTTTAATATAAAATGACTGGTTTATCATATTAGCATTAAATTTATGGTGTAAAAATGCCAAGAACGATTTTCATAAAACCATACACAGACCCAAAATCGAATCCAATCTGAAAGGATAAATTTCTCAGCGCTCGCGCTGGGTACTTACATCCAACATATCAAATATTAAACTAAAATAACTCAGATTTATTTCAGAGCAAGAAAGAAAATTTCATACGTACATAAGAAAAGAAGAGAGAAAGAGGCAGAAATTTTATTAAGAACTAAACTTAATCGTTAAATTTCCCGACTCTCAAACACGAAATCGTATTCGTTCCGAAAAGAAAGCTCAAGACTATAAATGGTAGAATGCAAACTTATAAATGGAATGTCTAAGTCAGTCCAGGCCATGTGGTCTAAAATATCAGAAGTATTAACTGACTTTGTCTACGACAAATATTGTAAAATACATATTGAATATGAACGCCGGACAGAGGGATATTCAATCCCAAGTCCAAATCTAGCCATCGTAAAGAGGATAATGTGACTTTAGGGAAATAATTTAATACTTTCACTGAAATTACTTAACATTTCCCTACGATAGTCAAGATGGTCGCGTGAACTTGAACTACATACAAACAAAAAAGAAATCGAGGATTAGAAATGAGAAATACAACCAAATGGGAAAAAAAGCAATGTTGTCGAGAAAGACTAAAATCATCCAAAGGAAGTTACCAACTGAGTAATGGAGATCGATCATTCAACCTATAGGTGAGTAAGGAAACAGATTTCTCGTGTAGAACTGCTTGACCATCTCAGACTGGGAGGATTACCACATATGTTAATCGTAGCAGAGGAGAAATGCTCTGAGCTAACCGGTGATTGCTGGTTGAAATGATAAAAATGAAAAAAAGAAACTTTTATGCCTTTGAAATCTTAGTGAGGAACTCCTTTTCTTCCATCCACTTGGCACTCAATCCATAGTCATCCCTCTTATCAAGGTGTGGAACTTGAAGTGAAGAAAAACGTGTGAGGTGGTACCAAAATATTAAGGCATTCGTACTCCAGGCAAGAAATTCAAGTTTAAAATTTAAGAATTGGGAGTTACGAGGTATGGGAGACAGTGCAAGGTATTATTCCAAATCACCTAACATGATCATAGAATGGAAAACCCTACATATCGAATCTCCATTCTTGCCAGAAGGTACCGAGACGCATAATGGTACAATGTACTTAACGTGGTAGATGGGTTCATGAGTTTATAACTATAAAAATGCCAATTAAATGAGAGGGTATGTATTATAAGCCTCATCAATAATACGAATGTCTGGAAAAGTAAGAAATTAATTCAGACAGATACCGAATAGATAATGACATGGATATGTTTTCAGTATAGTGTGTTAGTAACATAGATTTCATGATATATATATATATATATATATATATATATATATATATACACATCCTAAAGGGCATGTTGGGAATTAGCCTTAGGGTAATGGGTGAATTATATAGTGATGTTAAAAGGAAAAGGGACTTCATGTATTAAATTAAGTGACATTGATAACAAAAGGTTATGAATGATAATTAGAAGTGTTTCATGTATAAGTGGTTAGGAACTTTTATAAATGAAAATGAAGACATCATACACAGGTGGGAGATTTATATGGTAAGTTGTAGATACATATGTCTATCATGTTCATTATATGATATATTGGCATTATGTGTAGATGTATTTATTAAAATAAAAATAAAAATTTAGAGGCGTTACATTGGGTAAAACTGTGATAAAATCCATTAAATTATCCTCCCAACATTCACTTGGAATGGATAAAGGTTGTAGAAGACCTGGGGTCTTAATTGTCTCAACTTTATTTTTTTGGAAAACCAAACATTTTGCTACAAAATTTTGAATATCATATTTAAGGCCATCCCAAAAAATTCTTTCTTCACCCCGTGGTAAGTTTTAAAAATCCTGAGTGACCTCCTAAAGGAGAAGTGTGCAATTTCAAAAGAATATTTTGTTTTAGTTGGGAACTATTACAAAGATATAAGAGATCTTTGTACCATAAGGAATATTTTTTCCAATTCAATGTATCAGATGTACTGGGATCTTGCCGTAAATTTTGAATGAGTATCCACACTTCTTCATCCTTCTTCCATTTATCCCTTGCTTCAATTATCCAATCTGGTTGGATAATATAAATGGCACAAAGAAATGCTTCCACCTTTCATTCTTTCTTGATGGTGCATCTGTAATAACATTTAGCTTCCCTTTTTTTTAGATTATTTCAAAGTCATAACCCAACATCTTTGTGACCCATTTTTTCTTCTCTTCTGAAGATAGTCTTTGTTCGAAAAATTGTTTAAGACTATCATGATCATTTTTTACCTTGAAGTGTATTCTTATTAGGTAAGGTCACCATTTCTTTAGTGCATGTAGTATTGCTAAAATTTCCTTCTCATAAATAGCTTTCTATAAATAATTTCCCTTAATTGGACGGCTTTCAAAAGCAATGGGTCTTCCTTCTTGCATTAAAACATCATCAATTCCATTTCATGAGGCATCACATTCCACAACAAAGGTTTTTGTGAAATTTGGCATAGCTAAGACCGATGCTAGGCACTTTCCTCTTTAATATGTTCAAAGGAATTATTTACTTCAGGAGTCCATGAAAATGCATCTTTCTACAATAATGTTGTTAGAGGTGCTGCTATTCTCCCATAATTCTTAACAAACTTGCGATAATACCTTGTTAACCTGAGAAATCCTTGCAACTAATTTATGGTTGTGGGGACTTTCCATTCCTTAAAGGATTTAATTTTTTTAGGGTCTACCTTAACACCATCATGAGATACAATATGACCCAGATATTCCACCTCTTGTACTAGAAAGAAAAATTTGGACGCTTTTTCATATAATTGTTTCTCCTACAATAGTTTGAGCACCCTGTCAACATGTTGAACATGATCCTTCCAAGACCTATTGCATATTAGTATATCATCAAAAAATACTAGAAATAATTTTCTATGGAAGGGTTTGAAAATGGAATTCATCAATCCTTGAAATGTAGAAGGTGCATTGGTAAGTCCAAAAGGCATGATCAAAAATTCATAATGACCCTAATGAGTTCGAAATGTTGTTTTCGGAATATCTTCAGTCTTCATTCTAATTTGATGATATCTTGAATGAAGATCCAACTTGGTAAAATAAATTTATTCATGTAATTCATCCAATAATTCATCAATCACATGAATGGGAAATTTGTCTTTAATAGTGAGCTTATTGAGCTCCTATAATCCAGACACATGCACCATGATCCATCCTTCTTGTGAACCAATACAACTGGAGTAGAGAAAGAACTTTGACTAGGTCGAATTATACCATCGTCTAACATTTCTGCAATCGTATGTTCAATTTCACTCTTTTGGACATAAGGATATCTATAAGGCCTAATATTTGGAGGAACACTTCCTGGAATCAAATGAATAACATGATCATGATAATGAATAGGTGGGATTCCTTTGGGAGTTTCGAACAACTTGGAATGATTGTCCAAGAATTTTTGGAGATCTGCAGAAATAGACGATTTTGATGTTGGAACTTCTAGTGAGCATAATTGTGAAGTTACGCCTCATTGTTATTTATTCAGAAGCTTTGTCATGGCATTAGAGCTTATTATCTTTCCCGGCTTCCCTGAGATACCTCATAATTCAACTTCCATTCCTTCTAAAAAAAATTTCATGAAAAGTTCTGGAAAATTAAAAGCTACTATCCCCAAATATTGTAACCATTGTACTCCTAGTACAACATCAGCACCTCCCATTGTAATGGAAAGAATTGGAATATTCAATACATATTCCCCCATTGTTCACTTGATATTATGGAATTTTCTAGAGTAATTTATAGTTCTTGCATTTGCAACTATCACTTGACATTCTAGTACTGGGTATAGGAAATAATTCAATTCCTTGGCTACCTTACAATGAATAAAATTATGGGTACTACCCGAATCAATCAAAACTATTACCTTTTTCTTCTTTATATGTCCTATCTTGAGAGTTTGAGGAGTGTTAATTCTTGCCAATGCATTACACGATATGGTGAGAATCATTTCTTCCTCTTCTAGGGTTGGTTCCTGGTGCATATCCTCTTATTTTGGATATTCTTGTTCATTTTTTATTCTTCTTCACAATATATGTAAAATAATTTCTTCTCAGCACACTTATTGCCTTTAGTGTATTTGCTATCAGAACTGTAGCAAAGCCCTTTTTCTCTTTTTTCTTCCAATTTTTGTGGTGTCAACCTTGTAGGTTGTGGAAGTCTAGGAGTAGCAACACTTCCATCTTTATATATGTGAGTGGTAAGCTTCCTTTTCACGATAATTTTACATTTAATTTTTCTTGCCAACCTGAATGCCTTTTCCAATGAATCAGGTTCCCAAATGTGAACTTTATGTTGTATGCTATCCTTTAAAGTCCCTATGAATACATCAATCATGTGTTCCTCTGGAATATCAGTTACCCTTTTATTCAATTTTTGGAAGTCCTCAATGTGCTCCACCCCTAACCCTTTTGCTTGAGATTTATCAATTTTCTGAAGAAGGTGTTTCTTTTTGTATCCTCATAATGTGCTATCATTTCCTCTGTAAAAATTGACAAGTGACAATTTTTTTACAGGAGTAAAGCCATCAATACCATACAAATTTATTTTGTTCTAAATGTAAAGTTGCAATGCCGCGTACCTTTTGTGTGTTTTGCACATTATTGAGATCAAAATATTACTCCACTTGCAGTATCCTTGCCATCAAAATTCCTCATATCCATATTTGGAATATGGTGGTTCTTCCATTGAACATTAGAGTTTATGAAATCATGATTAACATTTATTTTGTTCTCATCATGAGTTTCCTCTACTATCTTTTCACCATTAGGGAACATTTCTTGTATCAACTTTTTCAAAACTTCCATGTCTGATTTTAGATCATTCTTCATGTTTTCCATGTTGTCTTTCATTTTTTCATTGATCTTAGCTTCCATGCCAACTTCTATTCCATCCATATTATTTTTTGTTTCTCTTTGCGAGAGAGCGAGAATTTGGTGCTTATACTTTGTAATTTTGATATTTCATGTCACATTTCTTCATCTTCACAAGTCATAGTAGAGAATTATGAAAGATTAATGGGTTTTGAATTCCTTTAGGTGGAATTTTAGAACCGAATACGTATCTATGCTACAATATGCCCTTGGAATAAATTAAAACTGATTTTTCACACAAGACTTATGCAATTCGAAAAAAAATACACACCTTTTTCTTACTTTTGATGAGCTAGAGATTGAAACTGAATTATCTATGTGATTTCCAATATTAAATATTTGAAGTTTGGCCCTGTAGTATGCCTCTAAAGCTTCTTTCAAATGCCATAGGTCTATCCTGATTTGGATTCTTCAAAGAAAAGTTATACCCAATCTCCCACAGTGACCTAATTCTGGACTAGCTCACCAAGGCAAACTTATACGACGTCTTTGCGTGTCCTTTGTTTCCTCCTTCGGCTCTAAAATTGATATAAAGGAAAATTAAATCCATGTACTTACAGATACATTTTACATAATTCCAATCCTATTCTTAGAGAGAGAGTTATGACGATTTTCCAACGGTCACCTCTTTGAGATGAAATTTGAAAGCTTGAAACAATTCTAAATTCCACAGATGATATGTCCGAAAATATTTCGAATCAAGCTCTGAAATTTTTCCATGATATTCCTCAAGATTCTAGCTTCATGGTCTAAAAATTTTAGCTTTTGAACCTTCGTATAAAAAATGTTATAGCGAAAATTCCACAATGACTTGTTTGGAGAAACGAAATCCTAGAATCCAAAGCTCTGATACCAAATGTTATGAAACCAGCTCCAGAAATAGAAGAAAAGAGAGACCAATGCCTTAGAAATCAGCCACTTCGAGGGGGAAACCTCCAATACATTACATAAATGAAAAATAATTGGATTCTATAAATGACCAAAAAATCCTTCTATATATAGGAGTCCATGGGGCCACAATATAATCCTAGCCGACCTAACAATAAAAATGGAAGGGCACAATAATAAAAATATTGGGGTTACAGGGGTATAACAATAATGGACTAAACTAGTAATATAGGGACCTAACAATTTTTTTTTAAAAGGTTGTGACTATCAAAATAATTTGAAAGTGACATTCTTGTATATTTTAGATTTTGAAGTGCAATTAATAGTAAAATTGGTTTTGTACATCAAATATTTTTAAAATTATATGATGTGTCTTTCAGGTATCATCACCAACAATAACTGTGGAGAGATCAGGGATCTATGCTTGGACACATAAAAATTGGTGGGTTCGTCAAGAATTTTTTAATTTATTTATCTGCTTATCAGTTTTTTTGCTTGATTGAGCTTCCTTTATAACGTTTAGTGCTACCATCGATATGTATATTGTCGTCCATTAATTTTATAATGACATTCAGAGTTCTCTTTATCAAATCCATGATACACCATGTAGTGTTTTTATCAAATCAACATAGACATTACTCAGTGCTTTTGTGTACTTATACTACTTGTGCGGAATTTTTAGTTAGCATGGTTATTAGTTGTCTTTTTAGTGTTTTTTCATATGATAATGCTTTACTTTGGCACTATTATTTCAAGTGTCACATTTTCTAGAAAACTCAAACAACAATGCTACGGAAGAAATATTGTATATTTTGGGATACGTTAAAAAATAAATGAGGTGAGGTTATATATATATCAAAATTAGTGTTTAAAAATCTCTATCATGAAGTATAGTGCCAATAATTTTGCATAAAAATTATTAGGTAAAATTCATACAGGAAAAAATGGACTATAACTATGACATGTATCTCTTTGTTGTAAAAATGTTGAAACCCTTGTCTTTGTGGAAATGTATAATCAAGGGCATTACTCAATTTCGGGGAGGAACTTCAATGCCACAATCTTCACCCAAGCCAAGTACATCCATAAAATATTGGAAGTTAGGCCATGTTGTTGGTAACCATAAAGATTTTTTTGTTCAATGTCTTATTTATCTGCATCGAGATTAGGTTATAGTTTATACATTGCCCATTATGATGGTGGTAAAAGTGTTCATGTTGATTCCACAACCAAGTCTGACTCTATGAGTACAAAAACTAATTGTTATATTTCCACATGCGAGTGTATTCAATAAAACTATGGGTACTTTGATTGTGTTATGCCAATTAGGTGTTTTTTGCTACAAATGAAACAGATCAATGCCAGGTTGGAGAAGATATAACCAAATATGCGGGCATTTGAGGGAATGACGAGCAGATTTTCACCTTCGGAGAAGAAATAAAGTCGTCTTCATTTTTTCCTATTGTTTTCAAGAACAAAAATAGTCCAGTGACACAGAAAAACCATGAATCATCTCTCACAACGGGTTGGTGGTTTCTAGAATACTTAAGCCCATGTTTCATTTGAGAAGCATAGTTTCTACTTTTTACCACTTCTAATATGCTTCCTAATACGCGAGAGAGAATTGAACGTTGCATCTTTATGTTTGCAATACACTCTTTCAAAATTTTTAAATTAAGTGCCATATGTGGATGAGAGAAATCTAGTCCTATACATAGCGAGGGCCTTGGACTTAGTCTCACTTAGTTTTGTCCTTTGGATTCTAGTTCAAGATTTTTTTGGTTGATTACAACTTTATTTCATGCTTTCCTAGTAGACACTAATCAATGTTCAAATATTTGAGAGCTTGTTAGGTCTTACATTTCTTGGCCAAAAATTTATATGGACATGTCACCTTAGATCTCAAAACAACTCGCACCTCACTGATAGTTAGAATACAACCTCCGTCTCTTGGTTGTGAGTTGTAGCATCTTGATAGAAATACATAACTCGGAGCATATCTTCCTAATCTTATATATACTCCATCAATGATCTATTAATATTTTCATACTTATGGACTTTGACGGTGACAGAGAGATCAATTAGGATGTTTATTTCCCTAAGCAGCATTTGCAACCTAAAAATTGTTGGCAATATGATGCAAAGTGTTGTCCTTGATGGCAACTTACTTGATAAAGTTGATGGCAACCTACTTGATGAAGTTGTCCTTGATGGGCCGACTTGTCCTATTTGTTAATGATGTAAATGCGATGTATCTATAGAGCGATTCGGATGTAGTGGAGAAAGGAATTCCTGTGGGGGAGCGGAGCAATGATGAAAGTAGTGTCCTGGCTTATGCGGGTTTGTAAAGGCGAAGTAGCGTATGTACACGGAAAATTACGTACCAAGTAGTGTATGCCTATTTGTGCTCTAAATTTATAAAACCGAGGAAATTTACCATGATGACGGCCCACGGTATTAAGCGGCTAGTTATCTGGCAGTCCCGTCCGGTTACCATCGGCGATTGAGTGGTTTTGACTCATGGTATTGACAAAGGCTAAATCTATATAAGGAGAAGAAGATCATAGTGCAAGTGTGTGCATAGGTACGAGTTTTGTAGATACTTCACTATGAAGTATATATTTATGGAAAGGGGTAATAGTTTATTGATTGATCTGAATTAATAATGCACCTATGAAGAAAATGATGAAGAGGGATCTCTAGATGCGAAATGACTATGTGTTTACTAGATGCGGTTTATGGAATGTTTAGATCGTGATCGGCGAATCTTTTCTTGAAGTAAAGGGATGAAATCGAGTTGTTTATCGATGCGAAAAGTGCCTGATCTGAAAATTTTACGATCTATATGCATGTTCGTTTCATGAAAAGCGCGTGTATACGCGGATCCTCTCGAAAATCACGTATCACAGTTAGGGTTTTACCGAAGAATAAATGCTGCCCGAATTATACGGAGTTTTGTCTCTATTAAAACGTGTGTATGCAAAGGTCGGTGAAGTAAAAGCAACGTATGGAATCTAGGGTTCTTTGAAGTATGTGGAATGAATTGTCGATCTATTTCTTTGTTTTATTGATATCTTGTCAATGATGTATTCATACGGATGCGGGTTGTTTGAATGATTGATTATGCTACGATTATGATGATTAAAGATCAAGTTGGTGGTTGATTGGTTGATGATTCAATGAATGAATTGATGGGGTTATAAGTTTCGGTTTGATGAATGTTGAGCTTAAATATGTGGAGTGGGTCCGATCTGAGAAAATCGATGAAAAGTGGCCTACAATTGCTTGTATGTTGTGTGAATATTTGTTGGATCTAGTATGAAAATTGATGAAACGTGGTCCACGGTGGTCTTTGAGGTTCGAAGTCTTCGGTGAGGGGGCAGCAGCTCCCTTCCGGTGGTAGGCAGTAAAAGCGAGGAAAAGCGCGGGGGTAGTAGCTCCCTTCCGGAAGAGGCTGGTAAACTAGAGCGAGGGGGTTGTAAACCCTTCCGGAGAGAATTTTGGTAAATGAGAGAAGGTTGTATACACGGTGGGTGCACGTAGGTATGAGTACGTACTTACCGGTACATGGTTGTAAGAAGTTTTATTTATAATAAATATTGAAGACGAACGATGTCGGTGGTGGTTTCTCCCAATTGGGTTTCCACCTTAAATCCTGGTGTTCATGTGTGTTGCTTATGTGTGATGATTTATTATGTTCTTCTTGCTCATGTTTAATGCTTACTAAACATCTAATGAATGAATGATGCAATGATCTAAGTAAAGAATTATACGCATAATAAGATTTACGGTAATACGCAAGTTTTGTAAGGATATCCACGTGTTGGGCTCAGGTAAAGTAGCGTATGGGTTTTAGAGAAAGAAAAAGTAAAAAAATTTCGGTCGAACTAAATGCGGATTCTCTCTCAGTATTTTTCCAAAAAAAATTCCACAGAACAATGTTGGAATTTCCTTCAAATGTATACTTTACTCTATGATTAAAGATGGTCATATTGTTTCCTCTAAATCAAATTGTTGAAAAAAATCAAAGCATCAACTCAAAACAACCTAGCATAGGTCCACAACGCTTTTCTCAACCACAAACCTTAGGCTCTATAAGGTTTGATTAATATGCCACATGTTAATTTTTAGCGCATGGTAGCGGTTATGCACTCAGAAAATTACTGCTATAACTAGCTAATTGGAATTTGTAACCTTAAATAAAAATTGTAACTTATGAATTGGGTGTGATGCAGCGATATTAGTTTGTGATGAATCTGGTATGGTTGTAAGTATACGGCTTGTAATAATTGTAGTGAAATCTTTGGTCTAGTACAAAAAGCATCATAGTTGGCTTATGTTAGACTAGTATTTCTTACCATTGTTGAATACTATATTCTCTACTTACTACATATTAATTATGGTTCAACTCCATCTAGAGCGAGAGGTAATATTGGGCATACAACTTCTTACTTAATTCTGGTTTGTCTTACAAAGAGTATATTACTAAGTATCCTATTTTACTTACGTAGTACTTAGGATTAAATTATTCTTTTATGTAAGCTTACAATTGTCTTACTTAGTAAACTATTTCCTTACGAATATGTGAGCAACCAACTATCGTCCTAGTAAATACTCAGTAATTATTATGTACTTATTAGACCAGGTTAAATTAATGGTTCAGGTATCCATGAGTAAAGTAATGGAACAAAGCGTTAATAATTATAGCTAGCTTAGTTTCATACTTACTCTAAATACTATTTATCTTAATACTATTTATAATATCCAAGTATAATAGCTTGTGAGCCCTTAGTAAGTAAGTATGACTTGATGGATTCGTGATAACCTGTGTGGTAGGAAAAATGACTTTGATACATTTAGCTTACCTTTGATATATAATTGATGGAACATGGATTGAAGCCTAATTGAAAAAATAATCTTAGAAAGGAAGAATTAGATCCCATAACATTTTTCATTGTCAACCCTAAGCAAGTTTTTCTTATGTTGTAATAGGTCTCTGGTTGGGTACGAAGTGGTATAAATATCTCTAGACCTATCACATTGTCGATGAAGGTCTACACTTTTATGAAATATTATTGGACTGTGGGAGAAATGATCGGGATAAGAAGCCCTACTCAAGGCGGGGACTTGCTTTGCTTACCAACCTACCTTGCTTAATTATTATTCCCAAGTACTTGTGGGTTATGTTTTATGTTATTTCTTTTATGAATGCCAATATTTGAATTCAATTTATTTGAAATATTCATTTCTTCAATTTTGATTGGGTTGTTTTCTCTTTTTATAAATGAACTTAAAATAAACACAAGTAACTTGTAAATTTCTTAGAAGATATATTTTCAACAAAAATGGCATTTTTGAGGTTAGCTTTTATTAGATTGGAATTTAGCAATTGAGATATTTACATGTAGTTATCAATTTTTAAATTCACGAATGTTATACAATGGAGTGAAACTTTTGGATTTCATGTGAACTATGTAATGGAAAACATTACTAATTGCATGAATGAAAATTTAAGTACAAACAAGAAAATCATCAATTATTAACATTACAAATCTTATGCAATGGAGTGAAATTTTTTATTTCATGTGAACTATGTAATGGAAAAATTACTAATTGGATGATTGAAAATTTAAGTGGAAACAAGAAAATAACTATAGAGAAGTGGGATATTTGATTTATGGTTTCCCCTATAGCTTATACAAATAAAGTGCTATTCAATATGCATATTTTATCTTCACCATAAATTTCTTGTATTGACACAATAGTATTGCATGGATGCATGCCATATATTATACGAAGTGACATGGACATGGGCTCTACATAACCAACTTCCAAGATTTTCCATATCCATGGTATAATATGGGATATATATCAAAGATATATACACAATTAGTACTATAAATCTCAAATTTTTTTGGGATGGAATAAATGTTTTGTATTTTAAATAATTTGGATAAAAAATTTCATGGAAAACAAGAGAATAACTACTTGAGGTGTGAGTATTTAGCTAAGAATTTAGCTCTTGCTTGATATATAAAACAAAGCATATGCATTGTGCACATTTTGTCTTTACCTTTTTACAAAAACAAGTGGTATTCATCATTCACATCTTTATCTCCAAATTAAGAGCCCCTTTGAGGAGCTCACAGAGGGAAATGCCTTGCATTGATGGAGACATGAAAGGAAACATTGTGTGGATAAATGTCATATACCATACTTCATGTACATGTAGATGTGCTTTACGAGATCATCTCCAAACATTTTTTTAATGGCTTTAACACATATTTTTCACATCCACAATGACGCTTATCCATATCTATACTTTTTTAGATATATCAAGGATATATATATCCTTAGTATATATATATTAAAAATAGATTTTTGGATGTCTGCCTATATATATATTTTGGTAATTCTTTAGATCATATCAATATACATTCCAAAATATATATTTAAGTATATATCACTAATTGAGGTGGCGAGCTCTCTATTATTCTAAGTATTATAAGATATATAGTTAAGGAAATTTTAAAGAATATCTAATTCCCAAATATTATTGAGGTATTATTAGTCTCTTGCCTCGTTGAGGACTATAGCATTAAACTTCATGGTAAAGTTGCATTGACTATACATTATTTGGCTACTGTTTTTCAATTTTAACCAAATTTTAGAAAAAAATGCTTATTTTTCTATTTTTTCAAAAAATAATCTCTAAATTTTCGGTAAATGCTATTTCTAATTTTTTTTTGATTAACTAAGGAAGCTCCCATGGAAATAATTCCCCTTGTGGAGAGAATTCTATTTATTTTCATTTTTTGGAATGGCTTACAATTCATTTTAAAATTAAAAATAAAAGTAATTTTGTGAATGGTCATTGCATTGGTAAGTGCTCTTGCTTGTTAATGTTATGTTAGTTCTTTTTCTCAGTAATTTTGAGAATTATTGTGGTTGTTTTGTTAGTTCTTTGTTCAATGATGCGAGAATTGATGATGAAAAAATGTTGAATTAATATTATTATGTGTAGGAGAGCTAGGGTCATTTTCATAGTGAGTGCTATGATACTAATGAATGATACAATAATTGGTATAATTTAATTGCACGGAAGAGTACTTGTGGGAGAACTTGATTCCTTTTTCATGAAAAGGGTGCTAAATAAGTTTTGTAGTTTTGCAACAATAGAAGTAGTTGTATGAAGGTGGTTGTGTGAAGCTGGCTATTGATGCGGTTGAAATACACTATTATGTTAATTCTTTGTTCAATATGCGGAAATTCGTGGAATATTTCATAGGATCGAGGGGAGTGGAAGTAAACAAATGTTGAATTAATATTATGTGTGAGAGATGGTTCCCTTTTCATAGTGAGTGTTATGATACTAATGAAAATGTGGTAGATGATATGATTTCGTTATGTGAAAAAGAGTACACATGGGAGAATTGGGGTATTTTGCATAGACATGGGTGCTAAATAAGTTGTGTAACGAATGTCCATTAGGATTTTTCTATTTAAATTATTATTTAGGATTATGGAACTGTAAAATTATTTGTATGAAGAATGGTTGTGCGAAGCCTAGCTTTTTGATGGAGTTGAATGACACTATTATGCTAAACCTTTGTTTAATTGTACAAAAAATTAATGAAATTGCGAGTTAAATAGGACTACGAAATTTGCAATCGTGCTGGACAAATGTTGAATTAATATTATTATGTTTCTTTAGTGGAGTAAAAAGTATGTGTGGGAGAAGTGAGGTCCTTTGCATATTGAGAAGTGGGGTCGTTATGTTGAAAATTTCTGCAGGTAGATGATGAAGTAAGTGCGGGAGAATCGAGGTCTTTTTTACATGAACAAGGTGCTAAACAAATATAATTTCAATTCATGTGAAGAAAAAAGTGTTTTGCTACAAAACAAATCTGCGTAAGGCTTTATATTTTTTATTATTGTTTAGCAACATTTTTCAAAAGTACAAAAGTACTTGTATGAAATTGGTTATTAAGCTAGTTTTTCAAAGGTATCACATGTGGAGTTTCGAGTGTGAATTAAGGGATTTATTGATTGCAAAAAGTAGGCACGTGTGGATGAAGTTGTGCGAGAGGATGTTATGTGTGTGTGGATGTTATATAAAATTTTTGTGAAAAAATCTTACAAGATAATAAACATAAAAATATATTTCTTAGTTCTTATTTGGGGACATTTTCTGTGAATAGTAATTAGTTGATATTAATTTCGAATGTTAATAGCGGGAATTTTTGAGTGTGGAATTAGTTAACGGAAAAATTTGTGCATAGATGGTTGTACATGTGTGGAGGCTCTTGTGAAGAACAAATGCATGTGCCAAATATGTAGAATAAGGGAAGTCACAAGTAGTTAATTGTAATGTGTTTTATATCAAATTTATTATTAATAGATTTTCAAGATGTGGAAGTGCATACGATGAAAGCTTGAAATATTATTGCACATAATGGTGTGTTTTTTCGAGGTAGTGTGTGCGGAGAACAAATTATTCGTTCCCATGATTTCGGGGTCCCATTTATTAATATAAGTTTGAAATGTGAGTGTTGATGGAAGGGAATTGTTGAGTCTAGAATTGGTTGTGCGTAGAGAAATTATTTGTAGTTTCACACATGTGAATTTATGCAATGTTAAAAGTGTGCGAAAAATTAGTTAGTGAATTGATTCTTGAGATAAATTTTATTTATTCGCAACTCTATTTCTATTAATCAAAAAGCGGACTTATCAAGATGATGAAAAGATATGAATTATGGTATTATATTTGTACCATGTTTGGATAGAGAAAAATAGTCGTAGATGGTGAATTTTTAAGGAAATGAGAATGACAATATTTGAAATGGCTAGTATAGTGAGGGCGAAACATTGTTCGAGTTGATAGAGAAAACAATCAGGGCATGTAACATTTTCTCTTTGTATTTTCATTTAATAGCTTGAGTATTGCCTGATATTTTTTGGCTTACTAATTGTTATTTGTGAAGTTGTGCTTGAATGATAATAGTAGTGCGGAGATAGAGAAGTTGTACAATATTGGAAACTTTTTAAACCATTTACCTTTGCCTATTTTGTTTTCATTTTGAAAATACTACAAGTTTTTGGTTCACCAAGATTTTCTTTGTAATACTTTGCAAGCTATGTTTTTCTCTACAATTGTTTTCTATTACTTCATAAAATGAATATAATTTATTCATAAATCAAATTTTGTTCGGTTTATAAGTCTTGAGGAGTAGTTGTCAGTGATTTTCCATAGAGAGTAACTTTACTATTTTTGAGTCTATTATTGATAGTTTTACGAGATCGATTTTATAGAGTAATGGGAGAAACTATCAAGTCTTTGTCGTAAAAAGCTAAATTTATTATTTTTTGTTTCTATTGATAGTTTTACAAATTTGAAGTTTTCGGTAAATTAAATTATAAACTTGGAGTGCATATTAGTGAATGTTGGGTGCCGTTCGAGAGGTATTTTATTTTAGAGAAATTGTTTATCCTTTGCAAATAATTTTGATTTCGAAAGAAGGGAAGTTAAACTCATAGTGACAAAGGTTTCTCTGAATCCAAATATATTCACTTATTTTATTCAAGTTACCGAACTAAACACACATTTAGAATTTTCTGTTGTGGATAGTTTCCTCGAGGAAAAGGAAGAACATGAAGTTGACATTGTTTAGGAATTCTTTTGTGCAAGTTCTGAGGTTCCTTCGATATTTAATGTATAAATATTTATTTGTTTAGGCTATGTTGGTATTTTTCATTGGCTCATTTCATGTGTAGCGAGGATATAAAGTACATCATATGTCTAAGAAATGTATTTTCGGTGTGCTTTATGAGACATACCAAAATAATTTTTATGTTTAATTGAGGTTATGTCATTTCAGGTGTTAGCTACTCGGTGACATGATTACCCAAGAGCTTGATAGGTTTTTATGTTTTTCATATCTGATACCGCTTCTACCATTATCTGAGCATGTGTTTGAAGACTTGCCCAATAATTATATATCATTAGGGAAGTTTGGGTAAAAAATGTATCAGTGAAGTGTACAAAAAAAATCAACTTTATAAAAAAATAGAGGGATTCAAGATGACGATGTCAACCATGAAGGCGACGATTCATGAGTTTGGAGTAAAAAAGTAAAAATATTAAAAAAAACTATTTTTAAACTCATAATGTCAACTTATCTCCCTTCAATTTTTACTCAAATTTGAAGTGGAAATCCGTTGGAGGTATAATTTAATTCTCATGCAAGTACACATTTTTCATACTTTTTGATTGACCCCGCTACAAGAAAATAGAAAATACATGAAAAACATGATTGTAATCACACTATTTTTCATGTATCTCTCATTTTCATGTATCATGGTCCATAAACATTCTATAACATGGGTACTCCTTGGATGGTGAATTAATTACATCAACAGTGATCTACTTGAAATTTGAGAAATCATGAAAGCTAATTTGAAAATATAGTTAAAAGTAGTTTTTTATTTTTTCCTCTAAAATTTAGTGATGTATTAATCTCATTTTATTATTTCCACTATTATTTTATAATATTACTTAGGAGGCTCATTTTAGACCTCAAAATTTACGTAATATCCATTTTTTTGCGAGGAGACAATTCAATTATGGTATCATATATCGTGGAATCATGCAGTTTCTTTAATTTTTTCTTAATTTAGGATGTGTTTATGAGGAAAGTGTATTGCATGGTAATTTGACAAAGCCTTGTTGAATATCTATAAAATTTAATGATTTATTAGCATAATGGGGAATATATGAGGAAAGAAAGAAATATAGTTATATGAATTCATGGTTTTGAATATAGGCCATTGATTTTATTATTTTTTTATAGATAGGTATTTTGTTGCTGAAGTTTGTAGGCAATATCATCATTTTTTGTATATATTTGAATAGAAAAAGAAAAGAAAATTTATTTATTTTTCATTTATTATTGGAGAAAAGTATTTGTGAATACTACGATGCTCTAGTTTTTGCAAAGTATTTGGATGCTTTCAAATTAGCGAAGCTAAAACAACCAAGGATTTCATGGAGAGGAATAATTTTTCATGGAAAAACCTTGAGTTTATTAGATACGAGGAACTTGTTTAAGTAGAAAACGAGAGCGAGGAAATTCATAGGGTTTCAAAAAGATAAAAAAAATTCTAGTATATGTTGGAAAATTTTTGAAAAAGATATCACATTGAAAAGATAAGAATCTAGAAAAGGTATAGAAGATGCGTGGAAATATAAATTTCAATTTACTAGAAAAAAAATAAAACGATCTAATGAAAAGATTGGTTGGTAATAGGCTATCGGGTGGTGGGGATATGAGGACTTCTCATAGACTAAATCTAGAAAAAGCGCACATAGTTGATTCGGTTAGATCTAGGAGTGTTCTTGAAACATAGAGAATTGATTAAATTGGTGGACGTGGAAGTTGATACCATTGTACTTATTGAATGGGTTAGTAATTATTTGCGAAGAAAATCACGAGAATAGTGGAGGAAAATGCTGAAGTGGATATTAGTTTTGTCCATTCTAGAATGAAAATTATATTGTGAAAATTGGCAAGAGATTAAATAATATGAAGGAATCTAAATTTTCGATAGAAATGTTGTTGATCAAGAGAATTGAATGATTTATCTTGATTTGCAGTATTATTGGGTGAGTAAATTTCATTATCTTTGGTGGTGAAGAGCTTGAATTCTATTGGTCACCAATAGTCGGAAAATCAAGGTGAAAGAAAAAAATAAAAGATCAAATATTCCATGAGTGTGGGTATTTTGTTGAATAGTCCACTAGAAATAGCGAGATCATAATTATAAGTGCCTCACAAGGAGGATCTAATATATTTGATAAACTTGTTGATATTATAAGTGCGGTGAACTCATTTATTTTTAGTCATATATCCAAAATATTACGAGATATTTAATATGCATGGAAAGTTGATTTTTTTTGATCTATGACATTTAAATAAGAAGAACTAGGTCTTCTATTAAGTTTGTCACAAGTGGAATGGAGGGGGACATGGAATTTGTGGAAGCTTACTATTAACTTTTAGTGAGAAGCTTAATTCACTTTCCAAACTAGAAAGAGTTAAAAAAGGGCACCACGATGCAATCGAGATGTGGTTGATCAAGGATTTCATAGTCTGTGAAGAAATCGGAGACATTTGGAGACATTATTTATGAGTTTGAAACATAGAGAATTGAAGAGAAGATGCATATCTGAGAGTATTAGTGATTTTAAGGTTTAAAAGATATGTATATATCACATAGAAAGTGGATTAATTGTAAAGGAGAAGTTTATCGTTGATTTCGAGAAGTTGAAAGAATCGAAGATAGAAAGTTGGACGATATAACTAATTTTAATGCGGATAAAAAAATAAAATAACTAATTTACTTTTTATTGGTGCCATTAGAGTAACTACCTCGATTTTTCAATTGAAAAAAGAAGAAAAAATAAATTAAGGAGGATATATTCAATGAATATGTTCAGAAGGACATTACCATTGCTCGATGAAAGAATTAATCGGAAACTAAAGTGAAGGAATTTATTGCGAGGCTTTGATTGCGAGATAAATGAAGGTAGAATATGAGAGTATTTTTTGCATACTTTAAGTGTTTAAATACATTGGGACATTTTTTTATCATCAAATAATTTTACTATTTAAATATTGTGTATGCATTATGATCGAGTAGTCTAATTCTTGCATGCAATTCATTGTTAGCTATTGCATATGACTTTAAGAGATTACATTTGATGGGGCCCGCAATTTGAGTTGTCATTGAGACAAATTCATTTACCTGCGAAATTAAATTATTGCAATTTTCATAAATGCTATATAAGGCAAGGGCTATCCCTAAACCATGGCTCTATAATAATAACTTATTTGCATTCTCGTTGCAATTTTTTTCTATCTATTAGTATGTTTACAAATTAATAATAAATAGTTATGAGATAAAGTTTGACATGGAATGTTGTATGGATCAGTTAGACATTATACGAGAAACAATAATTGAATAGTTGTTTTCTAGAATTTCTTTTCACTTTCATATATTCTCTAATGTTACATAATGAATAATAGTTAAAATTCAATTATGTTTTATTTATTCTAATATTGACTTTTTAGATTATTTCAATAACTTTTGAATATTTTACATACAAGTTGTATCTAATGGATTTGTTGACGACTAGCATATGAATATGAATAAAATTACACTTGTTGCCAACTATATGATAACTATTGAAGAAATTTATTCGGACGAGAATACATGACTCTACTATTGTAATTGTATTTATTTATGAATTATTGTACAAAAAAGAAAAAAGGCATATACCAATGTTTCATTGTGTAGATTTTTCACTCACGACATTAGGGGTAAAGAGTTTTCATTATGCGAGCGAGTTTCCTAGACTAAAAAATATGAACAACAACATATGATAATAATAGTAAGTAATAATTATAATTATAACTATACATTCAACTATAGGATCTATTTTTTGAAGCATTATGAAAAAAATCCATATTTCGTTTTGAAATGGTCAATTGTAAACTAATTTTTTGTATGTAGTTTGATTATAGACATATCAAAATTTCTTTAATTAAATAAATACGTATTTAAGTAAGCCCTACTAAAGATAAAAAGTACTGTTTTTATTTGGGAATATTTTTCTTGTGAAAAACCCATGTAAGCTTATATTGTGAGTCATAAATGTTACAATAGTCAATTATTATTTGGATGTGGTTATGTGGGAACAAATCTATCTTTGAATTAATTATTTATATAAATTATGGTTTACATAGCTTATTTCCTTGTAATATTTATTAATTAAATGACATTATATTAGATATCATTTCGGGATTCAATTGCGTTAATTTAGTCATTCATCTATGACCATTTCCATAAGGAGAGTAGTCATAAACGACTAATTTCTCATGATTTTTGAATAGTCACTTAGCACTCATTGCATCGGGTGATGCTCACGTGAAGAAGTGGGATTGAAACTAGTGAAATGAATCACATAGAGTCAATCATCACTTCCGGAGCTTGCACCCCCGGTAACCAAGACTGCGGGAGGTCACCCATCCCGGAGCTCCTCGGCTCAGCGCGCTGCTTTGTGGATTTTCCCACAATCAAACCCCACTTAGCTTGCTATCCCATTTGCAAACCCAGTGGAAAAACCCCTCATACTTAAATGACATTATTTAATATTCAAACATATCAATTGCAATAAAAAATTGATGATAGTAATATTTTAGGTGAAGTTTTTCGGTGATTGTAATCAATGTGGGAGGCATATACCACATATGGAAAAATAGACGAGTCCTGGAAAATTTGTGTTATGTAGAAGTGGAAGAAAGGAGAAATAGTAGAAATAAAAAACAAAATGCTTCCATTGCGTGGAGTGTGGTTTCATCATTTGTACATGGAATAATGACATTAACAATTTTGTACCTTTTGGTGAAATGGATAGATTGACATGTAGCAGTAATGTAAATGTTATTACCTCTAAAATGATATTGATAAAGTATTGGACGCAATTGTTGACAACACATAAGCTAGTTGCCATTATTAGAAAATTTTAACATTTAATTTTTTTTCGTACATTGAGTAACTAGTCTACAAATTTCGGTTGTTTTCAAAATATTCTTTATATTTATATGTTTGCATTGTTGTTTTTTAAAACTGACATGTCATGTAGATCTTCTAACTCCCTCTCCGAGGTCTATTTGTCACATTCTCAATAATTTCCTAAGATAAGTTATTATATTTAAGGTTACTCCTCTTGAAAACTCCCTCTTAGAATAAAACCTATCTTAATTTAGTTTTCTACATAAGTATATGCTGATTTGATCCCCTCATTAGGCCATATTACTTTAATCCCCTAATTAACTTTAATATTGGAGAATTACAAAGAATGGCTTACTCCTTTGTCAATCTCTACTTCTATGCTATACTACCATACTTTATTTATTTTCTTCCTCACCTTGTTCATACGAATTCGAGCACCAAGGGCCTATAGACCTATAGCTAGATGTTGAGGATCTCCATGGACTAGTCATCCTTCAACTATACATTTAACCCATCAAGTTGGTTTGTATCTATGTGGTGTAATAATGAAACGCACATTTTGCCCCAAACTACGACGGGAAAAAATGTCATTCTTATGACATAGAAGGCCCGAAACAGCACTATCGCCAAAAACATGGTTTTTCTTCACATTCCTTCCAACACTTGACTTAAACATCGGTAGAATGACGATAGTTTGAAGTTTATATTTTTGTCTCCCCTTATGATGCTCATTAGCTCGTCGCATTTTCGATGATCTGCAGCGTCTCTAGTTTCGCGCCTTAAGTCAAGTGTTGGAAGTCAACGTGAGGAGAAACCACGTTTTAGCATCAAAAAACATCGGTCTTGAGTAAAAGATCATGTGTTGCTAGTCCAACGCCTCCAAAAGTGGTTAGAAGATGGTACTAGAAGGTTGAAGAGCGCGAAACCAAATAATAATATGTTGCTATAACGACGGTTACAGTGACAGAAAGTGGAAGAAACAAAACATTTAAAAAACAAACGTTGCTAGAGACAATGGTTTCAAGACATTGGAAAGGCCGACAAAATCAAATTTTTGTTAAAAAAAATAAACGAGCGTGAGAACGACGGAGTTTGAGCGATCGAGAAAAATCGACTAAACCAAAAAAAACACATCACTATAACGACGGAGTTCTAAGACGTTGTAAGATTGACGAAACAAAAAAGTGAAAAAAATGTAAAAAACGTCGCTATAGCGATGATGCTAAGATATCAGAATAATGATGAAATAAACCATTTTTATAAAATAAAGTGATGAGATAAGCTAGCATCGAATACGAAAGCGCTATAAATATAATATTTAAAAAAAATGTCGGGAAAAGAATTGAATGTATCATATGGATTCTTTGATACTCAAAGTCCACAAAGCTACTTTTCAATTAACGAAGCTACAAAACTTGTGAATATATCATCATCGGTCATCGAAAGGAGAAATTTGGGCGTATATCTTACAATTTCATTTTTATATCCACAATCACTATGAAAGGGAGTTGATCTCCTTCAAACATTATAAGCCAAGTCATTGGGCAGTCTCGTTTGGTTTAATAATTGAAGATTTACAACTGTTCTAACTTAAATGCAACATTTATATCTTGAAAAACTCGGATCTATCATGGAATTAGAAGGCACATGAGTTAATCGATTGGTCAACAAGCATCCCTCGGCCAAGAAGTGGGATTCGGCAACAACATTAATTTGGGCGGCGAGGTTTGGAGACCACGGGGCTGACTACGAGAGGCCCGAATTTCTTGTTTGGTACCACACTTTTAAGGCGCAAATCACACGAAGACGAGTGAACGGACCCTACTACAACTCAACCACTAATCCATTAGCCCTTCCTAAGGCCATATTTATTAAATTTTAGATACTGTGGTATTTCCATGGAAAATTGGGTCACGATACGTGTAATAGTACAATACATAGCACTATAATGAGGACTCTCGGTTAGAAAATATAGCATGGTCACATTTGAAAATTGATTATAAATTTAGATATTGCAAACACTAGTAGATTTATTGGATTGAATCCCTAGGTCACTATTGTGCATAGTTAACCCTAACTTCACTTCATTTTTCTAAAGAATTATGTCCTTGTTAGTAGTATAGACAAATTCTATACTATAAATCATTGGGTAAATTCTTTTGTCCAATAGCTTATTGAAGTTTGGATGAAAAAATATAATCTTTTCATTGAAGATCATTATATTTTGCATTAAATTGATGGATGCCGAGTATGAATAAATAAATGTGTCTTGTCGAATCATTGTAAAAATCCTAGACAACATAATCCCTATGGAAAGAAAAAAAATACCCTACGACATTATAAATAAGAAACATAAACACACCCCTCCTAGTGTCTTATGCATACAAATTGATTGGTAATGCGATTCCAAGATGAGCTTGGCATAGAGAATGGGAATGGAATAGAAATAGGTCTCTTATTTAGGTTTCTTATAACCACAATGTGCCGGGTAAGCTACTAGAAATGGATGAGTCCAAATTTCATGGAATCTTGTATTCAAAGAGAAAACTAAACATCACTTGATGGAAGGAAGATTTACTCACTTCCACCGTGGTAAGGGGTTTTTCTTTATTTATTTTTTGAGTCTAGCTCTCATAGATAAATCTTCTAGGGAGGGCAAGGATTTTAAGTGAGATGCATTATACCTAACCGGTCCATGACCTTTGATCTAAATATGAAATCCCAAATGGTGCCATAATTTGGATCCATCTCCCATTCCCCAAAATATTGGAGGAGTCAACCCAAGTTGAGATTGGGAATCGTCGAAATACATTGACAAAACTGTGCAACAATGCATTCAATTGAATTTGGGGAAAGGCTTACCGAATCAATAGAAATCCAAATCGGGGACTAGAATCATGTATTGTTGATATCACGATAATTGCTATTGATAAATACTATTGATTTTAACTGCAAAGGTTGGTTTTGCTGACATTATCATGATAAATATGAAATTATTACAACAAGAGAAACACTTCTTAAAACCAAAAAGAAAAGAAAAAGGATCCATTAAAGACCCAAACAATATAAGTCTCTTAACAATGACAAGCGGAGGTCAAATCTCTTAGCATTCGGAAGATTCAACAGCACAAGACTCTACGGTATGAATCGAAACCAAAATTCAGAACTGAATTGGAAATATCCCAATTTCGATCACTTGTACATCGGAAAAGAAAAGAATGAACATCTCCAAAATAAATATGCCCAAATCAGAAGAATTTTAGGCAAAGAAGGACACATGCAATATGCGGGACATTCATTCCCATCCCAATTGTGGCAATTCCCCTAGACTCGAAGGAAATATTAGATCCCTCCCTCCATGAAGAAGATAACACTCATGACTCAAAAACTAAGAATATGGATCATACATAAGCACAATAAAGAGTAAAGCAAACAAGAAGTAGCAAGAATAGAGTCATGGATAAGCTATCAATAATAATCCAGGCTTTTGATATAGATGAAAGTACATGAACCCTCCAAATGATCAAGGTTTCATCTTTGAACTAACAAGCATTGTGAAAACATGAAATAATAAAAAATTTCGGAGTACTAACAAAGAAGGAGAAAACATTTCTTGTTACTCATGAAAGCCCTAGTTTGCGGGCCAAATTTGAAAGGAGAAAATATTAGGGTGTCTTATCGGCCATGGGATAATACTAGGAGACACATTCATCATAATTCATGTAAAAGAGTTTCAAGTTATTGACTCTTGAATAGGTCCTTGAACTAATTTGAAATTTCACTCATGTGAAAGTTGAATTCTCAAAAGGAAATATCAGTCCACTAGTGAAAATGGGAAGCCCTAGCCGGTGGGATGGATACCTTTGAAAATTTTGAATGAAAACATATTTGCGAGGAGCCAAATCAATATTGGAATCTCCATATTCATGCATATAGTTATCATAAGAAGAAGTATTGAAATAACACTCTTATAGTTCGAGGAAGTTGACATTTTTGGAAAAAATTATTCATGATAGTATCCTTTATAAATTCTAATGATGGGACTTGTTCTCGATAAGTTGTGTAAAGTCGGGACCATTGATAGTATGATGCAATTTGTATCTCTATGTTGATCTGCGAGGTAGTATGGTGCCACTCTTAGATCTAAATCTTGTTTCTCAACTCAAGTTTTATATACCTACAATGGTACCCTACTCGGTGATGACATAAGGATCAAGGATTTATGCATGCATGAATAAGACAGTCCTTCTTATACTTATTTGTCAGCCCAAGGTCAAGTGTTGGAACTTGGGATATGATGTCACTGTAACATACCCCCATGTGTAATTGCGATTTTTTTTGTTCCTATTTATGTTTGGGTGATCCACTATTCTTTGAATGGCTTAATTTTGACCATTCTTAGATTATTTTTCCAACACCCTTTTTTATGAGGTTTGGCCTAACATCATTGTTCTATTAGATGTGTTTTATGGGTTTGAAACCAGTGATTGCATTTACACAAGGCCGAAAGGCTATGCTTGAAATACCTCGAGGAATCAGCACGAAATTGTAAAGAGGAAATGAAACCTACAACTATCATTTCATATTTCTACCTCTAAAGAAGTCCTATTTTGTGCCTTAGGGAAATATACATGTGTTTCTTGTCTCATTTAATACATCTAACTCTTGGTTGTCATTTAATACATCTAACTCTCTTGTTTTCTCACGTCAAGTTTTATCTACCCTATATTGGCACCCTACTCGGCGATAGCATAAGGATGGAGTATTTATGCATGCATGAATAAGACCGAGTTCTTATACTTATTTTTTCAACCCAAGGTCAAGTGTTGGAACTTGGGATATCTTTGTCACTTGTAACATACCCCCATGTGTAATTGTGATGTTCCTTTTATTTTTATGTTTGGGTGATCCACTATTCTTTGAATGGATTAGTTTTGACCATTCTTGTGTTATTTTTCCAACACCCTTAAGTGGGTTGGGCACTTAACATCATTGTTCTATTAGATGTGTTCTATAGGTTTTGAAACCGTGGTTGCATTTACAAGGCTGGAAGGCTATGCTTGAAATTCCTCCAAGGGGAATCGACACAAGAGTATTGTAAGAGGAAATGAAACCTTCAACTATCATTTCATGCTACACTAAAGAAGTCATATTTTTTTCGCTAAAGGGAGGCCTCTATACATTTGCTACTTCTTTGCATTCATTTAATACATGGTGCATGTGGGAAGGGCCATCAAGTGTATACCCAATTATAAACCTACTAGTGAGTTCCTTGGAAACCGATTTGAATTTTTCAAGCCCCTTTAATGAATTATTCACTACACGGAAAAGAAATTATCCTTATTCACTAAGAAAAAGCACTCTATAAAATGATTTTGGGAAATTTTTCCATCCCTTCCTTTCTTGTGACTTTTGTTAGCGAGGAGTCAACAAATTTTCAAAGATTGTCCTCCAAACATAGGAAAATTTCTCTCGAAAGACTTGGGGACTCATAGCATAATTTTTTGTCAAAAAAGGTTTGAAAGAAATAAACATTAATTATCTCCTAGCAAGAAAACAAAATGTTTGGATTAGTTTTGCAACAAGAGAGGAAAAAATTGGCAAAGCATCCCCAAGATAAAGACGGTGTCCCATAATTGGAAAATAAGGTTTAAAAAGGATGAATTCATTAACAATAATCTGACAAATTTGAATTTACAACAACTGGAAGACTATGCTTAGAAATTCCTCCAAGGGAAACAACACGAGATTGTAAAAGAGGGAAATGAAACTTACAACTATCATTTCATCTTGCTACCTCTAAGAAGTCCTATTTTGTGCCTTAAAGAGCCTCTATATATGTTGTTATACACCATTCATTATGCAGTGCATGTGGGAAGGGTCATCAAGTGTATACCCAATTATAAGCCTTCTAGTGAGTCCTTTGTTTGATTTGATTTTTTCAAGCCCCTTTAATGACTTATTCACTACCTAGAAAAAGAAAGTGTCCTTATTCACTAGAAAAATCACTCTATAAAAAGGATTTTGGGAATGTTTTCCATCCTTCAACTGGCACGGAAGCTTTGGTTAGTGAGAAATCAACAATTTTTCAAAGGCTCTCCTCCAAACATAGGTAAATTTCTCTCAAAGACTTGGGGACTCTGACACAATTTTTATCCAAAAAAGAGTTTGAAAGAAATAAACATTAATAATCTCTAACAAGATGAGAGAATGCGGATTAGTTTTGAAACAAGAAGGAAAAACTAGCCAAGCATCCCCAAGATAAAACTGAGTCTCCCATGATTGGAAAATAAGGTAAAAAAAAGATGAATTCATTTACAAGAATCCAGTCGGTTGCATTTACAAAGACTTGAAGGCTATGGCAAAATTCCTCCAAGGGAATCAAAACAAAGAGGATTCTAAAGAGGGAAATGAAACCTACAACTATCATTTCATACTAATACCTATAAAAAAATTCATATTTGTGCCTTAAAGAGGAAGGCCTCTATACGTTGCTATACACATTCATTTAATACATGGTAGATGTTGGAAGGGTCATCAAGTGTATATGCAATTGTAAACCTACTAGTGGGGTCAGCTGACCCGATTTGAATTTTTCAAGCTTTAATGACTTATTAACTGCTTGTAAAAGAAAGTATCCTTATTCACTAGAAGCACTCTATAAAATTATTTTGTGAAAGTTTTTCCATCCTTCCTTTGTTGGCGACTTTGGTTAGTGAGGAAATTTTAAAAACATTTCAAGTGTTGAGTCCCTATATTACTAGTATAGTCCCTTATTGTTTGTTGGTGTAACCCCCCTTATTATTTATTATTGTGCCTTGTAACCCCCATATTTTTATTATTGTGCCCTTTAGTTATTATTGTTAGGTGGTTGAGATTACATTGTGGCCCCACTAGGATTACATTGTGGCCCCATGGACTCCTATATATACGAAGGGAAGTTGTAATTTGAATCATCCAAGAATTGTTCATTCATGTAATGTGTTAAGGTTTCCCCCTTGAATTAGCTTATTTCTAAGGCTAATATCTCTTTTCTTCTATTTTTGGAGGAAATTTGGTTCACAATATTTGGCCCATGAACTTGGAGATTCTGAGGTTTGTTTGCTATAAATAGGTCATCGTGGAATTTTCGCATAATTTTTTTCTACGAAGGTTCGAGTCTGAAATTTATATATTTCAAAGCCAAAACAGGGAACATCATCGCAAAATTTCGGGAGCTTGGTTCTACAATATTTTTCGGAATATGATGCGGCAAGTTAGGTCATTTTTGCAAACACGAACCTAAACGGGTCATCGTGGTATTTTCCGTAATACATTTTTTCTACGAATGTTCGGAAGCTGAAATTTTCAAAGTGAGAAGCTGCAATGCGGGAACATCTTCGAAAAATTTCGGGTATTGGTTCACAATATTTTCAAATATATGATCTGTGGAAGTTAGAGAGCACCAAAACTGAATTTCATCTCAAAAGAGGTTATCATGGGAAAATCTTCATAACTTTCTCTCTCTACTGAGCATTGGATTGTTTAATGATGTAAAGAAGTGTACAAGTACACGGACTATAGTTTTCGTGTCTATCAATTTTATAGATCGAAGGAGGAAAACAATGACACGTGGCAAGCCATACAAGTTTTCTCTACTCAACCAGTCCAAAATTGGGTCATTGTGGGAGATTGGGCATAAATTTTCCTTGAGTGAATCCAAATCGGATCAAAGTACCTATCGTCATTTGGAAAAGAAGCCTCAGAGGATTACTAGATGGCCAAATAAATATTGGGGATCTGAAAATTACGAGAGATACATTCAATTTCAATATTGAGCTCCTCAAAAGCAAGGCCAAAAGATCGTGTATTTTGTTTCCGAATTGCATAGAGTCTTGTTTGAAAGAATCAAGCTGTAATTGATTCCAAGGGCATATTGAAGAATAGATATCTACTATGTGCATTCTAAAATGGCCCCTAAAAAATGAATTCAACACCCATTAAGCACTTTTATAATTCTCTACTATGACTCATGAAGACGAAGAATGACAACATGACATATCAAATATTTACAGACGAAGTGCAGACAAAAATTTCGTCTCTCGCAAAGAGCACAAAAAAATGAGATGGAAGTTTTCTGAAGAAAGGTGTGGAAACAAAGATGGATGGTTTGAAGAAAGGCATGGAATCTAAGATAGATGGCATGGGAATGAAATGCATGGAAACTCGTATGGATGGTTTGAAGAAAGGCATGGAATCTAATATAGTATGGCATGGAAGTGGCATGCACGATCTAAGATGGATGACGTGGAAGCTAAGATCGATGGAATACATGGAAGACATGATATGAATGTATACATAAAAGGAGTATATGGAAGGTTTTGACAAAGTTGATACAAGAAATGTATCCTAATGGTGAAAAAGATAGTAGAGGAAACTCATGATGAGAGACAAAATAAATGTTAATCATGATTTCATAAACTCTAATGTTGGCGTGAAGAACCCACCATATTCCAAAAGATGGATACGAGGAAGTTTGATGGAAAGGATCTCATAACATGGATACTACGGATGGAGCAATATTTTGATCTTCATAATGTGCAAAACACACAAAAGGTACGTATTGCACACTTTACATTTAGAAAAATATATATTTTGTATGTGGTATCGATGGATGCTCTCTCATAAACAAAATTGTCACTTGGCATGGTAAATTTGTACGGAGGAAATGATAGCACATAATGAGGATACAAAAGAGACAACACATTCTTTAGCCAATTTGATAAATCTCAAACAAAATGGTTTAATGTGGGAGCAAATTGAGGACTTCCAAAAATTTGAATATAAGGGTAACTAATATTCTAGAGGAACACAGGGATTGATCTCTTCATAGGGTACTTTAAAGGATAACATCCAACATGAAGTTCGTCGTTTTGGGAACCTGATTCATTGGAGAAGGCATTCAGGGTTGTCAAGAAAAGATTGAATGTAAAAATGATGGCGACAAGGAAGCCTACCACTCACTTCTATAAACAGAGGAAGTGTTGCTACTCCTAGATTTCCACAACCTACAAGGTTGACACCACAACAGGAATTGGAAGAAAAAAAGAGAAAAAGAGCTTTGCTATAGTTTGTGATAGAAAATACACTAAAGGTCATCGGTGTGCGTAGAAGAAATTATTTTACATAGATTGTGAAGAGGAGGATGAAAAGAAACATGAAACATCAAAGAAGAGGATATACACCGAGGAACCAACCCAAGAAGAGGGAAGAAATGAGTCTGAATATATCATGTAATGCATTGGCGAATTACCACTCCTCAAACTCTCAAGATAGAAGGACATATCAAGAAGAAAAAGGTAATAGTGCTGATTGATTCAGGGTAGTACCCATAATTTTATTCATTGTAAGGTAGCCAAGGAATTGAATTGTTTCCTATATCTAGACACGAGAATGTCAAGTTATGGTTGCAGATGGAGAAACTATAAATTTCTGCGGGAAAATGCCATAATATCAAAGCTAACCATGGGGGAATATGTGTTTAATATTCCAATTCTTTCCATTCCTATGGGAGGTGTTGATGTTGTACTAGGAGTACAATGGTTAAAATCTTTGTCGGATGGTAGCTTTTAATTTTCAAGAATTTTTCTTGAAATATTTTTTTGGAAAGGAAAGGAAAGTCAGAATTACGGGGTATTACAGGGGGAAGTTTGGGAAAGATAATAATATCTAATTTCATGAAAATATCTTCTAAAAGAAAGAACAACGACGCATAATTGCATGATGTATGCTCACTAGATGTTCCAACTTTATCAAAATCATCTATTTTTTCGGATCTCCAAAAAGTCTTGGACAATCATTCCAAGGTTTTTGAAAACTGCCAAAGGACTCCCACCTATTTGTGATCATGATCATGATATTCACTGATTCCAGTGAAGTGTTCCTCCAAAATCGGAGCCTTATAGGTCATCCTGTATGTCAGAGAGAGTGAAGTGAGATGTATGATTGCGAGAAAATGTAAAGGCGGGTATAGTTCAACCCTAGTCAAAGTTCTTTCTCTACTCTAGTAGTATTGAAGTACACAAGAAGGATGGATCATGGTGCATGTGTATACAGATTATAAGGGAGCTCAATAAGATCACCATTAAAGATAAATTTCCCATTCTGTGATTGATGAATCATTGGATGAATTACATGGAGGCAATTATTTTACCAAATTGGGATCTTTGTTCGGGATATCATCAAAATTAGAATGAGAGTAGAAGATATTGCAAAAACAACATTTTGAACTCATGAGGGTCATTAGTTATTTTTGGTCATGCCTTTTGTGCCTTACCAATGCACCTTCTATACATTTCAAGGGTTGATGAATTCCATTTTCAGAAACCCTTCCTTAGAAAATTTTGTGCTAGTACGTTTTTGATGATATACTAATCTATAGTAGGTCTTGGAAGGATCATGTTCAACATGTTATTACAGGCTGTGAAAACTATGCGTGGAGAAAACAATTATATGCAAAAACACTCCAAATGTTTCTTTGGAGTACAAGAGGTGGAATATTTCGGGTCATATTGTATCTCACGAGGGTGTTAAGGTAGACCCTAAGACAAAATTAAAGCTATTAAAGATATGGAAAGTCCCCAAAACCCATAGAGCGAGTTGCAGGATTTCTCAGAGTTAACGGTATTATCAAAAGTTTGTTAAGAATTATGGGAGAATAGCAAATTACCTTTAACAACATTATTGAAGAAAGATGCATTTTCATGGACTCTGAAAGAAACTGAGAATCGTTGAACATCTTAAGAGAGCAATGTGCCTAGCACCAGTCTTAGCTACACGGACTTCACCAAAAACCTTTATTGTGGAATGTGATGCTACAGGAAATGGAATGGGTGCTATTTTTAATGCATGAAGGAAGACCCATTGCTTTTGAAAGTCGTCCAATCAAAGGAAAGTATTTAGAAACCTATTTATGAGAAGTAATGTTAGCAATACTGCATGCACTAAAAGAAATGGAGAACTTACCCTAATGAGGAAGACATTTCAAGGTAAAAAATTGATCATGATATTCTTAAACACTTTTTGGAACAAAGAATATCTTGAATAGAGCAGCAAAAAATGGGTCACAAAAATTTTGGGTTATGACTTTGAGATAATATACGGAAAAAGGGAAACTAAATGTTTGTTGCAGATGCGACTCTCAAGAAAGAATGAAGAGGTGGAAGCATTTGCTTTGTGCCATTTCTATTATCCAACTGGGATTGGATAACCAAAGCAAGGATGAATGGAAGAAGGACGAATAAGTGTGGACATCTGATTCAAAAGTTGCAACAAGATCCCTCGAGTACATTTTGGTACATTTAGTTGGAAAAATGATTCCTTATGGTACAAAGATCTTATATCTTTAGCAATAATTCCCAACTAAAACAAAGATTCTTTTCTGGAGATTGCACACTATCTCCTTTAGGGAGGGACACTCGGGGATTTTTGAAAAACTTACCACGGGAGTGAAGAAAATAAATTTTATTTGGGATGGGCTTAAATCGATATTCAAAAATATGTGGCGAGATTTTTATGGTTTTCCAATGAGAATAAAGTTGAGACAATTAAGACACTGAAGGTGCTTCTACAACACTTTAACCATTCCCAAGTCAACGTTTTGAAGAGGAGATTTCAATGGATTTTATCACATGTTTACCTAATTCCAAAGGAAAAGAGTGTCATCATGGTGGTAGTTGATATACTTACCAAGTATGCACACTTTTTGTGCATTATCTCATCCATTTTAAAGCATTTGAGTACGCTAACTACTTGCATTTATGGAAACAATTCAAAAGCTACATGGAAACCCAAGGGTTATTGCTGAGCGATTCTGAGACATCCCAGTTTTCCTTGCGGAAATTTTTTGCATGAAGTTATTTTCTTGTTTTGGGTACTCAATTAGCTCATAGCTCATCTTATCATCCTACAATCTGATGGGTCAAAACTGAGATAGTTAAATAAATTTTTGGAAGGATATCTTTGTTGTTTTGTATCTGATAAAACAAAACACAATGGGTCAAGTGGTTACCTCTAAGTGAATGTTGGTATAACACTTCCTTCCATGCGCAACAAAAATGACCCCATTTATGGGAACTTGTGAATATCATCCACCATCCATCACTTCATATTTAAGAGAAAATTTGAAGGTTCAAGTAGTGGAAGATCACATTGAGCATCAACAAGAAGTTCTCCAACTCTTAAAGGACAACACGAATTTGGCAAAAAATTGAATGAAACGATAGGCAAATCGACATCGCAACGAGACAAGTTTTGATGTGGAGGCGGGTATTTTTGCGACTTCTGACCATACAAAAAAATGTCCCTCGAAGCAAGCTAAGAAGGATAATAGAGTGTACGCCAAAGTACTATGGTCCTTACAAGGTGTTGGAAAAAGATTGGTACTATGGCATACAAATTGGACCTTGGAAAACTGTACTTTCGAGTGAATCCAATTTTCCATGTTTCATGCTTAAAAGAAGGTTATAGGTGAAAATTGGATTCACTCGTGAAGAAGAAGAGAGCTCCAATTTGGACCATTCCAATTTTGGACAGTGAATCCAATTTTCGCCTATAATCCTAGCCGACCTAAGGATTAAAATTCGGCCCCATGGACTCCTATATATAGAAAGGAGGTTTTTGTAATTTGAATCATCCGAAATTGTTCATTCATGTAATGTATTGGAGGTTTCTCCCTTGAAGTGGCTTATTTTAAGGCAACGATATCTCTTTTCTTCTATTTTTGGAGTTGGTTTCACAACACAAAGAATGTCCTCCAAACATAGGCAAATTTCTCTCAAATAATTGGGGAGTCACAACACAATTTTTATCCAAAAAATGTTTGAAAGAAATAAATAGTAATCATCTCTAGTAATAAGAGAGAATCTGAATTAGTTTTGCAAGAAGAAGGAAAAAATGGCCAAGAATCCCCAAGATAAAGGCGGTCTCCCATAATTGGAAAATAAAGGTTAAAAAAGGGATGAATTCATTTACAAGAATATACTCGGTTGCATTCTGAAATTTGGAAGGCTATGGCAGAAATTCCTCAGGGAATCAACACAAGAGAATTTGTAAAGAGGAAATAGAGGCTCCCAACTATCATTTCATATTGCTACCTCTAAAGAGTCCTATTTTGTGCCTTAAGGGAGGCTATATACATTTCTATACACTTGCATTCATTTAATACATGGTGCGGGTGGGAAGAGTCATCGAAGTGTATACCTAATTATAAACACACTAGTGAGTCCTTTTAGGCCGGCTTGAATTTTTCAAGCCCTTTAATTACTTATTCACTACGTGGAAAAGAAAGTATCCTTATTCACTAAGCACTCTATAAAACAATTTTGGGAAAGTTTTCCATCCTTCCTTTCTTGGGGAGCTTTGGTTAGCTAGAAATCAACAATTTTCAAAGACTACCTGAAGCATGGAAAATTTTTCTCAAAGACTTGGGGACTCACAACACAAGTTTTATCCAAAAAAGGTTTGAAAGAAATAAACATTAATAATCTCTAGCAATAAAAGAGAATCTGGACTATTTTGCAACAAGAAGGAAAAAATGGCCAAACATCTCAAGATAAAGATAGTCTCCCATACTTGGAAAATAAGGTTAAAAAAGGAAGGAATTAATTTACAAGAATCCGATCAGTTGAATTTACAAAATGGAAGTCTATGTGAAATTCCTCCCAAGGGAATCGACACAAGAGGATTGTAAAAGAGGGAAATGAAACCTACAAATACCATTTCATGTTTGCTACCTCTAAAGAAGTCTATTTTGTTGCCTTAATAGGAGGCCTCCTATGGGTCGCTAACACGCATTCATTTAATACATGATGCATGTGGGAAGGGTCATCGAGTGTATACCCAATTATAAACCATTAAATAGGGTGATTACCCTTGTAGTACATACGGGCTAGGTATTATGATAGAGCAAGCCCAATAACATGACAACCTTAATCTCATATGCGAGTGTACACATAATTTACATTCCTATTATGATCTACCATCCATGAAGCTTTCCTTGTGAAATAAACATCAAAAGCACCATGGAAATGCAAAGTCACAAAGAATTAACATGTCCGAGAATATTACCATATCGAAGATACTGGAATGTCTTTGTACTAGTGCTTAGCATGGCTACACACTCAAGTAGTGGAAATATCTCATATAAATACTTTATTTATATATGAAAATCACACAAATTATACCAATTAGTCTTATGCTACCATTACGGTGTAAAAGACTCCATGAATCAACTATCTTTTGAAAGATTTTAAAGGAAAAATGCACAACTAACTTTGGTTGGTTAACACAAACACCAAAGTTGGATAAGTCCATTAGTTTTATGGTCAATGGGAAATAAGTTGGTGATGGTAATAGTGTTGAGCCACTAGATGTGAATTTTAGTGATGGCCATTTCTAAGGATTCTTGTAGCAAGATATACTTCCCATTAATTAAAACATGGCTCCATTTCCTTCCTACTCTAACAAGACACACTACCCAATAATTAAAACACAACCCCATTTCTTTAATGTTGTAGCAAGGCAAACTGCCCAATTATTAAAACATGACTCCATTTTCTTTTGTTGTGAAAGACAAACTTCCCAACAATAAAAAATAACTAAAAATATTTGATAACATCACCTTGTACCCTTTACTAAGGTAAATAACAATATCAGGTATATCCATAAAGGATACCTCTAGAAATAATACGTGTCTATTATTTATAATATTATTTCCATTAAAAATACACCATGTTTAATGTAAAATTTAGGCCCAATGTTTGGACATCATGGCCCGAAGCATGAATACACGAAAGGAAACACCTTGACATCATGCCCAAGCTTGGATGACCTATTTTCATTCATTATCGGGTTGTATAAATGCTTCTAACAATGTAATGCATAACAATATCACATGATGGCTACATAATTAGGAAGGTACAAGTATTTCATAGTGTCTTAGGTTTCTTTTGTGGCCTTCTGTGAGGGAAGTCTAATGAGCATCACTTCTCAGCGTATACATATGTATTAGAAAAATAACGGTTGTGTAGTTATTAGATAAGTCATATAAAAAGGTAGATACTTTGAATAGTAGTAATGTCTGCAAGCTTATACAATGAAATAACACGGACAAAGTTATCATAGGCCACCATTAATTAATGCTACATGAGTAATAGAGCTAAGCGGCTACAATTAATATAACCAATATTGTACGCCAAATAATATCACTCTAGATGTGAATAGATCACAGGATTTATCTACATGTAATAGAAACCATTAAAGGCACTTTCCAAAAACATCAATTTATCTCTTTTATAGCCTTCAGGTGTTCCTCATACTAGCATTCAATGCAACGAGGGAGTATTCACCCAAATATAAGCATGAAGTAATAGAATAAAGTTTTATGTAGCTATTATGAAAAAAGCGCTTAAAGCACAAGACCATATTTATAACCTTAAGTTCTAATTGTAAAATGGGATATAATTAGTTCATGTTATTATACTAAGGATTTGTAGCTACAATTAATATAACTAATGTTGTGCATAAATAATATATCTAGATGTGCATAAATCTGGGATTTATCTACATGTAGTAAACCCTTAAGAAGGCACTTTCAAGAACATCAACTATCTCTTTTATAGCCTTCCAGGTGTTCCTCATACTAATACTCAATGCAAAAAAGGGAATTCTTCACCCCACTATGAGTGTATGATAATGAACTAAAGTGTTATGTAGCCGTTATGCACAAAGCGCTTAAAGAAAAACACCATATTTATAACCTTAAGTTTTAATTGTAAAATGGGATATAATTAGTTCATGTTAATATACTAAGGATTTATATTAATTGGTTTTTACCACCTAGGCTGAAAATACGGACAATGTCTATTCATATATTATTCTATGTTACTACCCGGAGTGTAATATTGAAATTGGGCCAAATCTTGTACCATGACATCATATAAAATCACACAAAGAGAATCATTCTCTTATGGAAATATAACATACAATATTTTGAGGTTAGTATACATACAAAGTATCCTAGAAAAAACTTAAGTATCTCAATTAATGTGATACTCAACACTATAGTGATTAATATGGGTAATGGGTCTCGATCTAGCTACTTTGGAAATGATTCTTCCATCTTAGTCACGGTTTTTTGACAACCAACCCATTTCTAGGCTACTCCGGTACCAACCATTAAATAGGGCATGTAAATATAAGGTAAAATCTATAAATTATATTCGAGTCTATCCATGTAGATGTCAGGGACATGGTTATTATAAGTCATTTTCAAATTATATGCCTATAGATTGGAGCATGTCCAAGGTTAGAATGAAATTAAAATGCATCTGCGACATCGTATATTATTATGATATCATGAATTCCTTCAAGTGTAAGGCACCTCTATTTAAAGTATGGTGACCTAGTATTAAGGGGAAATAGTGCCTTACTTCAAATTTGATGTCTCTTGTGTAGGTCATTCAACCTATGGAGGCACCTTTAATATGTATATATATATATGGGATGCCGATGTATAATAGTGTTGAAGATCACTATTGGGTATGTGTTATATTCTTTCCACGACTAATCACGCGTGGGGAGGGTGACGCGGTAGCCCCACTGTCGGGAGTCGAGCGACACCCGAAATTTTTTTTGGGTTCTTATTTTCCGGTGGGCAGATCCACCCATGGTTTTGTGCATGGTTTTGCACATGGTTTTGGTGTACGATGGTTTTTGGCCCCTGGTATTTTGTAGATCCGGTCAAGGGAACTACGATTATGTTCTAATCCAGGGTTAATGGATTGGGATTTATATTAGCCACAAACATGTATATATATGTGTGTTGTAACACTAAAAGGAATATAACGAAAAATCAATTTGGTCATCTAGATTTGGGATCCCGGGGGAATACTCTGTGTTTATCTATTTTATGTTTTATGCTCTCGCTACTGTTTATTTTCTTTCTTTAAGATTCGTTTGTAGATAATTTATGTACAAGGTTAAAACCTACAATCGAAACCATACCTAAATGTACAACATTGTTCCATTGCCAATTTACGCCACAATGGTGAAATATAAAACATAATCCATGCTTTCCTATGGCTTTAATATGTTATAAATTTTTAGGCAATTATTTCCCATTTTGTAACCTATTACATAGTGTTGTACTGAACAATTTATGGGTATCATAGTTATTGGTACACCTTAGGGATGGGCATGAGGACATGTTTCACAATTTTCCTCCCAACGAGAGATATACATCCCCACCCTTGCTTTTCTCGGGGGATCCAAGTTTTGTCTCACGGCGAGGTTTCTCTGCAACTCTGACCAATGTTGTATGAAAATGAATTTTGTACCCTATCAATCCTAGGTGGATTTGGGTGTGGTGAATTTAGAACTCCCCAAAAGCCATGGGTCTTTGGAACATCCCTGGCCACTGCAGGTTGGGGAAATACTGATTGTGGTTGGAGACATCCTAGGCGGTTGTACGTTTTGGAATTTTAGTGTTATTGGATATGCCCGGGTGGCAATTTTGTTAACTTCTATGCCCTTAGGTAGTTATGGAAGCTATTAAGGTCTCTTTCGCATGGTATACCCAAGCTTGTGGTGGGCGCCACACAACACCATAATTTTGAAAAATAATGCCCTGTCTGTACATTACTGTTATATTAATAATTAAATAAAATATTTTATGCTAATATATATATATTATATCGTAGCCACACAGTGAAATGGTTTTAAAACCTATTATTTCCTAAACAGAAGAAAATGTATATGTACATATATTCGATCAAGGAAACATTTTTTAGCATTTCAGCATGGAATATGGTGATTAATAAGGAATACACCTAATAGAAAATACAATAAGGTCTGTAAGGCTAGAATAAGATTATTTTGTGAATGTTATATACAAATAAAAATGACTCTTGCAAGGTCCACAGTTTAGAAATGATCGGTACCATTAAAAAGCAATCAAAGTAAAGGCAAAGTGTAGTAGCTACGACTAACTATAAATTCGACAAAATCTCTTTATTAATTTACGCCATGAAATTATCTTCCTTAACATAAGTTGGAGGAGAACTATCAAGTTTAATGTTTTTTGATGATTTGGAGCTTTCCCCAATGGAGATGCTAACTCATTTTATCATTAGAATGAAAAATATTCAAATACTCATGACTTGAAATGGCGAAATTAGTTTTTCGGTCATCTTGGAAAGCATAAAATGATGTTCTCATACAAAAAATATGCGGGGAAATTAAAAAAATACGATACAATTGATAGTTGCTGCTACTAACATCCAGGAGGTGGTTGTTATTGCTACTGCTGCTGACTAGGTGGCAGAGGTGGCGTGTCAGGTCTCGACTGCATATGACGAGGAGCATCGTACATATGAGGGGCACCACCACCGGGTGGAGGAGGGGGAATTATAGGCGTGTGTGGAGGAGGAAGGGTAATCCCGGGATGGCGTGGAGGACCTAATTGCAATAAAAATGGTGGTGGAGGGCCAAGAGGATGCATTGCCATTGGGGCAGAATAAGTCATGTGTTGAGACATGTGGAGCAGGTAGGCCTTGAGATCTAGGGTTGCATCATGCTTGGTGAGCCTCAACTCCTTTGACGAGCCCATTAAGCCCGACTACGCTTGAACAAGGGGCATTGTGGGGATTCCTCTACCCACCTCTTTACCTAATTCAGGGCCTACCTAAGGTTTGTGGTGATAGTCTTGACTCGTGATTCATGAGGCGAGGGCGGGCCTTCGATTGTTATAGTAACCACTTCTTCCCCATAGAGGAGGATGAGACCAAGGGTTCGCCTCTCCTCTCGCTCTTCTTGTCTGCTACAACTCCATGTTTCTACCATTGCTTCTTTCTTGAAACCCTCCCAGGAAATTGTTAAAACCCTACTTCCTTCCATTGCTTTGACATCGACATCGAAATTTTTACTACTGCCTCTGCTAGGGGAGGAAGATTAAAATGAATTACATCCATGCCTACTTGTTGGGACTCGACGGTGGTCTCCCTATCCTCTAAACAAATGAAAATATATGAAACCTCCTAGGAAATTGTTAAAACCCTACTTCCCTATTTTACCTATGAATCCCGTTGCGCTAAAAATCCCAAATCTTGAAGCCTACGCTATATCATTTATTTTAAAAATTTATGCTATCTTTCTTGTATAAATGTAAAAGATAATCATTTTATTTTGAACAAATAAAACCATCAATCTCATATTGGCCATTAAAAATTTTTATTCAAACCATCACCATTTATCATATAACTACTTAGCATTTTACATTGGAAGATTTAATGTTTTTGGATCCAATTAACGAAAGTGGTGGCACATTCATTTTATATCCTCAATATTTTCTAAAAGGTAATGCAACCCTAAGTTGTAACAACTCTAGATAAAGTCAAGTAAGCTCAATTATTATAAAGAGGCATCATTTTGAAGAGGATAGAACATCCCCTAGATTTATTGATTTATAAAATTCCAATTAATTAACAATAAGTGAAGGGAAAGACCATTCAATTATAAACATAAAATGCAAATAAGTAGGAGGACAACTTGGAATAAAACCATGAAATCATGTGTTTACATTATGGCTAAACCTTATCATGTCATTCTAAAAAGAAAAGATATAGGGAAGATTATTAAACCTCATATAAAAGAAAAGCGTAGTCTAATGAAGCCAGAATTTCATCCATAAAACAATAGAACTTCTAGCATGATTTTGAAAAAATATGGTGGAAGTTATTGAAAATCTAGGTTATAGTTGTCGATCTTCAAGATTTTGGGTGCCCCAAGTGTGCTTGATGGTGTTCAATCCATTTTCGTCATCAAAAGAACAATTTAAACACTACCATAGTGGGATTTTTTGAAGAATTTATTGTCATATTCTAGCAAGAAAATCATCATCATGACAAAATTATGGCCTCGTTGGACAATTCCTAAAAGAAATGCACTTTTATTCTAAAAGAAATCTAATTGTTCCATTAGGTTTCACCATTTTCCATGTGTGTTAAGACTTACATTATATGAAGGAAAATGATAAAATTCCATGTGTCTTAAGACTTACGTTATGTGAAGGAGATGGTTGCAGAAATATTTACAAGGACGAGGTTAAAAAATGTTCCAATTTGAAAAATCTTAAACAAATGAAAAATAAAATATAATTTCTTTATAATGTTATGTAAAGAGTGAATAAGAAGATATTAAATGAATGCAAAATCATTAAGGATGTCATTACAATTTAAGGTTTTGTTAATGATCACGTCATCTTTCTGTGAAGGTAAGGACCTCTTCCAAATCCTATTACCTTATATGTTGATTGCAAAGAATAAAAGTAATACCCATTTCACATTATGTGATCGACCTATGAAAACTCATATTATAGGCCAAGAAAATCACAAGTATTCCTTGGCTAGAGCAAGGAAACGCAGGTGGTGATTGAGTGGACAAGTTTATTAATGAGTATAGAGGAGGTGTTGATTGCGTGAGAAGCGACGAAGAATAATTTGCAGAGTATAGAGCACATGTGAGTGAAAATTGAGAAAATTCATGTGTGGATTTTCTCTTGGTAATTTTTAACAAATATAACTCTGTGAGGTAGTGAAATTTTTTTCCCAAATTGTGTTGAATCTGTTGAGATTGGAAGGAATTAATAGTGAATTACAATGGAATATATTAATTAATTTTTTGGTAGAAGATCACTTTCAAGAAACATATAATCAATGTTAATGGCCCCATTCATGGGTCACTCTTGGCTTATAAAGATAATGGTGCATGGTAATATCATTTCATAAGCGACTAATTTTTTCTAACAATTTCAACAATTTTGACACAATAATCGACAACAATGATGACATTTACGATAATGAAAATAAAGATGAATGAGATTCTCTTGGTTTCAAGAATAATTTATTCTCTAATGAATGGGGCCAACCATGTCAAGTTGGAAGCTCATATGGACCTTCCCATGCCCCTCACATCACTCTTATTTTCCCAATACCCAATCTATGAAATAGAACATGAAAAAACCAAAAATTAATTAAGGTCGTAAAAAACAATTTCATGTGTTTGTATAAATACATAATTTTAGTTTGCAGCCTGCTTGGTATGGCCATTATTTATTATTTTTAAATAATAAAAAACATGCAATAAACCCACATAATTAGTAAATTATTTAAGGACAATAATTCCTACATATTAAAATATAAAGTTGTAACATACCAGCTCATACTCGAACAAAACATCTGCATCAATATTATTCTTTTGTATCTTCTTGATCTTCATCCAACTGATCAACATATATACCAACAATGTCATCATCATCATCAATTATTTCATTTTCAATAATATCATCATTGACATTATCATCAATAATTGTTGCCTCGTCTCCTACACCTGGTTTGATCTTCTATATCTTCTTTGTCTGTCAATGCATCTTCTTGCTCATTTTTCATTGCATCATCTTCTTCTTGATAAATATCATACTATTCCTCTATAATATACTCTATTTTCCTTCCTCTTGGATCATATCTAATAGATGACTATTCGTTCTCACTTGGAACCTCTGAGTAAAAGACTTGTTCACATCGGCTTGGAAAAACATAGCAATATTTTCCTGCTTCAAACTCCGATGTTTTAACCATTGGAAATCCATTTTCATGTTGAATAATATTTCTACCATCATCACGTACATTCATTCGTAGCCTACACCATTTGACGTCGAACAAAACTAATTTGAAGGAATTAAAGTCATAGTTAACTATATCATGCGAAAAACCCATAATATCTGTTTCGAGATTCTCGAGGGATGTCTATCACTCTGGAGGAAACATTAGTGACACGGAATGTTGTAGTTATCACTTGTCAAAATTTTCCTATTATCATCCAACTATTTAATGTCAAATTTACAACCATTGCACCACATAGCCTTACGGTGTTCCATTTGCAATATGCCAAACATGAAAAAGATGCATTCTCAATTAATAATTAATAATATAATTTACACAACTTGAAAATTATCTGAAAATAAAACTTTTTGTCACATTATAAATATAATATAAAATAAGTAATGAATAAAATAGGCGAATTAATTGCTTACCTTTCTATCTTTCAAACCATATGCTAAAGCAATTTCACATCGTAACATTTCCTTCTCCACTACGATACACTTCTCTAACAATTCGAATAGGGATTTTCCATTATAATCTATCGTCATTACATGATTTACATCTTTCAATCCATTCACTCATCCACTCAAGATTATTTGCAATGTATAAAAGTAGTGCTTCATAATCTTGAGCTCCTGAATAAAAAAACAATAACTCACCAATATTAAATATAACTTATAACCATGCTAAATTATATTAATTAATAAACGATGAAATAATAAGAATTAAATGAATATGGTCATATACATGATGTAAAAAAATGAAACATTATATATATTATATATAATAAATCTTTTACCTCTCACTTTCTTCATTATACCTTTTCCCAACAGGTGCTCCACTTCAATTTTTTTGATGGAGTTCACATCCCAAATGCAATCCAAAACATCCATAGGCGGCACAACTAATATAGGAAGATAATGACTAATATACACCATGGATTCATATCCCACATATCCCTCCACCATAAACCCTCGGTCATGCTCTTTGTCTAACCAAAGCCTTCCAAAGGATTCGGTGCCTCTCCACCATCCACATTTACCTTGTGTGTATTGGTCCACACATTTCAATCTCTATCAAATTTGGTGTATCAAGTACTATTCTTGTGAATTTAAAAATTTTGGAGGTAGATACTTTTTCATTTCAAACATTAGGCGAATTTATCTCTTCCAATACTTTATTTCATCTTGATGGATTTATTTCATTGAAAACCATTTGGAAATCATTACGCAAGGTTATTTCAATGAAACATAATATATATTACATTACAAGTAAATTAACACATCATGTCATTAAGTACAAAAATAACTTGTTTGACATTTTTGTCGAAGTCGTTTGGGAGAGATACAAGTAGAACATACTATAACAATAAAAAATGAATCATTATTGGTTTCCAAATTTTAAAAAAAAAGGGAAAATTTAAAAGATGTATTCAAGAAATAATATACAAAAATGTATACCAAAAAAATTACCATAACAAAGGTATGCCAATCATGTGTTTTCACCCCATTGAAGTCACCTTTCTTGGTTAAAATATTATTTATGTTTGAAGAAAAACCTGTTCAAAATTTAATTCTTGTAGTGACCTCTTTTACACCATTGCTTTGTTGTTCTGTTAATAACCATGGAATGTTATATAATTTTTGACCTCCATTGTTATTTGATTTTTTCGATCACACTTTTCATTGCATGGTCGATTTATCAATGTAAGAACAAATTTTGTCAATTTTATCTCTATCATGTGCACCATCTATGATTCGCCATAACGTTTACTGTCATTCTTTACGTATGCATTGTCAAACAAATGAGATATTTTTAGGTAATCATAGTAGGAAACCTCTGGCAATTGAGAAGGGTAACATTTCATTCTAGGTGGAAGTGCAATATTAGTACCTTCATAATAACGACCTTGATATCAAAGAATAAAATAAATCAGAACAATAAAATAAATTCATTACTTAAAATAAAAATTCCAAACATTACATAAACAATTAAAATATATATATATATATATATATATATATATATATATATATATATATATATATATATATATATATATAGAAAAGTATGTACTAGCTACTTAGCGATTATTAATTACGGTATATTCCCGGCTTCCACAACCGGTGTCATTCTTCGTGGTTTTAATCTAGTTTCTTTTTTATAATTGAAAATATGTTTTTCGGTAGTACAATACCTATGGTTCCCTGAAAAAAAGTTCCTAAACTCATCAAACATCACCTAAGTGCGGGAGAATGGATATACTTCATATTAGGGCCAAAAAGCTGGACATGCAAATCCACCTTTGTTTGAAGACACGAAATGAACGGATCCAATAACAATTATACTATGAGATCATTTTTAAAACATGAAATATGGAATATCTAATTTAGATAATTGTGTATATTATATTGAAGTGCAACGAAATATTACATACCACAAAAATGTGTTAGTCTTGGGGCATCATGAGTGTCCATAAAAGCATTCCACGACATTGAAATCTATTTTGCTTGATTGGTTTAGTGATGTCATACATGGTGATGCCATGCCATAAATTTGACTAGCTCATCGATAAGAGGCTCAATATATACATTCATATCTTTATTTTGGTACTTACCTAATTGTTCAAAATTACAGTACATAATTAATATCGTGATATATGTATATATAAGTAAGTAAATAAATAAAATATATTATGCAAACAACAAGAGAAACGAAAATGTTACATTCGAAAAAATAATGTATCAAATACCTAGAATAATCGTAGTCAACATTATGTGATCCCTCTTTATTGACATCAAAAGGAGGAATTTTATTGTTGATAATGAAAATAGGCCACATTGAGTAAATGAATTTAAGCTCTTCGAATGGATTAAAACCATCAGCGCCAATGAAAGCATACCATTACGAGGGTTCATTTTTAAAATCTACATATTTTTCCTCGATTTCCTTAAATACAGAACCATCTGCAACACCATCTCCACTTCTATTCCTTGAATGGTAATCCATAGATTGTGCTATTCCCTTACACATGAACATTCGCTGCAAACGTGGAATTGTAGGAATATATTGAAGAACCTTTTAGAGGCACCTTTTTTGTTAGTTTGTTGTTTGATATCTGCGGTACCACATTTCGGACACTACATTTTTTGATGCATGTTCTACGTAATATATAATATCATCTTTAGGACATTCATCTATAGTGTTATATTACATTCCAAAGTCTTCCATAATAGCACATAGATCTCGATATGTTCGAGGTAAAATGATGGCGATGGTAACAAAAATTCACCCAACAATCTACAACATAGCTTAAAAACTAGTTAATGTAGGAATTATTAATCATATATATAAATGACTGAATTATTATTTTACACATTTATTACAACTAAAAAAATGGAAAATAATCAACATTTATATATGTGATCATATATACATATTGCATACCTTAGGATCTCTATCATATATACATTCGACAAATTATTCATAACCTTTAAGTTCACCAGCAACAATGTACCAGAGAGATGAGTTGCATTTAAGTGTTCAAAAAGCCGTTCATTTGAAGTTTCAATTAGAGGTAAATCATAAATACCGTCACTATCTCCACCATCATCATCTAGCTCACCATACAAGTCTTGGATAATTTTATTTGTCCCATCATTAATGTGAATTGTCTCATTATTGTCATCATCTACCTCCATGGGATCATTAAAATCATCTTCATCATTCTCTTCATGTTCTTAATCTTGAACAACATAATTTCCAATACTAATATTTGTTGCAATATTCTCTTGTACTGGTGCAACATCATCTAATATACTACTATTTATGTTTGTGGAAGTTGGTTAAGAAGTTGCGAATGGCGGCCTTATATAAAAATACAAAGAAACATTAAACATTAGTGCGTATATAAAAAATATTAAAATAATATAAAATTTTATGATTTAATAAAAATGAAGATAGATAATCAATTACCACGAAACAATATTCATTCGATCAACCATCAATGTGCCCATATTTCCGACAATGCATTGTTGTTGTTGCTATTAAAACTCTAACATTATTTCTCATACAACATTTTTTGCAAGGGCAAAAAACTTTACCATCACCCATTTCACACTCTTCAATTTGTTTTCCACCTCTAATGTTTTCTTCCATTGATGCAAACTATCCTATATAGAAAAAAATTAATTATATTTAGCAATTATCTCTCTCATTGGTGTAGAAAACCCAAGACGTGTTAAACTCAATGGAAGCTCACTAAGCAAAAAGAAAGTAAAAGTGATCAAAGTTCGACCATGATAAAAGGATTAAATCTAATAATGAATGGAAAACCTTGATCTTATTTATAGCAAAATATTGAGTTATGTATGATAATGGTGCCCTAATAAAAATATTATAAACCAAGCTATACATCTAATAGCTTGGAGTATTTCTATCGCTAAACTAGGTAGTGGGATAATTACTTTGACTTTGAAAATTAAAATCGAAAAATATTGGCTAGTATTATTTAATTAAGTAATTAATTAATTGTTTAATTAATTGTGATCATATATATATATATATATATTAGAAATGGCTATACTAGCCGTTAGGATAACGACTAGTTTGATTTATTTATTTATTAAATGAATTATTTAATTAATTGTGATAATATATATATATATATATATATTAATTAATTAACAAAATTAATACACTAATATATGAAATAATATATTAAATCTGTAACAAGCCTCATGTCATCACCATTCTGACATTTTGTAAATGGTCTTTTCATATTGTCGATATGTTTACGTTCTCAATACCCTATGTCGTGCTTCTGAATTTTTCAATCCATGTTGTTATTCCGACATTTTGTGAATGGTCTTTGTGAACATGTGAGGGCACCCTAGGAAACGCGTTCGGGCGAGTCAGGTCATGTTGGGGTGCGGGGAAACGAGTTCGAGCGGGTCGGGTCGAATTTCCGGGTCGGGGTTGGGTCGTCTTGTGTGGGGGTACCCAAGGAAACCCTTGAGTACATCATATTCTGATTTTTATTGTAATAAATTTCCATTTTTTGATATGGCCTCCTCCACACGGTCAGGCCCGGAACATGTTTCCTATCACATCCTCACACGACACAACCCGACGCCCAAATGAAGGCACAACGGAGGTCAAAACAGAAAATAGATCGAGACAAAAGTGCGATACAAGGCACCTGTTTGTCACAACATTTCATTTTTGATCGACCACTGCCCTCACATGACACGATCGACCCAAACGTGTTTCCCTAGGTGCCATCGAAATGACTGATGCGACCTAACACTGCCCAAACACATTTCCACAGGCCGCCCTCTCACACAACGACTGACCCTCCCAGGCCACGACAAACGTGTTTCCTTGTGTGCCCTCACATGAATCGACCCGAACCGACCAAGGCTGACCTGAACTAACCGACCCGATCGAGCGCATTTTCTTGGGTTCCCTCACATGACCTGAATCGACTCGACCCGCCCGAACGCGTTTCCTTGGGTGCCCTCACATGACACAACCCGAGCAAACCCACCCGAATGTGTTTTCCTAAGTGCCCTCACATGACTCGACCTAACCCGACCTGACCCACTCGAACACGTTTCCTTGGGCACCCTCATATGACACGACTCGACTTGACCTACTTGAACGTGTTTCCTTGTGCGGCATCACATGAAACAACCCAATTGAACCCTACCCGACCTGCCTAAATGTGTTTCCTTGGGCGCCCTCACACGAAACAACACGACCCAACTCGGACATGTTCCTTGGAATGCCCTCACCGACAACGGCCAGAGCCCGATCGACCTCACACGACTCAACCCGACACGACCTCACGAGGAGATCGACCGGACTCGACCCAGGCACGACCTCACACGACCCAAATCGACCTGACCTCACACGACTCGACTTGACACCATGACCTAACACGACCCACGACGGCCCAGGACGTGCCGGACAAAGGAAATTGGGATGTGAAGCTTACTGGCAACTAAAGGGATGACATGCATGAACATAGGAGAGAGGGTAATAGAAAGTTCGAGTAGAAGGCTAGAAGAGGAGGAGAGCTATTGAAAGGCGAGATAATGGATAGAAGGCCAAGTCCTTAAAGTCAAGAGGCCTTTCTTTGAGAAGTTGAATCACAAATTTTACAACACATATTGCAACTGCCTTTGAATGATATGCTCTGGCTAAAAGGGATGTTGATCTTAAATAACTTTGCATGGTCATGGTAATTAAAGCACATGAAAGTATTGGAATGTAATATTCTTGAGAGGCCAGGGAGATAACATTACCATTATTTGGGCACACTATGCATGATTTAAGGGTGTTTCAATCTACTTGGAGTTGTGATGTACATTGTGCTACGTGCCAATGCTCTAGTTGCACAAGGTTTCCATGGTGGCTACTTCCTCGGGGATGTGATTAGGGGTGTTTTGACAATGAATGAGATCTAGCATATTACCATTATGATACAAAGTATTCACCATCAACTATGACGTGGTTATGTGCGAGGTTGTACTAGCGTGGTACAAAAAGTAAGTAACATTGAAGAAAAAATTTCATGTTGAAGTGAATTTCCAAGGTGACGCGCACATTAGTCGGTACTAGGCGAGTGAAATTCATGAATCGCAACTATGGGAAGTGTGATGCTGTCACGATATCAAAGTAGGTGGGTAGGGCCGACATTGGGCTACGATTTGTGTGTTAATCACAATAAAAATATTGTAATGAAAAAATAGTAAATATTCTTTAATACACATGACATTATATTTTGAAAAAGTTATAAATAAAACTTCTAATTTATTCATTCATTAAATTTAAAGATAGATTTTTTTATACTCATTTTTAAGATTAAACATGTTATAAGTTAAAGGAAATTAATAACAATTAAATATAACAAATATATTGTTATTTTTTCTAGCTTGACCTAGCTAACATAGTAATAGCTAACATAATAATTTTCAATTAAATCAACCTAGTAAAAAAGTAACAAATATATTATTATAATCCTTTAAAAATTAACAAAATAAGAAAATAACATTACAAAATATTCTGCCGTTACAAAATGTTTACCGTCGTCACTATTCTAACATTTGGTCAAAACGTCGGAACACTGATGGTTGCCCACAAACTGTCGTAATACCGATAGTTGTACGCAAACCGTCGCAATACTGACGGTTGTCCCCAATTCCATCACACTGCCGAAAAGTGTCTCTAAACATCGAAATAGCGACGTGTGTCCCCAAACCGTTGCAATACGAACGGTTTTCTGCAAAAACATCGCAATACCGATGTTTGTCCCCATTACCGTTGCACTACTGAAAAGTGCCTCTAAATGCCGCAATATCGATGCTTGTCTCCAAATGTCGCAATACTGACTCATGTCTTAGAAACGTCACATTTACGACGTTGTGTCCCGAAACATTTGTATTTCAATGACGTTCCTAAATGTCACAATACGGAAATAATGTCCCTAGCGTCACTATAGAGACGATTGTTGGCGGTTAAAAAATTTGAGAAAAAATTGGGGAAATTTTTGACAATACGTCAAAAGTGTCGGAATTAAATTGCCTTAATTTTGACCAAATATTGCTAGTGATACTTTAGTATGTGTCGATAATTTGACTTTAGGTTTACTTATCCTTTAAATTCCATACGCGAGGATTATATATCTGCAAGTTGGTGACTTTGCCAACTATGAACTATGGTCATTGATGAATTTATTTTGTTTATGTCCTACGTGGCGCTCGTGATGCTCCTGTGTGGGTATTCTCTACTCATGAGCTGGTAAATCAACATAGCCCACATAATCCCTCGTGACTCCATGTGTATTTTATGGGTTTTTGAGGAGGTTAGATATCCACCAATTGGAGGGTGAAAATCCGACCATGGTGATGATCAATGGTTCGAATTGCGTTGGTACAACACTAGGGTTTTGAATTCTCTTTTACACTTTTCTCTATTTCATTTTGTAATTGAAGGGTTTGGGAATGGGGTGTTGAAGGCCATCGCTTCCATGTCGAACTTGGGCCAGCCCTCTGTGTTTTTTCTGCATGATAAAAATCCTTCTTGGCATGATAATGGAGTGTGAGGTTGGCACAATGGTTTTTTCTTAAATCATTCACATCTATCTCCAATGGTTTCTCCAATTTTTTTCACCTTATGAATCTTAGCTTGGTTGTGCTTGGAAAAATAATGTTTCCTTGGTGATTATGGACGAGATCCTCTGATGATTGTTCGAGATAGCCATAAAAATTCTATTTTCCAGGGAAAGTCTTCACATTTTATCTCTGAAATTGGATTATTTTGAGGATTTTAGTTCCTCGCTACTCCAACTCTTCTCATTAGGACGCTTCTTCTTTCTGGTTTTTGGGTTTTTTGCTTACTCGCTACTCAACCCCTCTTTTCCCCTTTTCTCTTACTATGAATAACATTGTAAATACAGAGTATTATAGATCCTTCTATCTTTCAGTTTTTCGTTCTGGATATCATTTTAATTTGGGTTTCTATTGCCCAAACTGACCTTGCTACCATGAACACGTGGAAAGATGGCATGGAAAGGATGTTGCTAAAAGATCTGTCCTCTTAGAAGGTAGTTCCCTACTTGTGAGAAAGATTTTTGTTTCTTTTTAATTTTAAATTACACAAAAATATGTGTGTTGTTTCTCCTCTTCTAATCGGCGTAGGTTCTCCGGCACGCGGGAGAGGAAAATTGCGACATGGAGAAATGGTATTAGATGATTCCTCACCCTTGTCCTCATGTCATTTGAAATTTCGTTTGATAGAGATTTTCCCTTTCGGGTAACTTTGCATTCTTGTGAACTTTTCTATAGGTATACCTCTTCTGTCCTAGGTTGGAATTAGTGTCATCTCTTTCAATTGTTTTCCAATACTTACAGGCCGCACCTTTGCCAAGGTTGGTAACCCACTTATCCTGTCATGATTCTTCATCAGATAAGGACTATGGTCTTGGATTCTTGACATTTCTACTGATGGATAATACTTGGTAATTTTGATGTTATTTCCCCAAATGGCTTGTTTTACTATTTGAAATTTTTATTGTAGTTAATTTAATCCAAATAACACAGATGCATGTGTATTTCAAAGAGGTACGCTGGGGTATTTTAGTACTTGGAAAAAATTTGTCTTGTTATTATATATTAATGGTAAAACATTGTACTTCCTCATTCTACCTTTTTTAAGAATGGCTGTGTGTCCCTATTGTTATCATTGTATGACCCAAAGAGCCTAATTTTTATATTTCTCAATTTTATATGATTTATTCTTCATATGCATGTACGGGATTATATTTGTATAGGAATTCTCGGAGTTATATTACTTTTTTGAGTTGGTTTACGTAACGAATAATTCAAAATATTTTGTACAAATATTGTAATTGGTAGGGGAACCCAACAATGAACTCGAATTGAGTGGGTTTACCCCCTGTAATTCGAATCTGACATAAGGATTGTCATATTTTTATTATTATTTATAATAATAAAAATTCCATAATTATTCAATCAAAATTCCTTTTCATTCTGCAATTCCTATTATTGGATATCTGATAGTAAGTTGTTGGTCAACGTTAGATATTGAATGATAAGATCATATTCTGACGTTTGAGGGCATTAATTATTTATATTGTTCCTTGTTATTTACCACCGTTTACTATGGTTTTTCTTCTCCCTATTGCTATAATAGGATAAATAATTTTTCGTTATGAATACATGTGATGTTAAAGTATATACAACAGTCTTCAATTACATCTTTTGTTTTATAGTGAATTTTTTATATCGCAATACTGGTTTCAATATAAATATTCAAAAGAGATCTTAGTAGTATGAATTTTAAGTGCTATATTTGATTTTAGTTCAATCTCTAGATTTTTCTATTAGTTTATCAGTAGAGAAGAAATGGATGATTCTAACTTTGGCATCGTTCTATGTACTCAACTAAGAATTTATCGTTACGGGAGTAAGTCTTGGAAATAATATCATATATCTACCAATAATATCTACCAGATACAATAACACTAGATCTAAGTACTGCAATTACATTATAAATAATGAAACAATGGCCTTAGTCATTCTATTGTCAACATCTAATACTTATTCCAAGTTATACTAAGAATCCATTTTGAGAGATGTCTTAGTATTACTGATTGAAATCTTAGATGTCCATATATAATCACATGTTGGGTCTATAAAATGTTCATAAGTTACGTTCCTCTATTCAAGGCCTGCGCATGTTGAAGGGATTAAGAGAATGGTTCAACATCTCCCCTCAAAATCTTATAGCATACAATTATACGATGGTAATACTACCACTACATAGAAACTAAGTTATGACTTTGGAAAATAGAAAGTTCATATTCAATGAGTAGAATTGGTATTCCCTCTAATTCCTGGTGACCTTTAACCAATTCTAAATCACACTTATACAATACAACAATAAGTCCTTATTCCTTACTCTTCAGCAATTTCACTAATAAAACTTGTGTACCTCATATATATCAAGTCATTATTATAAAATAAAAATGAATATTGATCTCTATTTATGCCACATAATCGTTAAACACCATGTTAAGCACACACATGGTGAATGAGAAGAATGAAAACACACACACAAGAGACTCAACACACAATTAAAGATAAGTGTGAGGCTTTCTTATTTTCCATTATACAAAGATGTACATTTATAGTACAATGGTGTGACTCTTGGTTTCACATTCCAAGGTCACTTCTGACTCCATTGTGACTGTCGCATTCCACACCTACTCATAGAGGATTAGGGTGTTCCAACATCCCCCCTTAATCCAAAGGGGTATGTAAGAATCCAAGAAAAGAGTTGTAATACAAATCAGCAAAGTATACATGGCAGCACTTGGGCTGAATCAAATCTCCGAAATGTTGGAAAAAAGAGGTGGTTTAAGGATGACCACCAAACCGGAACGCAAAACTTGTTGCGCTTCCCGGAACTTCTTCCAAAATCGGCAAGAAGCCGGCGTTCGGCTAGAGGAATTGTCCCTCATAAAAAAGGGAGACCTTCAACCTAAAATAAGGGAGGTCTACTACTTGTGATGGTTTTAGGATTACCAATAACTCGGAATGCTTGAAGCATTTCTTGGAACTCAACCAGAGATGGTAAGAAGCTAAAGGTCGCTAAGATGAAGGCTTCTGCTAGAGGAAGTGTTCCTCATATATGAAAGTGACATTCTCTAGTATCAAAAGAAGGGAGGTCTACTACCTATGATGGTTTTAGATTATCCACCAACCAAAGATGATGGTTTAAGGTTTTCCACCAACCAAAGGCATGCTCATGGGCATCCGTGTCTCCGGCTACATCTCTCGAACCGAATGAAGAATTGTGGCTCGTGCTCGTTGAACCGCTCGTGTTCGACAATCAACATGGAATGAGAGATTGTGGCTCGTGCTCGCTTGATCTAACGTCGAAGCTTGTACATGACCACCATTTTCCCCCCGTCGTGGACAAGGTGAGATGATGGCGAAAAATCAATTGCAAGTTTTCTCAATATTCGTGAAATATGTCTCGGACATGCGACGAAACATCTTCTTCGTCGATGCCCATTGCCAAGAAGCGATCCATCCAAGATGAATATTTGTTCTCAGAGGCTTGTGTCCGAAGCATCTATTTGAAGAATGGGTGTGCCGACTACGTTGCTTGCATGGATGAAGATCAAAAAAAATGATCTTTCATATGGCCAACTCGATCACAATGTTGGCATTTTACGATCTATTGTTGTTGTGGAACAAGAGATCCGGAACAACCGCAAAAGAACCGTCATATAGGAATCCACCACTTAAAATATGATGGGCTTGGTGTATTTTGGAATATGAAAGGACACATCCTTGTCATATCCAAGACTAGTTCTAAGGCTTGTTGTGATGCTCCTCCCAAGGTCGATGATGGGCTTAGGAAGTGTAGGTCGATCCGTCGCATCCGCATGAAAATTCTTTCGTACAAGAAACTCGAATGTGAATCAACTGAACTTTATCTTCTTTTCTTTTTGATGAGAGTCCTTCTCAATTTTCTCGCATGTAAACATGTTCAAAATGGTGACTCTTTTTGTCAAGTTCGTCTTGTTGAGCCGAGATTCCAAATCGAAAAAGCTCAATATTTTCGTGCATTTTGCAAACAACTTTGAATGTTACAAAGAGCATTCTTGCTCATTTTTATCATGTCATCAACATTTGAATGAATGAGGTTATTCAACAACTCTAATGCCTCATTGATTTTAGCCATTTCAACAACTTAGGCTCAAAAATGAAAGGGTGTCTGGGCTTTCAACCGAGAATGCACCGTTTACAATGTGATGCAACAAGAAATACAAATGACTCAAAAGAATTTCCAAATCCATGGAAATCTCCAAGTACAAAATGTGCTCCTCAAATGGATGGAGGGCAATCAACAATTTTTCAACAACTCAAGTACCGATTGCAACCATGAAGAAGATGCAAATACAATGTCAACATCTCCGCAAAAAAATATTTGAATGTGCAGCAAAAACACGGCAAGAGGCTCTTTAAGGCAACGTCGAAATTTTTTCTTCAAAGAGTTGTTTTCAATGATGGCAAACTTATCTTCAAATGTCAATTTCTTCAAAAAATCACCCTCTTATATATGCCACAAATCACACAATGTCAAATCTTCAAATTTCTCTATTTATTCAGTCCATTTTCTTCATATGTCAATTCCTTCATTTTCGTTGTTCATTTTCTCTTTCCTCTCTCTCTCGCTATTTTTTTTTTTTTAAATTAAAAATTAATTAAAAAATAGATTACTTAAAAATGGAAATGATGGGGAATTAATTTAAAAAATGTGAGGAGAATTGTCATAATGGGAAGGGAATTTAAAAGGGGGAAGGACATTTAAAAAAAGAGGATTAATAAGATATGGGAATTAATTAAAATAGGGACAATTAAAAAATAGGGAGGGGAAATATTAAAAAAGGGGAAATGTTAATAAAAAAGAGATTATTAAAAAAAAGGGAAGGGGAGTGATTTATGGAAGAGGTATTATATGAAAGTGGGGTCGAATATTAAAATGAGGGGATTAAATTTTTTTTTAAAAGGGAATAGAATGGTGGAGAGAAGGGTAGGCGGATAGGAGTCTCTCGTGAGATGTGGGAAGCATGGAGGAGGCGTATGAATGAAATTTAAAATTATAAATTATAAATGTGCAGCGTTAGTGAGAGAGGTTTACGAGAGTGAGGCGTGCCCATGAGGGAGAGTAAGCATTTAGAGTTGTCGTGGGTGAATGGAGGGTAACGTGTGTGAGGTCACAGAGGGAGCAAGCCTTGTATGCACAAAGGGGACGGTGTAGGGGCCGTGTGAGCATTGTAGAGGGGAAGGAGCATGGGATGAAGGTGGATAGGGCGTATTGTTTGGAGCAACGTGTTGTAAGAGATAAGGGAGGTCGCGTGTTAAGAGAGATGGCTCGAGTGAAATGGGAAGAGCGTTGTAGAGTGTGAGGGAGGGTTGAGTATGCACTCGTAGCGTGGGCATCGAGGGGGATGCGGTATAGTGAGGAGGGGAGGCCGTAGAGCAGAAAGGGGGGGGGGGGAGTGTATGGGTAGGAAAGGGGGGGAAGATTATGAAAGATAAGCGTGAGGCTTTCTTATTTTCCATTATACAAAGATGTACATTTATAGTACAATGGTGTGACTCTTGGTTTCATACATTCCAAGGTCACTTGGACTCCATTGTGACTTTTCGCATTCCACACCTACCCATAGAGGATTAGGTGTTCCAACACATACCAACTTGAAATACAATTTTCCTCCCATCTACGAGCTTTCCTCAAATATACTCCCAGAAATGAGAGATCAATTTTCCCAGTGCGAAAACCTATTGAAATACTAGTGAATGCACTTTTTATGCTAACTTTCCATAAAAAATTTCCAAAATGGTGTTATTATTAGGATGTTGTTTCCATAGCACAGGATTTTATCGAGAAAATTTTCTTCATTTTCTTCCTCAAAAACTCTCTTTTCCACAACGTTGCTTTTCCTACCCCTTTCCAAGTGAAATTTCCTCTTCACTGGGGTATCATTAGATATTTTTCTTCCATCAAATTAAATATATATATTTTTAATTTCTCTCGAAAGGATTTTCTTTCGGAGATTGGGAAAGTTAAAAAATTCTCTACTATCCTCACGGGGTAGAATTTTTGGATCTCTTAGTACTCTATCTGTTCAAATTTAGTACGAAATTTCTTCAATCAATAATAAAAAATATAATTATTCCAACATTATAATTGTTTCATAGGTCGAAATTTGTCCTATCTAACATACTTAAATTCAAACATAGTAACTGTAAATCTGGGGTATTAGACAATATTTATTTCATAAAACACATTTCGCGCAGAGAATAGTAACATCTACCATAAACAGAAAATGAAAAAAATTTAACATTGTCAATGATTACTCTCATACCAAAAACCTACAATCTAACAACTATAAATACGATTTTCAAAAATTTTGTGCTTTGATTTTCTAAAAACCGAGGAGTTGGAATTTCTAGTATTTTTTAAATTGAGAATTGTGTCACGTTTAGATTATGTGAATTATTTCTCCTATTTTTCGTAAATGCATATTTTTTATACTAAATTTATATATGTTGGAATTTTTCCTGTAGAAAGGATTTCAGAAGAATAATAGTAACAAGTGGTATTTTTTTAGCATATCTTTTATATACACCTATAGATCATTAAAAAAATTGTTAGTTGATAGAGGTACAAGTTCTTTGCAAAAATGAATTTTTAAAGGAAGTAAGGAAGATATTTGCATTGACACTATCAAATCACTTTACCACTTAATATTAGAGCTTTCATTAGTCAACCTCCCAATCAAAGATATGTGATTATTTCTATGCACGAGAAGAACAATGAGAAGATTTGGTATGCCGGATTAACGAATATTTTTTACATGCAAAATGTGTTGATTTTAGAGGAAATTTTTCATGTAAGCTCGGATAGGATTTGATTGAGAAGCAAAAATAGTTATGCTATTAACGAAATTTATCAATATTTATTTTGGGTTAGAGACATTTAGGAAGATATTGAAGTTACCAATTTTGAATATGTGATTACATTTGTCAAAAAACAAGTTTTCTAGATTCTCGAAATGGCTTAAAAAATGTACGAGTTTGCTTTGTGATGCAAAGGTTCCTTCTAATATTTCCACTCTTGATTTCACTTTGTTTAAAGAATTGTTCAAATATTTTTATGGGATGTATACACATTTAATGTGAAAAGAAACATGCAGTTACCTACATTCTCTATGCGCTTCATTACTCATATAAAAAAATGTGTATTAAATTGGGCTAACCTTATTTCAAATGAGTTGTGTTTTCAATTAGTACATTTGTACAAGAGAAATATGTTCTTCATAATGACATATCTCATAACATTCCTCATTTCGAGTCTTACCTTTGATGATTTTCCACATAAAACTAATTTCAATCTAGGCAAATAAATCATGCAGTACCACTATCCCATAACGTGGAAGCAAGAATCTATTTCAAATTGTTGTCTAATTCAAGAAATATTTGTAAAATAATATATTTTCATAATAATTGGAAGAGAGCCTCATTGAATATCTCGTGAAGCATAATTTTACCTCTGGGGGAAATAAAGACATGAAGAAAAAGGAAATAATATAGTTATTCGATTTTATGGGTTTCATGGTAAACCACTATTTCTTCTAAGGATTGTTATGGAAAAGTATTTTTTTGTTGAAGTATGCATATAATATTATTATTGACATGATAAATCTCAAAAGAGGGAAAACAAACAATTTATTTCTTTGTGATTTATTATTGGGTGACTAATCGTGAAGAAGGGAAGCCAAATTGTAGGGTTTGTGAAGTATTTTCATTGTTTAATTTAAAAGAAGCAGAGTCTTGTGAGACATTGATTTAGAAGGTCTATTAGTCATACATCCATTCACCATCAAATTTGAGAGCTTTCTGACAAAAATTTCAAGTGAAACCAAAAAGAGTCACAATGAAACAATAAATAATGAAGGAGCAATGCTTATTAGAGAAATTATTGAAGAGGCAATTATTAACATTCAAGAAAGGTGTAAAGATATAAGAGGAAAACCTATAAAATCTTCTATTTATATTTTTGAAAATCATTTGGCTTCATTTATTCACAACTGATTCACGATATATTTTTCAAAAATTTGCCCAATTGTTTCACGATTAACTATCAGTTGTCAGAGATGACAAGGAGCCTCAATTGGAAAAATGAAAATTCCCCACAAAAATGGAGTCAAGAATGTATCAACGAGGAGATTGAAACTACATTTCCTTATTGAATTAATGGGATTTCAATGAAAATAAGAAAATAAGAGAAAATTTCCCAAGGTTTTTATATTTTCAATGATTAGTTTGTTAGTTTTAAATATGAAAACTACTATAGGTGAAATAAAAATATTTAAAATTGAAAAAGGAAAGGATGCATAGTAAAAAATTTATTGATACATGAATCTTCATATGTATATAGTTGTAGCCATTGTTAAGGTCCCTATATTACTAGTATAGTCCCCTTATTGTTGTTAGTTTAACCCCCTTATTGTTATTATTGTACCCACAGCAACCCCCATATTGTTATTATTATGCCCTTAAATTATTATTGTTAGGTCGGCTAGGATTACATTGTGGCCCCACTAGGATTACATTGTGGCCCCCATGGACACCTATATATGAAAGGAGGTTTTGTAATTTGTATCATCAAGGAATTGTTCATTCATGTAATGTATTAGAGGTTTCCCCCTCAAAGTGGCTTATTTCTAAGGCGTTGATATCTCTTTTCGTCCATTTTTGGAGCTGGTTTCACAACATTTGGTATCAGAGCTTTGGATTCTAGGGTTTCGTTGCTGCAAACAAGTCATCGTGGCATTTTCGCTATAACATTTTTTCTACGAAGTTTTAGAAGCTAAAATTTTTAGGGTGTGAAGCCGAAATACTGAGGAACATCATCAAAAAAATTCAGAGCTTGGTTTGCAATATTTTATGTGGAAGTTAGGTATTTTTGCAAGCTCCTCAATTTAATATAAATAGGTCATCGTGGAATTTTCACTATAACGTTTCTTCTACGAAGATTCAAAATCTGAAATTTTTAGGGCGCGAAGCTGAAATCTTGGGGAAACTCGTCAAAAAATTTTAGAGCTTGGTTCGCAATATTTTAGAAGATATGATCTATGAAAGGTAGTGCTTTTTCAGGCCCCTAAATTTCATCTCAAAGAGGTGATCGCGGGAAAATATTCATAACTATCTCTCTGAGCATCGGATTGGAGTGCCGTAAAAAGTGGTCGCAAGTACATAGACTTTAGTTTCATAGCTATCAGTTTCAGAGATAAAATATGAAACAGTGACATGTGGAAAGTCATACAAGTTTACTCTACTAAACTAGTCCATAATTTAATAGGTCATTGTGGGAAATTGGACATAACTTTGCTTTAGGGAATCCAAATCAAGTCATATTTCTGGAATTCGAAAGATAATTCAGAAGGCTACCTCAGTTCCCAATTTAAAATATTGAAGGGCCTCAATCACAAATATAATCCAATTTCAATATGGAGCTCCTAAAAAGCAAGAAAAAAGTGTGTATTTTTTTTACGAATTGCATATGTCTTGTTTGAAGAATCAATTTGAATTGATTCCAAGGGAATATTGTAGAATATATATTAGTATTGGGTTAAAAAAAATTCCTCTTAAAAATAATTCAACACCCATTAAGCCTTCAGAAGGCTCTACTATGACTCATGAAGATGAAGAATTGCAACATGATCTATCAAAATTACAAGACCAAGTGCACCAAATTTTGCTCTCGCAAAGAGCCACCAAAAATGAAATGGATGTTTTGAAGAAACGTGTGGAATATAAGATGGATGGCATGCAAGCTAAGATGGATGACATGGAAGCTAAGATCAATAAAAACATGAAATACAACATGGAAAACATGAAGAATGATCTAAACGGAGACATAGAAGGTTTGACAAAGTTGATACAAGAAATGTTTCCTAATGGTGAAAAGATAATAGAGGAAACTCATGATGAGAAAAAAATAAATGTTAATCATGACTTCATAAAATATAATGACCCAACGGGAAGAACCACCATATTCCAAAAATGGATATGAGGAAGTTTGATGGAAAAGGATCATGTAACATCCATACTACAAATGGAGCAATATTTTTGATCTCATAATGTGAAAAACACAAAGGTACGCATTGCACCTTTACATTTTTAGAACAAAATACATTTGTATGGTATCGATGGCTTTATACGTGAAAAAAATTGTCACTTGAGCCGATTTTATGGAGGAAATGATAACACATTATGAGGATACAAAGAACAAAACCTTCTTTAGCCAATTGATAAACCTCAAACAAAAGGGTTTAGTGGGGGAGCACATTGAGGACTTCCAAAATTGAATATAAAAGTAACTGATGTTCGAGAGGAACACAATATTGATCTCTTCATAGGTACTTTAAAGGATAACATCGAACATGCAGTTCGCGTTTTGGAACCTGATTCATTGGATAAGGCATTCAGGTTGGAAAGAAAAATTGAATGTAAAATTATGGTGACAAGGAAGCCTACCACTCACTTCTATAAAGAAGGAAGTGTTGCTACACCTAATTCCACAACCTACAAGGTTGACACCACAAAAAATTGGAAGAAAAAAGAAAAAGGGCTTTGCTACAGTTTTGATAGAAAATACACTAAGGTCATAAGTGTGTTGAGAATAAATTATTTTACATAGATTGTGAAGGAAGAATAAAATCTAGACAAAGAGGATATACAGGAATCAGCCCTAGAAGAGGAAGAAACAAGTCTGACCATATCATGTAATGCATTGGTAGGGATTACCACTCCTCAAACTCTCAAGATAGAAGGACATATCAAGAAGAAAAAGGTGATAGTGTTGATTGATTCAGGTAGCACCCATAATTTTATTCATTGTAATGTAGCCAAGGAATTGAATTGTTTCCTATACCCAACACTAGAATGTCAAGTGATTGTTGCAAATGGAGTAACTATAAATTGCTCTATAAAATTCCATAATATCAAGCTAACCATGGGGGAATATGTATTGAATAGTCCAATGATTTCCATTCCTATGGGAGGTGCTGATGTTGTACTAGGAGTACAATGGTTACAGTATTTGGGGATGGTAGCTTTTAATTTTCAAGAACTTTTCTTGAAATTTTTTTCAGAAGGAAAGGAAGTCGAATTACGGGGTATTGCAGGGAATCCATGATATATAATAAGCTATAATGTCAAGACAAAGCTTATAAAGAAATAAAAACGAGGCGTAATTACACAATTATGCTTACTAGAAGTTCCAACATCAAAATCATCTATTTATGTAGATCTCCAACATGTCTTGGACAATCATTCCAAGGTGTTTGAAACTCCCAAAGGAATCCCACCTATTCGTGATCATGATCATGCTATTCGGTTGATTCCAGGAAGTGTTCCTCCAAACATCTGGCCTTATAGATATCCTTACGTCCAAAAGAGCGAAATTGAACGTATCATTGCAGAAATGTTAGAGGCATGTATAATTCAACCTAGTCAAAGTTATTTCTTTGCTCCTATAGTATTGGTACACAAGAAGGATGGATCATGGCACATGTTTCTGGATTATAGGGAGCTCAATAAGCTCACCATTAAAGATAAATTTCCCATTCCCGTGATTGATGAATTATTGGACGAATTACATGAACATTTATTTTACCAAGTTGGATCTTCGTTTAGGATATCATCAAATTAGAATGAAAGTGAAGATATTCCAAAAACATCATTTCGAACTCATGAGGGTCATTATGAATTTTTGGTCATGCTTTTTGGCCTTACCAATGCACCTTCTACATTTCAAGGGTTGATGAATTCCATTTTCAAACCCTTCCTTGGAAAATTTGTGCTAGTATTTTTTGATGATATACTAATCTACAGTAAATCTTCAAAGGATCATGTTGAACGTGTTGACAGGGTGCTCAAACGATTGCAGGAGAAACAATTATATGTTAAAACATCCAAATGTTTCTTTGGAGTACAAGAGGTGGAATATATGGGTCATATTTTATCTCACGAGGGTGTTAAGGTAGACACTAACAAAATTAATGCCATTAAGGAATGGAAAGTCCCCAAAAACATAAAGCAGTTGCGAGGATTTCTCAGGCTAACAGGGTATTATTGCAAGTTTTTAAGAATTATGGGAAAATAGAAGCACCTCTAATAACATTATTGAAGAAAGATGCATTTTCATAGACTCTTGAAGCAACTAAGGCCTTTGAACATCTTAAAGAGGAAATGTGCCTAGCACCGGTCCTAGCTATGCCAGACTTCAAAAAAACCTTTATTGTGGAATGTGATGCCTCAGGAAATGGAATTGGTGTTGTTTTAATGTGGGAAGGAAGACCCATTTCTTTTGAAAGCCGTCTAATCAAAGGAAAGTATTTACAGAAACCTATTTATGAGAATGAAATGCTAGCAATACTTCATGCACTAAAGAAATGGAATATTTACCTAATGGGAAGACACTTCAAGGTAAAAACTGATCATGATAGTCTTAAACACTTTTTGGGACAAAAAATGTCTTCAAAAGAGCAGAAAAAATGGATCACAAAGATGTTGGGTTATGACTTTGAAATAATCTACAAAAAAGGGAAGCTTAATGTTATTGTAGATGCACTCTTAAGAAAGAATGAAGAGGTGGAAGCATTGCTTTGTGCCATTTCTATTATCCAACCAGATTGGATAACCGAAGAAAGAGATGAATGGAAGAAGGACAAAGAAGTATGTGAACTCATTCAAAAGATGCAGTAAGATCCTAGTACATCTTATACATTTATTTGGAAAAACGATTCTTTATGGTACAAAGGTCACTTATATCTTTGTAATAATTCCCAACTAAAACAAAATATTATTTTGGAATTGCACACTTATCCTTTAGGAGGACACTGAGGATTTTTAAAAACTTTTTTTTTTTTTTTGTTTTTTTTTTGTGACTAGGAGAATTGGCAACTGCGACGGTATCGTACTCGCGTGACACAGGGTCGAATCCCACTGGCTACCCCTATACTCCTAGGAGGAAACTGCTGAGCCCGCAAAAACAACCCCTCAGGTAAGACAGGACTTGAACTCGTGACCTGCACCATGGCACGAACGTCTTAGCAGCACGTTCACTTGCCACTAGACCAAACCCCGACGGGCGAGGATTTTTAAAAACTTACCACAGGGTGAAGAAATATTTTTTTTGGAATGGCCTTAAATTTGATATTCAAAATTTTGTGGTGGAATTTTTGGTTTTCCAGTAGAATAAAGTTGAGACAATTAAGACCCCAGGACTTCTACAACCTTTATCCATTCCAATGCAACGTTGGGAGGAGATTTCAATGTATTTTATCACAGTTTTACCTAAGTCCGAAGGAAAGAGTGTCATCATGGTGGTAGTTGATAGACTTATCAAGTATGCACACTTTTGTGCATTATCTCATCCATTTAAAGAAAGTATAGTTGCTACTGCATTTATGGACACAATTCAAAAGCTACATGGAAACCCAAGGGTTATTGTGAGCGACAGAGATCCCATTTTTACTGGAAATTTTTGGACAGAGTTATTTTATTGTTTGGGTACTAAATTAGCTCATAGCTCATCTTATCATCCTCAATCTGATGGTCAAACTGAGATAGTAAACAAATGTTTGGAAGGATATCTTTGTTGTTTTGTATCTGATAAACAAACACAATGGGTCAAGTGGCTACATCTCGCTGAATGGTGGTATAATAGTTCTTCCATACTGCAGCAAAAACGACCCCATTTATGGCACTTTATGGATATCATCCACCATCTATCACATGATATTTAAGAGAAAATTCAAAGGTTCAAGCAGTGGAAGACCACATCGAGCATCAACAAGAAGTTCTCAACTCTTAAAGGATAACCTAAATTTGGCAAAAAATTGGATGAAACAATAGGTAGATGAACATCGCAGCGAGAGAAGTTTTGATGTAGGAGACTGCGTAATTTTACGGCTACAACCATACAAACAAATGTCCCTCAAGCAAGCTAAGAAGGATAATAAATTATCGCCAAAGTACTATGGTCCTTACAAGGTGTTGCAAAAGATTGGTACTATGGCATACAAATTGGAGCTTCCTGCTTCTTCACGAGTGCATCCAATTCTCCATGCTTCATGCTTAAAGAAGGTTATAGGTGAAAATATTCCAGTTCAAACAATATTTCCAGAACTTGATGAGGAGGGAAAAATCATATTGGAACCTGAAGCGGTCACGGAAACAAGATCTCGACAACTACGGAATCGATCAATTTCAGAGTATCTCATCAAGTGGAAGAAGTTACCCACTGAAGATTCTACATGGGAGGATGAGAATTTTATACAGAAGCACCCAGAGCTACTCAAGCGTTGAGGGCAACACTTTTTTTAAGGAGAGGGGCATGTTAGGTCCCTATATTACTAGTATAGTCCCTTATTGTTGTTAGTGTAACCCCCTTATTGTTATTATTATACCCCTGTAGCCCCCATATTGTTATTATTGTGCCCTTAAATTATTATTGTTAGGTCGGCTAGGATTACATTATGGCCCCATGGAATCCTATATATAGAAAGGAGGTTTTGTAATTTGTATCATCCAATAATTGTTCATTCATGTAATGTATTGGAGGTTTCCCCCTCAAATTGGCTTATTTCTAAGGCGTTGATATCTATTTTCTTCTATTTTTGGAGCTAGTTTCACAACAACCACAAATGTTTTTGCATTGCATGAAGTTGCCAGGAATGCACTTGCAGTGTCTATTTAGAAAAAAAAACACGGAGGATATGATACTGAAAAAATAATAGAGATGGTGGAATATTATTTAAATATGGGTCCTTTTCTAGTGACTCCAATCACAATACGGACTCAACAATATGCAATTCCCACTGCCAGAACATCTCATGGATCTATTGGAGCTTTGTAACTAGTTAATCTAATCAAATGTTATATAATTGATGTTAGGTCCCTATATTACTAGTATAGTCCCTTATTGTTGTTAGTGTAACCCCATTATTGTTATTATTGTGCCCTTAAATTATTATTGTTAGGTCGGTTAGGATTACATTGTGGCCCCGCAAGGATTAAATTATGGTCCCATGGACTCCTATATATAGAAAGGAGGTTTTGTAATTTGTATCATCCAAGATTTGTTCATTCATGTAATGTAGTAGAGGTTTCCCCCTCGAATTGGCTTATTTCTAAGGCATTGATATCTCTTTTCTTCTATTTTTGGTGCTGGTTTCACAACATTTGGTATCAGAGCTTTGGATTCTAGGGTTTCGCTGCTCCAAATAGGTCATCATGGCATTTTCACTAAAAAAAAATTTATACAAACGTTTAGAAGATAAAATATTTAGGGTGTGAAGCCACAATCCTGAGGAACATCTTCACAAAATTTCAGATCTTGGTTCGCAATATTCTCAGAGATATGATATGTGGAAGTTAGGGATTTTTGAAGGCTCCTGAATTTCACTTAAAATGGTCATCACGGAATTTTCGCTATAACGTTTTTTATATAAAGTTTAAAAAGATGAAATTTTTATAGCACAAAGTTGAATTCCTGAGAAACATTATCGAAAAAGAGCTTGGTTCGCAATATTTTTGGAGATATGATCTGTAGAAGTTAGGTATTTTTCAGGCTCCCTAATTTCATCTCAAAGAGGTGATCGTGGGAAAATATTCATAACTCTCTCTCTAAGCATCGGATTGGACTTATGTGAAAAGTCACTGGAAGTACATGGACGATAGGTTCCTGTCTATAAATTTGAGAGCCAAAAGGAGAAAATAGTGACACGTGGCAAGTCGTACAAGTTCACTCTACTGAACTAGTCCATAATTAGGTTATTGTAGGAGATTGGACATAAATTTTCCTTGAAGAATCCAAATCAAGTCAGACTTGTGGCATTTGAAAGAAGCTTTAGTTGTCTACTACAGGGCCAAATTTTAGATATTGAGGATCTACAAATATAAAGATAAGTCAATTTCAATATTGAGCTCCTCAAAAGAAAGTAAAAGGTGTGTATTTGTTTTCCGAATTGCATAAGTCTTGTTTGAAGAATCAAGTTGAATTGATTCCAAGGGCATATTGTAGAATAGATATCAGTATTGGATTCTCAAATGGCCCCTAAAAATAATTCAACACCCATTAAGCCTTTAGAAGGCTCTACTATGACTCATGAAGACGAAGAATGGCAACACGAAAAATCAAAATTACAAGAGAAAGTGCAACAAATTTCGCTCTTGCAAAGAGAAACAAAAAATGACATGGAAGTTTTTAAGAAAGGCGTGGAAAATAAGATGGATGGTTTGAATAAAGGCATGGAATCTAAGATGGATGACATGGAAGCTAATATGGAAAACATGAAGAATGATCTAAAACCAGACATGGAAGGTTCAACAAAGTTGATACAAGAAATGTTTCCTAATGATGAAAAGATAGTAGAGGAAACTCATGATGAGAACAAAATAAATGTTAATCGTGATTTCATAAACTCTAATGTTGGAGGGAAGAACCACCATATTCCAAAAATTGATATAAGAAAGTCTGATGGAAAGGATCATGTAACATGGATACTACAGATGTAGCAATATTTTGATATCAATAATGTGCAAAACACACAAAACGTACGCATTGAAACTTTACATTTAGAACAAAATACATTTCTATGGTATTGATGGCTTTTCTCCCATAAAAAAATTGTCACTTGGTCAATTTTTACGGAGGAAATGATAACACATTATGAGGATACAAAGAGCAACACTTTCTTTAGCCAATTGATAAATCTCAAACAAAAGTGTTTAGTGGGGGAGCACATTGAGGACTTCCAAAAATTGAATATAAGGTAAATTGATATTCCAGAGGAACACGAGATCGATCTCTTCATAACTACTTTAAAGGATAACATAAAACATGAAGTTCATGTTTTGGAACCTGATTCATTGGAGAAGGCATTCAGGTTGGAAAGAAAAATTGAATGTAAAATTATGGCGACAAGGAAACCTACCACTCACTTCTATAAAGATGGAAGTGTTGCTAATCCTAGATTTTCACAACCTACAAGGTTGACACCACAACAATTGGAAGAAAAAAGAGAAAAAGGGATTTGCTACAATTGTGATAGAAAATAAACTAAAGGTCATAAGTGCGATAAGAAGAAATTATTTTACATAGATTGTGAAGAGGAAGAAGAAAATGAACAACAGTCTTCAAAAGAAGAGGATATACACCAGGAACCAACCCTAGAAGAAGAAGAAATGAGTCCGACCATATCGTGTAATGCATTGGCAGGAATTACCACTCCTCAAAATATCAAGATTAAAGGACATATCAAGAATAAAAAGGTAATAGTGTTGATTGATTCTGGTAGCACCCATAATTTTATTCATTGTAAGGTAGCCAAGGAATTGAATTGTTTCCTATACCCAACACCAGAATGTCAAGTGATGGTTGCAAATGGAGGAACTATTAATTTCTCTGGAAAATGCCATAATATCAAGAAAACCATGGGGGAATATGTATTGAATAGTCCAATGCTTTCCATTCCTATGGGAGGTGCTGATGTTGTACTAGGAGTACAATGGTTGCAATCTTTGGGGACGGTAGATTTTAATTTTCAAGAACTTTTCTTGAATTTTTTTTTCGAAGGAAAGGAAGTCAAATTATGGGGTATTGCAGGGAAGCCGGGAAAGATAATAAGCTCTAATGTCATGACAAAGCTTCTAAATAAATAACAACGAGAAATAATTTCACAATTATGCTCACTAGAAGTTCCAACATCAAAATCATCTATTTCTGCAGATCTCCAAAAAGTCTTGGAAAATAATTACAAGGTGATTGAAATCCCAAAGGAATCCGACCTATTCGTGATAATGATCATGCTAATAATTTGATTCTAGGAAGTGTTACTCCAAACATCAAGCCTTATATATATCCTTATGTCCAAAAGAGCGAAATTAAACGTATGATTGCAGAAATGTTAGAGGCGGGTATAATTAAACCTAGTCAAAGTTCTTTCTCTACTCCTATAGTATTGGTACACAAGAAGGATGGATCATGGCGCATGTGTCCGGACTATAGGGAGCTCAATAAGCTCACCATTAAAGATAAATTTCCCATTCCTATGATTGATGAATTATTGGATGAATTACACTTAGCAATTTATTTTACCAAGTTGGATCTTCATTTAGGATATCATCAAATTAGAATGAAGACTGAAGATATTCTGAAAACTACATTTCGAACTCATGAGGGTCATTATGAAATTTTGGCCATGCCTTTTGGCCTTATCAATGCACCTTCTACATCTCAAGGGTTGATGAACTCCACTTTCAAACCCTTCCTTAGAAAATTTGTGCTAGTATTTTTTGATTATATTCTAATCTACAATAGGTCTTGGAAGGATCATGTTCAACATGTTGACAGGGTGCTCTGGAATCCAAATTTTTCTTTGGAGTACAAGAGGTGGAATATCTGGGTCATATTGTATCTCACAAGGGTGCTATGGTAGAACATAACAAAATTAAATCCATCAAGGAATGGAAAGTCCCCACAACCATAAAGAAGTTGCGAGGATTTCTCTGGTTAATAGGGTATTATTGCAATTTTTTTAAGAATTATGGGAGAATAGCAACACCTCTAACACCATTATTAAAGAAAGATACATTTTCATGGACTCCTGAAGCAAATAAGGCTTGTGAACATCTTAAAGAGGCAATGTGCCTAGCACCGGTATTAGCTACACCATACTTCACAAAAACCTTTATTGTGGAATGTGATGCCTCAGTAAATGGAATTGGTTCTCTTTTAATGCAAGAAGGAAGAACCATTGCTTTTGAAATTCGTCCAATCAAAGGAAATTATTTGCAGAAACCTATTCATGAGAAGGAAATGTTAGCAATACTACATGCACTAAAAAAATGGCGAACTAACCTAATGGGAAGACACTTCAAGGTAAAAAATGATCATGATAGTATTAATTTTTTTTTGGAAGAAAGAGTATCTTCAGAAGAGTAGCAAAAATGGGTCACAAAGATGTCGGGTTATGACTTTGAAATAATATACAAAAAAGGGAAGCTAAATGTTGTTGCAGATGCACTCTCAAGAAATAATGAAGAGGTGGAAGCTTTTCTTTGTGCCATTTCTATTATCCAACCAGATTGGATAACCGAAGCAAGAGATGAATGGAAGAAGGACGAAGAAGTATGGACACTCATTCAAAAGTTGTAGCAAGATCGTAGTACATATGATACATTTAGTTGGAAAAATGATTCTTTATGATACAAATATCGTTTATATATTTATAATAATTCCCAACTAAAAGAAAATATTATTTTGGAATTGCACACTTCTTCTTTAGGAGTACACTCATGATTTTTAAGAACTTACCACAGGGTGAAGAAAGATTTTTTTTGGGATGGCCTTAAATCTGATATTCAAAAGTTTGTGGCAGAATTTTTGGTTTTCCGGTGGAATAAAGTTGAGACAATTAAGACCCCTGGTCTTCTACAACCTTTATCCATTCAATTCAACATTTGGAGGATATTTCAATGGATTTTATCATAGGTTTACCTAAGTCCGAAGGAAAGAGTGTCATCATAGTGGAATTTTATAGACTTACCAAGTATGCACACTTTTGTGCATTATCTCATCCATTTAAAGCAAGTACAGTTGCTACTACATTTATGGACACAATTCAAAAGCTACATGGAAACCCAAGGGTTATTGTGAGCGACAAAGATCCCATTTTTATTGGAAATTTTTGGATGGATTTATTTTCTTATTTGGGTACTCAATTAGCTCATAGATAATCTTATCATCCTCAATCCGATGGTCAAACTGAGATAGTAAATAAATTTTAGGAAGGATATCTTCGTTGTTTTGTATCTGATAAACAAACACAATGGGTCGAGTGGTTACCTCTCACTGAATGGTGGTATAACACTTCCTTCCATACTGCAGCAAAAATGACCCCATTTATGGAACTTTATGGATATCATCCACCATCCATAACATCATCTTTAAGATAAAATTAGAAGGTTCAAGTAGTGGAATATCACATCGAGCATCAACAATAATTTCTCCAACTCTTAAAGGATAACCTAAATTTGGTACAAAATTGAATGAAACAACAGGTAGACCAACATCGCAGTGAGAGAAGCTTTGATGTAGGAGACTGGGTATTTTTATGGCTACAACCATACAAACAAATGTCCCTCAAGCAAGCTAAGAAGGATAATAAATTATCGCCAAAGTATTATGGTCTTTACAAGGTGTTGCAAAAGATTGGTACTATGGCATACAAATTTGAGCTTCCTCCTTCTCCACGAGTGCATCCAGTTTTCCATGTTTCATGCTTAAAGAAGGTTATAGGTGAAAATCTTCTAGTTCAAACAATATTTACAGAACTTAATGAGGAAGGAAAATCATATTGTAACCTGAAGTGGTCACGGAAACAAGAACTCGACAGCTACGGAATCGATCAATTTCAGAGTATCTCATCAAGTGGAAGAACTTACCCACTGAATATTCTACATGGGAGGATGATAATTTTATACAAAAGCACCTAGAGCTACTCAAGTGTTGAGGACAACACTTTTTTCAAGGAGAGGGGCATGTTAGGTCCCTATATTACTAACTTGTAGTCCCTTATTGTTGTTAGTGCAACCCCCTTATTCTTATTATTGTACCCCTGTAACCCCCATATTGTTATGATTGTGCCCTTAAATTATTATTGTTAGGTCAGCTAGGATTACATTGTGGCCCCAAGGACTCCTATATATATAAAGGTGGTTTTGTAATTTGTATCATCCAAGAATTTTTCATTCATATAATGTATTGGAGGTTGCCCCCTCGAAGTGGCTTATTTCTAAGGCATTGATATCTCTTTTCTTCTATTTTTGGAGCTGGTTTCACAAAAATTGATAATATATTCCAATGATTAGAAGCCATTGAATATGCAAGACAAGCGGTTTCTGTTCTGCTATGCTTCGCACAAGAAATTAATTCATTTTTGAATTTGTTGAGAAGTATTGCTATCGAAGATAGGAATTTCGCTAAAAATGATTCTTTTTCTTTAAATCAAAGTCTGCATTGGTATCTTATTTGGAAAATAAAAATATATAACTTCGAAATGCTAATCGAATGAGGCAAACCAAAGCTAAATGGACTAGCAAAATCAATATAGTAGAAAATATATTTATGAATGTAAGAGCATAGCCAATAGCAAAAGTGATATGTTTCTAAATGTCATGCAAATTGTTCGAGATCTAGAAAAAACATGGATGGTACAGAATTATGAATTGATTAAAAAAAGTGACATTTGAATTGGACAAGAAAAAATAGTCAATGATATAACAATTTTATGATATAACTTATTTTACTCCTGAATAAATAGAAAAATAACTAGTTGGATTTATCAGTATTAATCACAGAAAATATGTGTTAACTACTCAGTTACAAGAGGATGCGATGGATATGGAAAATAAATTATTCGATCACCATGCGAGGCTATATATTACAATGGGACCAATGAAAGAATTCATTCAAGCTAAGTTGAAGGCATTGGTTCAAGAAGCCATGCATTCAAAAGGTAGTTGATAGTCCAACAATTAGTCTAAATGATTTGAAAAATTGTAAATGTCCTTAAATATTTACATATTTTTTTGTTTTGTTTATTCAATCATCATGATTTATAAATTTTACTAATGTCGCATAGCCTACATGATGAATGCAATTCCTTGATTTCTTTTGTAGTTCTTTTTTTTCATATTATGGTCCATGTATTTACATTTGGTGGATGCAAAAGGAGGTATTTAAAGAGAAGATGACAAAGAACTAGGGGAATTCTGAGGTCTAAAACGGGCTTCCTAAGGAAATTTTAAACAATAGTGGAAATAATAAAATAATATTATATTACATCATCAAATTTTATAGGTCAAACAGAAAAAAAATATATATATTTTTTTCAATCAGTATTTTCAACTTCTCTCCCTATGGGTTTACTCAAATTTCAACCAGAAACACTGATTAGATAAATAATTTGATTCCTCATCTAAGGAGTACCCAAGTTGCAGAATTTATATGGAACTTGCAATATGAAAAATGATAAATACACGAAAAATGTGATCGCAATCATATGTTTTGTGTATTTCTCATTTTTCATGTAGAAAGGTCCATCAAAAGTATGCAACATGGGTACTTCTTGGATGAGGAATTAATTTTTTCATAAAATGAGTACTCTCGCTCGAAATTTGATTAAAACCTTAGTGATATAATTTGAAAATACAAGTTGAAAAATTAGTTTTATGATTTTATTAGTTTTTAATATTTTTACTTTTTTACTCCAAAAATGGTAAATCATCCCCCATGATACACATCATCATCTTGAATCCTATTGGTTGTTATAATTTTTTTTTGGTTGTATATTTTTCTTAGGAGGCCCATTTTAGACCTGAAAATTTTCCTAATATAGCATACTAAATGAGCCAATGAACTGAGCCATTGAGCATTTTCATTACTGATACAACTGATTCATGGTAAGAATTAATGTTCCCAATCATTAGCATATAATATTCTTTGAATTTGTATTTTGTTTATTTATTTTAATGATATATATGATGATTGGAATATAAAACTGGATGATGTTCTTGTAAGTATAATTTTATTTCTTGACGTTACACAGTTATGCTTTCAACATTTGTATTATGCCATTGATATATATATATATATATTCCAATAACATGAAACATGAGAATAGTTATTTTTTATATGAAGCAAAAATGATGTACATTGTCATAATATTTTTAAAATTTTCCAAAGAATGATACACTGGGAAGGGATTTTATTACTTTTCTTTGTCTTTGTCTATTGTACATAATGGATGTTTTTCTTTGTATTTCGAAATGAAAATGATATATAAATTTTCAACGTCTCCGATTTCCATTGCCCTTGTGTTGCACTATGTAAGCTTTAAAAAATTAATTTGGGGTGGATATTTCTACAAACAACTTTCCTTGTACAGGAAGATTTCATTGTGCCAAGTTCAGATATGTAGACAATGGGACCTTCAAAATGCCCTCCACATAGTGGAATTAATGTGCATTTCCACACATATGCATATTTACACAAATTTAACTATATAAAAGGACTTAAATGTATAAAGAGAATAATTTTTAATCAGTTGATTAGAAAAATTTTCTGTGCAAATGGAATTGATTTTGTTGATGTGTAGAAACTATATTCGGTTTGTAAAAGATATTCACTCATAATTATGCTTATGCAGAGATAATAAAATCCACAAGAAGGCTTCGTACAATAAAAATTTTCCTTGTATTTATGCACTCCAAATTATAATCATATTGACATTATACTATTATCAAATAAATATGAACATTATATGTGTGACGATTTCAAGTTTTATTAACCATACTCATTCTATCAATTAACTCAACTAGTAATAGTTTATACATTAATATTAATCTTTTAATGGTTTCAAAATCATAAAGAAATATTTAAACTTTTACATTTTGTATTGAATTTGAGAATACACATTAAATCAATTAACATTGCGAAGTGATAACCAATTTTTTGTATATATTGAATTGGGTTGCCAAGGAAACCTTATTGACAATTTCAATGTAATTTCTCAGTTCAGAATCAAAAGACATAGTTAAGTACCTTTATTGTAATTATCAAGTTTTATCAAGAGGAAAAATAACTTTATAGAGAATTTCTTATGCAAACAAAAAATGTTTTGAAAATTTGATAGGGATGGATGTGTGGAAGTATAAATTTAGCAATACATACTTTTGTACTAAACAATTAAGAAAGCCAATGTGTATCTAGGAAAACTCTATTAATTCAACAATAATAGTTTCAAATGTCACTTATTAATCGAAGGGTGTTATTGAGTACGAAAGTAACTCCATTGTTAAGAGATACTTTTACAAATTTTGAGATTGTATATCGTACATCATATGAATGTTTACAGAGAACTTGATGTGTGGGAGAATGGGAAATATTATTATCTTTCATTATGCTAAGATTTTATTGTGTGAAAGATTATTTGCATAGAGATTTTATTTTAAAGATATGAATATTTGTAGAAGACTGCGTATGTGCAACATAGCATAGTGATTAACATTGTAAATTTACATTATGCGGAATGGTGCATAGGATTTTGTTAAACTATTAATGTTAATCTGTGAGATTTTTGTGCATAATGGATTTGCTGTGAAACATACCACTTATGCAATTGTATTGTATTGCAAGAATATTTGTTTTCTATTGTTGATAAAAAATCTAGAAAATGGGGTATGTGTGGGGGAACAGGGGGTTTGTGTGAAGATTTTAATGTGTGGAGCTTTTATGTTTCATTGTGTGGATATTTGACTGCGTAAAATATCGAGTAAATTTGTTTATTTCCCAAATAAATGTTCACTTAATGTTTCATTGTGCAGAGATACTTTTGAAAATTTTCAAATGGTATATAGTATACATTTATACGGAGAACAAGGTATGTGAAGAAGAATGACGATTATAATTATGTTTCATTATGTGGAGAGTTTATTGTATGGAGTAAGAATTGATGAATCGTGTAAAATTATATCGTTTCCGGAAGAAGCTCTATAGACATGGTTGTGTGAAGTAAGGAAAAAAACATTAATTATAACAAAAAAATTACCATTAATAACATTAAAACCATAGGTTTTGTAGTTCAAAAATACTTAAATATTTAGATATTTAGGAACTTGAATTAAACTCGATATTGCTAAGCTCACCTCCTATTAGTTTTCCCTACATAAAATAGTCCTTGAAATTCATATTTTGATTGTGAAAATTTCATTGTGAACAACTCGTTGTGTCGACCTTTGCACATCAATATTCAGTACAATGATTCAATTTTTTAATATTCTAGATATCTCATTCTACTCTATTGTATAATTACAAGGAATAACATAAATGGATGTAGAGTCCTACTTCTTGCGATGATTAACCATTAATACATAATAACTATAATAACTATAATCATTAACAATATTATTCTATTATAATATTAATAGATTATGAATTTTGTGAACACAATGGATCAAATGAATTTATAAGCATAATTTGGTCAACCTTAAAACTATCTCAATACTTAGAGTAAGAGCACTCATATCTCAGCCTATGCGAATAAATGGATAGGATGTATCATAACAACTTGCAATGTTGGAGTCTAGTGCAAAGCATCTGTGGAGGAAGTGTGTCCAGAGATAGCCTGTATAGAGAAAGTTGTGAAAACGATGTTCTGCGGAGTAAGCATGGGATGAGACAGAAATGTGGGCCAAACAAGATACACATTATTTATGACTAAAGTAATACCAACAATTGAGTAAGCCCAATGCTTTCTTCGGTGTTATTTTGAACGAAACATATGCATTGTTTAATACTAAAATATTAGAAATAAATATTTTAGTAGCAAGTGCAACGATTCACAAATAGAAATCCTCCTCTGCACAATGCGCTTTATTTCATTTTGCACATATACATAATTTGAAACATATTAAAAAATAAGAACATATCTATTATTCAGAATAAAATATTATTCATAATATAAGTATAAAGTATGCATTTTTAATTCTAAAATATATAATCAATTAAATAACAATAGTATGCATTATTTACAACTAAAATATTATCAATAATCTAAGCATAGATAATGTTATTGAGAAAATATGCATTATATCAGCAAAATAAGGATTTTTGTGCTAAGTGCAGGGATCCACAGATTGAAAGCTTCCTCCACACAATATACTTCTTCTCCACTTCCACACATATGGTTAATTTGAAACATATTTAGAAACAGAAAAAGGCACTCAGAAATATGAATATAACCATTATTTACACTTAAAATATCACTAATAATATCGTATATGTCGTTCACTTACTAAAATATTAGAAATAAAATCATTTAATGGAAACTCATTTATCAATTAATAACATGACCAATCCAAAGGAGCAAGGTTTTTACTATTGGTTTCTGTAGGAGATTTGCTACGAAATGCGTCACGAATTCATTTGTGTTATATTAGGAGCATATATAGTTTCTATTGACAATAAAAAATATGGAAAATAAGTTATGTGGGAGACAATAGGGTATGTGCTGAACATTTTACTATGCAGTGCTCTTACTGTCCTAAACTTTTCTATTGAAATTTTTATTCGGTAGGGATGAAATTAGAAGGTGGTATTTTTAGAAAATGAAACTATTAATGTTAACTTGTTATTATTATTATTATTATTATTATTATTATTATTATTATTATTATTCATTGTGTGAAATTTTGATTTCGAGGAAGATGGGTTATGTATGTCGATTCACCAAATACATGCTTGTGTTAATCGCGAAGGGAAATCACTAACACTTTTCCTGTATAGATAAATGTTTAATTTTCAAAAGTTAAAAAAAAAATTGACACTCTTTACAATTGTGCTATTATAATATCCCTATTTTTCCTACTTTTATGAGACAGTTGAAAAATCCTAAAGGTTGAGTGAACCTAAAGGAAAACAATTACTGTGGAAATATTATATATTTTTTAAATTTAATAAATTTGGAATTTGAATTATTGTGAAAATAATAGAGTATAAATGAAGACCAAGATTTCAAATCCATGAGGATGGAAAAGATTCCAAAGACTTTCCCAGATTATCCAAAAATCCTTGTAGAAAATAAAATGAATAAAAAATATTAGATTGGAGAAAAAAAGATAAAAATACCTCAGTAAAGTGGAAAGTTACTGAGAAGAGGTGAAATAAAACTAGAAAGAGGAAAAAGCTAGTTTTAAAGTACTTTTGTGGAAAAAACAAAAGGAAAACCTAGAAAAAAAGGAAAATAACATCTGGATTAATTGGATGTAGTTATGGAAACATGTTGAAGGGAAATCAAGCTTAAATAAGCCATTACTGTGTAGAAAAGAGGTTCTTTACACTTTGGAGGAATTGATCTCTCCTCGAGGGGAGCTGTGGAGAGAAAGCTCAAGGTTGGTTGAAAAATAGTCTTACCAAAATTGGTATGCACAAGTAAATTCAATTATGTGTTATCTCTGCACTTTTAGTCATCCCTTTTTTATGAAACTAGCTATTATGTTTCCTTAGTTAAATTTTATATAGAATTAACACCACAGTGTTAAATATTTGCATTGTGTATGAAAATTTCAACTTTAAATTGAGATCTCCGTTGAGAGTAATTTGTACTAAATTTAGGATTTTATTAATTTACTCAAATTAAATTCAATATATTCATCATAATGGAATGAGGGTTTCTAAGTTAAATCAAAAATCAATTTTACTAGAGGTGAAATGATCAACCAAAAAGTCCAAAAAATCGATGAGAATTGTCTCAAGTCCTAACTAAAGAAATATATAAAATTCCTATGGATATTTCAGTTGAAAAATACGAATCGAGTGTCAGAGTAGATATAAATAAATTGACTATCATTCTCATACGAAAATTTTAATACAAAAATTTTCTGTAAAAAATCACAGTGGAGAGAAAATAATATCAACTAAAAACCCCAATACTGGAATATCGTTAAAGAGAAAAAGAGAATAGCAATACAATGAGATTTCCATTAGCATCTATGACAAACCAAGTATATATATTTTACACTTGTAATATTTCCAATCTCAGCGCTGGCTCGTCAAATTAATTTGGGGAAAATCGAAGTGGGAAACAAAATTTCATAGTCAGTGAAAAATCCATAAAAAAATTCTAACTAAATTTTATAAATAAAAACAATATGGAAGAAATCAGATTTAATTATGAATTTCTTAGTTAATCATAGCTGGAAATGTTTACAAAGAATTATGCATGAGGGAGCTATAGTGAAAAACAATGAGTCTATAATTAAATATAGAGAATTATATGCCGGATTTAAAATGGCGGCTATGTCATTCCATTAACATAGAGATAGTATAGTGGTAATAATGCAACAAAAAATCCAGAGATAAATTAATAAAACTGATGATTCAATCCATCGTAAACCTGTAAGTAATTACAAATGAAACGTAGTGGACTAAATGATAGTAATGAGGTAAATAAATTTTAGGCAGAGTGTTTGTAGGAACACAAAAGTAACAGTCAACCAAGAATTTCGTTAAGGATTGAAATTCCTTACCTATTACTTGCAGAGAAGAAATTGACCTCACAGTTTCCGTAACCACTGAGGAATGACAAGTTAACCACCTCAGATAAAATGAAACACTACAACAAAATTAGAATATATTAGTTGCAGAGACTGAATAATTAGATCAAAGTAAACAAACTGAAGCTAGAAAAACTAAATGTGAAAGAGGTAGCATTACAATAATATTAACAAAAATCGTTAAATCTACACTACCTTACCTGAAGAGAACGATAACAAGTTTGATAATGAAGCCGTGATGGTCATCGAAGAGATTGATTGTGTGGTAAAGTAAATGAATTAGACACACTGCATGGGTAACCCAGAGATGGGGGTTTGACGGAAAAACCAGAGCCGAAGAGCCTAAAATGCCCCAAAAAAAATGAAAATTCGGAATAAGGTTAGGTATTTGAAATTAACCACGGAAAATATAAGAACCCATCTTAACCATCAACGTGTTAGTAATCTAAGCGAGCAGTGGATAGAAAAAACTCTTTGGAGCCATGTAATTGATTTAATGATCAGGGTACAGTGATAAATAATGAATTCACGAAAATATAAATGTATTAAAATTTCTGACATGGAGATCTATGGATTGTGAATGTGAACCCACAAACTGATTAATGCATATCAGTATATTAATCTAGAACTAGTGTATTAAAGAGTTACATATTGACAATGTAATATAAGTTCTAAATTAGTAAAATCCAAAACTGATTTATATAATGTAACAACGTTACGAGGGAGTCATTTCGTAATTAAGGTAGAAAGGGAAAAGTATTTAATATGTATAGCACAACTTCTTTTGATAAATTTACATGTCCTTAAACCTTAAATGGCTAATTAGATACGAGAAAAAGAGATAAGTGGTGTATGTAAATTAGAATTTATATGAATTCTTTAGGATATATTAAGAATATCATTAAATCCTTTAAGAGGTTTTAGGTGTATAGCTTACTGAAATAAAAGATATATGTTTCAATAATAGAAAATAATATAATAGATGATGTTAACCCTTGTGGATATTACGGGTGACATATAGTGTGGAAGTGGAATGAAGGGTGAAAGTAACTTAGAATATAATTAAATATCTAAGGTATAAAAAACAAAGGGTTATGTTTCCGTATGATGCTAGAATAAGTATAAATTAGTAAGAACAAAATTAAAGAGAAAATTATAAATTCTATCATAAAGATAATAAGGTGGTGACGAACTATCTTCAAGGACAATCAGTACTGAAACTGAATTATGATTTCGTTAAGAAGCTCAAGGATCATAAACCTATGAAAAGTATTCTGTACATAAAATCATAAGTTGCGAAATAAATTTAACAACAATAAATACAATGAAAGAGTTCGTCAAAGTATGACGAAATACATTAATGTCATTGACGACAAATTAGTAATTATCTTATAATTAGAAAAAAAATGTGGTAAGTGGAGTTGTTACAGATGGTATCATAGTTCATGTAGCACTGGGCATATATGTGTCCTCACATGGGAAATTAAAAATCGAAAATTTTTTTTGCTGTAAATTTATTTAATTTGAAAAAAAAATCACTAATTTATTTTCTAAATACAGTGATTTAGAGCAGAAAAGTACATTTGTCTTTATGAGTGACAAAGGAGGGTTGCACGTAGATCTAGGTGGTGAGGGAAATCCACCAAATCAAAATTCTCAGCTGTTGTATGTGTTCACGAAGATGCAACAAGAATTGATTCATCTGAGAATGAGCAATGAACGATTTTTGCAAGCCAAAGAAGAGCAGGAGAGGTTGATTAAGTAATTAACCTCAAGGTCTAGTCACGAAAGTGAAGACCCTGGAAGAAAGATAAAAGAATCTGAAACCAACTCAGAAGGATCTGAGGATGATGAAGCAACTGGACAACAGTTCAGAAAAAAAAAGGAATTGCAAGGAGAATTCAGAAAAACTAAACCTCCCACTTATGATGGTGAAAAGGAGGAAGATGCAGAAGCTTGGCTTCTAAATATGGTAAAATACTTTCAAGTCTATGAATATGGAAGTAACCTGAAAGCCGAATTGGATATTTACCAACTACAAGGTAAAACTACCTTATGGTGGGAATAAACCAAAATGGTACATGTACTAGATGAGAAAACTATTACTTGGGAAGACTTTCAAACTAGTCTATATATCTGAATGAGAGATATTATGATGACAAAGCCAAAGAGTTTCAAGAGCTTAGATTGGGAAAACTCACTATAGATGAGTTTCTTACCAAATTAACTAACCTGCTTCACTATGTACCTTATATCAGAGAAGAAAAGGCCAAGGTACAACGATTTTTAAACTACCTACCTACTATCTACAAGGAGAGAATATAATTTGATAATCCCAAGACAATGGATGAAGCAGTACATAAAGCAAGCCTATATTATCAGTAGCTCAAAGGCAGAAAGGATCAACTGAAAAATTGGAAAAACAAAGAAAAAAGGAAAGGTAACTCTAGTGGAAAAAGAGTAAAACCAGTACATTTGAAAAACTTTGGGAAAAATCATCAAAGGAAGAAGTTTAACAAAATAAGAGAAAATCAACCAGCACAATCACAAACTAGATCTAAACAGATGGATGTAAACAACAAGAAAGAAGGGACTGTAAAAATTAAGGAACCATTAAAGTGCTGGGGTTGTGGAGAACCTCACCTGTTACATGAATCTCCTCATAGAATAGTTAAAAATATTCAAGTGTTAAGAGAGGTGACTACTATAAATGACGTTGCTAAAAACATTGCAAGAATTAGTGCTTCACTAGAGGATCGCCAAGCTGAACACCAATCAACCATGATCAAAATCGAAGGTATGATTGTTGAACAACCTGTTTCTATTTTGATAGATCCAAGAGAAAATTTAAGCTATATAAGTCCTCAGATGGTGGAAAAGGGAAAATTAAAAATTAGAAATTTTTTAGCAAGCATGGTTTGTTTAGCTAGCTATTGGAACAAAAAGAAAATTGACCCGTAAACCACCAAATATTGCTATAAATTTAAATGGGTATGAAACTGAATTGAAATTAAAAAATTTTCCTCTAGGCTCCTATGATGTGTTAGTGGGAATGGACTAGTAAGAAAAATAGAAAGTAATAGAAAATTTCTTAGACAAAAAAATTCACTGTATAGATGGTGAGGGAAAACTAGTGATAGTAAAAGGAAAAACAATACCCATATCAATAAGAAAAATTTCAACACGACAGTTAAAAAGGACAGCAAGGAAAGGCTGTCAAGTATATGTTGTACAAGTGGAGGAATTGGGACAGCAAACTGAAAAGTAAGCTGTAGCAACTTTACCAATAATTAGAGAGTTCAAAGATGTGTTTCTAGATGAAATCTCCCATTTACCCCCTAAAAGAGAAATTGAATTCTCAATTGAACTGGTACCTGGAGCTATAGCTGTCTCTAGAGAACCCTACGAAATGAGTACTCATGAGTTGTTAGAATTAAAACTGCAACTACAAGAGTTGTTAGACAGAGGTTACATCAGACCAAGTGTGTCTCATTGGGGAGCACCTGTAGTTTTTATTAAAATAAATATGGTACATTGAGGATTTGCATAGACTACAAAAAACTAAATAAATTAACCATAAAGAACAAATATCCTCTACCCATAATAGATGACTTATTTGATCAAGTTAGAGGAGCTACTATCTTTTCAAAGATTGATTTAAGAACAGGCTATCATCAACTAATAATCAAAGATGAATACATTAACAAGACAACATTCATGACTAGATACAAGCGCCATGAATTTGTAGTTGTACCTTTTGTGTTGACTAATGCACCTACTACATTCATGTGTCTAATTAATAGCGTGTTACATAAGTGTCTAGAGAAATTTGTTTATATGCCAAAATTAGTAAGTGTGAATTTTATAAAGACAAGATTCAATATTTGGGTCATGTAATTTGAGAGGATGAATTGGCAGTAGACCCAGAGAAGATATAAGCTATCATGGATTGGCCTGTACCTACTAATGTCCTAGCCATAAGATCATTCATGGGCATCGCTGGATACTATAAGAGATTTGTAGAAGGATTTTCATCCTTAACATATCTTATTACTTCTTTACAGAAAAAGGGAGTGAAGTTGAGTGGACAACAAAATTCCAACACAATTTTGAACAGTTAAAACTTAAACTAACAACTAATCCTATTTTGTTGTTGATACAAAAAAATAATTTGTAGTTTGTACAGAAGAATGTGTAGAGGGATTAGGAGGGCTATTACTACAATAAAACTCAGTCATAGCCTATGAATCAAGAAAGTTAAAGAAACATTAATAGAATTACACTGTATATGTCTTAGATTTAGTTGCTGTAACACAGGCTTTGAAGATGTGGAAACTTTATCTGTTAGGAAAGAGGGTTATGCTAATGACAGATCATATAAGCTTGAAATAGTTTTTCACACAACCTGATTTAAATGCTACATAAGCTAGATGGTTTTCTTTCCTTAGTGAGTTTGACATGGAAATCAAAAATATTAAAAGGAAGGAAAATAAGATTGAAGATGCTTTGAGTAGGAATGCCCATCAGATTTTGAATAGTGCTGGAAGTAGTGAAATTTGACATAGAAGGATTGATACAAGAAGTGGTGAGTCAAGATCCAAACTACGAAAAATTACAAGAAAAATTGTAGAACATTGCAATACTGGGAAATACTCAAAATCAGAAGGGGATGATTTATTATAAAAACAAATTGTATATTCCAAATGTGATCTCATTAAAATAGGAAATTTTAGATGAGTATCATAAACGACCTAATGAAGGGCATCCTAGTTATCAAAAAATGATTTCAGCATTGAGAAAGATTATTTTTTGTACGGGTATGAAGAAATATGTGGTTGATTACCTATTTAGATGTCTAGAATGTCAACAGGTAAAAGTAGAGCATTAACATCTAGCAGGATTGTTGAATTCTTTACCTATCCCAGAATGGAAATGGGAAGTAGTTTCCATAGATTTTATTACTGGATTTCATAGAACTAAATATCAACATGATTCTATAATGGTGTTTGTAGACACATTGAATAAAGCTGCACAGTTTTTACCAGTACAATCTACTTTCATACAACTCAATTAGCTAATGTGTTCATGAAAGAGAATGTGAAGTTACATGTTATTCCTAAAATGATTATATCAAACATAGATCCAAAGTTTACTTCATCTTTTTGGAAGAATCTATTTGCAGGAATGGGTACCAAATTTAACTTTAGTACCGCCTACTATCCTCAAACAGATGGACAAACTGAGAGGACAAACCAGATTCTAGAAGACATGTTATGGGAAAACCTACAATATTGAAAGATGTTCTGCATCTAGAAAAGTTGCATATAATAATAGTTATCAAGCTTCAATAAATATGAGTCATTTTGAAGCATTGTATGGTAGAAAGTGCCATACACCGCTTAGTTGGAGTCAGCCAAAAGATAAGTTAATTCTTGGACCGGATGCATTGCAAGAGATGGAAAGAAATCTAAAGAGAATTCAGTAAAACATTAAAACAACTCAAGACAGACAAAAGAGCTATTTTGATAAAAGAGAATTCATAAAGAATTCAAAGAGGGAGACCATGTTTACTTAAGTATTAAGCATAAAAAGAGTAAAATATATATGGGTAGCTATGCTAAATTAGCAACATGCTACTATGGACCATTTGAAGTTCTAGAAATAGTGGGGCCAGTAGCTTATAAATTGTCTCTACCTAGTCACATTAATGTTTACAATGTTTATCATGTTTCCTTATTGAAAAATTATTTACATGATCCTACTCATGTAATTGATTGGACTGTGATACAGGTGGAACAATAAAGGGAATTTCTTCCAAATCCCCCTCATATATAGGAACGAGAAGAAATCGAGCTCTAAAATAGGACCGTAGCTAGGGTGAAAGTGTAGTGGAGGCACTTTTCACTTGAAGAAGCTGCTTGGGAGCGAGAAGAAGAAATGAAGGAAAGATATCCATCATTGTTTTCAAAGTGAATTGATATCTTGCAACACCGAGGACAACGTTTTGTTTTAGAGGGGGAATATGTAATATCCCTATTTTTATTGTTTTTATTAGACATTTGAACAATCCTAAAGGTTGAGTGAACCTAAAGGAAAACAATTATTGTGCACTTATTATTGTGGAGACTAGGATTTCAAATCCATGAGGATGGATAAGGTTCCAAATAATTTCCCATATTCTCCAAAAATCCTTGGAGAAAATAAAATAAATTAAAAATATTAGATTGGAGTTAAAAATCTAAAATACCTTAGTAAAGTGAAAATTTACTGAGAAGAGCTGAAATAAAACTAGAAAGAGGAAAAAGCTAGTTTTAAAGTACTTTTGTGGAAAAAATAAAAGGAAAGCCTAGGAAAAAAGGAGACATCATCCTAATTAACTTGATGCGGTTATGGAAACATGCTGAAGGGAAAGAAATCTTAAGTAATTCATTCCCATGTAGACAAGAGATTGTATACACTTTGGAGGAACTGGTCTTTGTTCGAGGGGAGTTGTGGAGAGAAAGCTCAAGGTTGGGTGGCAAATAGTCTTACCAAAATTGGTATGCACAAGTAAATTCAATTTTGTGTTATGAATTGTAGTGGTAAATAAAGTTATAATTTATCTAATTGTATTGAATTATGATTCAATTAGAGTAGGTGGAATTGTGTAAGAAAGTTAGTGTTATGCATAATTAAATTATGTGCAAAATATATTTAGGCATACTGATGTATTTAATAGAAAAAAAATATAGTAAATATAGTTGATCTGTATGGTTACATAGAAAATTATAAATTAATAACCAACAGTCATAATGTATAAACCCCAGAAATCAGGTTTAAATATGAGGTTAGGTTGTAAATCTTAAAATTGTATACAGAGAAAACATAGATAAATACATGTGGAAAGAAGGTAAATTATTTTATTTATCAGATTGCAAAATAAAACATTAAATAGGAAATTATGTACATAAAGAGAAAATTTCCTTTCCCTTAGTAAACATGAATACTCAAAATAAAAGTAGATCTCCTGCTGTAAATTAACTAGAAGAATTGATAGACATAAAATCTTGCATTAACACAAAAGTGTAGAAATGTCATACAACATAAAATACATGCAGTAAATAAGTTTAATTCAAAATACTGATAATAACTACTTTGTATCCTAGTAGTAATAATTTAACCATGATATTACTCTGTATATAAATTACAATTATAATCTGTCATAATTTATGGACACTATCCGTGGTCCTAACTAAATAGTTACAACAGAATTATAATTTGAATAGTTCAAAAATTTAGGAGTCTGAATTCTTCAAAGCCATATTGACCAACCTGTATAGAAGAAATAAAATTCTACTATCAAATGAATGCCAGAATGAGTCGCCCAATTTGAAAAATATAGTAATGAAACTGAGAAATTGTGCATTGAGGAAAGTGTAGTGCCTACGCATAACAATTTATTATGATTTAGTATGTGTATAAATTGAAGTAAATTTTAATAATATATATAAATATTCAACAAGGGTAATTAAATGTTGAAAATTACCTTATTGCGCTATGTTAAAAAGTGACAGTAAGCCTACACATAAACATGAGAAGATTTCCTAAGTACAAGCATTAAATCAAATAGAAGAGTAAATGGAAATTAATATGAAGAGAGGAAAAGTGAGTACATTTGGTCTCGTCGACAGATTACATATTGAAACTCTGAGAAGATTTTAATAATTGATTAAATTTTACCTATACAATTCATGATTTTTACTAATTTTACCTATAGAGATGTCAATTTAAAGTTGACAAATTCATAAAGAATGCAAATTTTTAACATTGTGGTGTTAGTTCTATATAAAATTTAAATAATTCAACATAAAGGTCAACATCATAAAAAGGGGAATGTTATGGAGAACATTAAAGAGACATAGTAACCGAAATTCATCATGATGGAATGAGGGTTTCTGATTTAAATCGAAAATAAATTCTACTTCAGGTGAAATGAAAAATCCAAAAGTCCAGAAAATCGATGAGAATTGTATTAAGTCCCAACTAAAGAAATATATAAAATTCCTATGGAGATTTCAGTTGAAAATATGAATACAGTGTCGGATAAGGTAGAAATAAATTAACTTCCATTCTCATATGAAAAATTTAATACACAAAGTTTCTTTAAAAATCACAGTGGAGAGAAAACAATATCGACTGAAAACCCCAATACTGGAATCTCGTTAAAGAGAAAAAGAGAATAAAAATAGAGTGAGATTTCCATTCGAATCAAAGAGAAACCAAGTGTATATACTGTACACTTGTAAGATGTCCAAGCTCAGCGCTGCTTTGTCAAATTAATTTGGGGAAAATCGAAGTGGGAAATGAAATTTCATAGTCAACGAAAACCCATAAATTAATTCCAACTAAACGTTGTAAATCCAAAAAGTATGGAAAAAAACAGATGAGATTATGAATTTGTTGAGTTAATCATAACTGGAAACTTTTACAAAAAATTATGCATGAGGGAGCTATATTGAAAAAAATGAATCTATAATTAACTACAGAGAATTATATGCCAAATTTAAATCATGGATATGTGATTGCATTAACACGAAGATAGTATAGTGGTAATAATGCAAAAAAAAGTTCTGAGATAAATTAATCAAACCAAGGATTCAATCCATCGTAAACCTGTAAGTAATTACAACTGAAATGTAGTGGACTAAATGATAATAATGAGGTAAAGAAATTTCAGGCAGAGTGTTCGTAGAAACATGAAAGCAATAGTCAACCAAGAATTTCATTAAGGACTGAAATTCCTTACCTTTTACTTGTAGAGAAGAAATTTACCTCACAGTTTATGGAACCACTAAAGAATGATAAGTTAACCACCTCAGATAAAATGAAACACCGAATAATAAAATTGAAGTAGAGAAACTGAAACTGAACAAAATAAATGTGGCAGAGGCAACATTACAATAATGTTAACAAAAATCATTAAATATACACTACCTTACATGAACAAAATGATAACAAAAATCATTAAATATACACTACCTTACATGAACAAAATGATAACAATTTTGATAATGAAGCCCTGATGGTGATACAAGAGACTGATTGCATGGTAAAGTAAGTGAATTGGATGGACTACATGGGTAACCCAGGGATAGGGGTTTGACAGAAAAACCAGAGCCGAAGAGCTGAAAATTCCCAAAATGAAAATGAAAATTCGGAATAGGGTTAGTTCTTCGAAGTTAACCATCGTGAATATACAAACCCATCTTGACCATCAATTTGTCAATGATCTAAGCCAACAAAGGATAGAAAAAAATATCTGGAGCGATGTGATTGATTTAATGACCGAATTACAGTTATAAATAATGAAATATCAAAAATATAAATGTATTAAAACCTCTGACCTGAATATCTATAGATCGTAAATTCAAATCCATAAACCGACTAATGCATATCAATATATTAATTTACAATTTGTGTACTAAAGAGTTACATATTGACAATGTAATATAAGTTCTAAATCAATAAAATCCCAAAGCGATTGATATAACGTAACAACGTTACAAAGGAGTCATTTCGTAATTAAGGTAGAAAGGGAAAAATATTTGATATGTATAACACGACTTCTTTTGATAAACTTACATGTCGTTAAACCTTAAATGGTTAATTAGATATGTGAAAACGAGATAAGTGGAATGTGTAAATTAGAATTTATATCAATGCTTTAGGATATATTAAGAATATCATTAAATCATTTAAGAGGTTCTAGGTGTATACCGTACTAAAATAAAAGATATATGCTTCAATAATAGAAATTAATATAATAGATGATGTTAACCTTGCGGATATTAACGGTGACATAGTGTGGAAGTGGAATAAAGGGCGAAATTAACTTAGAATATAATTAAATATTATAAGGTATGAAAAATAAAGGGTTATGTTACCACATGATGCTAGAATAAGTATAAATTAGTAAGGACCGAATTAAAGGGAAAAATATAAATTCTATCATAAACATAATAAGGCGGTGAAGAACTGTCTTCAAGGATAGTCACTACTGAAACTGAATTATGATTTTGTTAAGAAGGTCAACGTTCATAAATCTAAAAAAAATATTATGTACATAAAATCATAAGTTGTGAAAGAAATTTAACAATAGTAAATACAATGAAAGAGTTTATGAAAAAGTACATTAATTTCATTGATGAAAAATTAGTAATTATGTTATAATTAGAAAAACAATTGTAGTAAGTGGAGTTGTTACAACTATAAAGGCTATTTTAAACTGATTTTCTTTCTTAATGGGGAAAAAGACAAAATAACTATGTAAATTCATCTAGGAATAGGTGGAGTTGATTATTTTCTTTTTTTTTAAAGGAAGATATTAAACTTAAATATTCATAGTCCAACATTAATTTTTTCTATTATTATTATTACAATTTATGTCATCTACGTGTCCAACTATCATAGGTGTTTAATACATATGTTAATATTTATATTCTAACTTCACAATACTACTTACAAATTTGTATTGTGTTGTCCGTAGAAGCATTTTCCAGGTTTTCATAATGCAAGTCTTTTAGCATACACATTACAAATGAATGTAAAAATAGTTTTCAAAGGAGGTAATTACAAATAGAATTCTTGTCTTAATGTACAATATTGTTATGGTAATTGAAGACCGTGAGAAACCATTATTTATAACAAAATTTCAAAATGTGTAGCATTAGTCAAAGGTTAAAAGAGGATGCTTAGTTCTATATGAGAGTACTAATAAAATTTATAAAATATACGGTACAATCCTCTGGTAATGATGTAAAAATTTCAAATAATATATGATTTGATAATCCTAAAAAAATTTGGACAAAATATGCTATTTTCCTATATAATTTTTATTTTCAAAGTACTTCCATGTTATGGAATTAGAAATTCTTATTTTTCTTATTTTTGTATAGTTGATCTAACTATTGGACCCTTGGTTAAACTGAGAGGGGGGGTGAATCAGTTTAATGCAGCCATGTTCTTATTAAACTTTCTTTTATACTCATTCACTTCATCATTTTGTGATCAACTTAATATACATTGGAACAAAAATCTTAATAAATGAGCAGCAGGTATTAAGCAGAATAAATACAGAGTATCAAAACATAATCATCATGCATATAGACAACAGATATAAGTGGAAACCCATAAGGGAGAAAACCACATATTATTATTGTTGTGATGCAAAGGCAAGCTCCAACTCCCTCTCACCACTGATTTTCTGTAGGCACCAACCTATAGGAGGCTCCTACCTCAATTCTGCAAGCTACAACTTGCAAGGAAGCTCCAACTCCCATATATTTTCTGCAGGCTACAACCTACAGGAGGCTACTACCTCAACTAGCTACAATTGACATCTATCAAGCTACAACTTGATATGGAAGCACCATCTTCCTCACTCTTTCAAAAACCACATGCTGGTTTACCTGGATATCAGCTCTGTTCTGTTTCTTTTTCACTGCTGTCCACTAGCCTTATATCATCTTTGAGTCTTCACAGCTTCTCTATTTTCTCCTCCTTCTTCTTATCCTCTCTGCCTCAATTCTCCATTCTCTAACTTCTCTATGCATATCTATGTGATATCATTTATAGCGTTCACCTCATGAGTGTTTTTATTCCACGGGAAATTCAAAATGAATAGCCATGACTCTTTGAATTTCACCTTCTCATTTCTTTCCTAGCATATTCAGAAAAATATAACAATATGTATACAATTCAATATTACAGTGGGATATTTCTTTGCTTCCGGAGACTTGCCTTTGCATCACAAACAATATAAAAACAATTAAAACATTTATATTTACATTTTCATTTGATATATCTCATTCAACCCTTTCAGTTCTTCGCTCATTGTGTGCTTGTATTTTCTGTTGCTGTAGTATAACAAACCCACATTTTCATTCCTGTGCATTTCAATTTCAGATTCTACAAATCTGAATACCTTCACTACACACCTCTTCAAATCTACAATCTCTGTTTACTAAAATTGTGTATATGATGCATATACAACTGCTTTACAATTTTAGCCCCCAAATAATTTTAACTCTGGGCAATTTCTAACACTATGTGGAAGCTTTAAATTTTCCTCAATGGTTAGAACCATATAAATAACCCATTTCATGATCTTCGGATTAATATTCAAATAGACATTAGCCCCCAAAAGTCTTCGGACTTCACCAGAAATCTGAATGTATTTAGGCTTGGATTAATACTCAGATTGTAATATGGCCCAGCAACATATATTATATCCAATATAATCTTTGCCCTTAGTTAAAACTAAAGTATCAAAAACCCGCTCTGTAGCATATCAAGTCATTTGATTTCAAATTTCAACTCATTTGATACCCCATTCTATATCAAAGGTTCTACCTTGAATTAAAACATCATTCCAATATATATATTTAACATTTAACCTCTATTATTAAGCCTGCTTTAAAATCCTTTCTTCAATCTGAAGTTTAAACCATATGCTGGAGACCCCTTTTATAACTTATCGAATAAATATTCAATATTGCGTAAAATGTATATGTGCACCAAACTTTGCAAATAAATCCGAAGGCTAGCCCATATATCCGTAATGGTTCATATTTATCAACCATCATAAACTTATCAATTTGAATGCAAAGTAACATTACCATCAATTCGCCCATACTTAACTTTCCACACACCAACACATAGTCGGGCCCACGACTTTATAACCCTGCCTTAAATTTCGCGCATTCTCATGATGTGAATGCCGTCTGATCACAAGATTCGATCATCCAATGAATATCGTATTTTTTCACCTCCGCAGTTTAACACGAAAATATTTTGCGAAATAGGTGGATTCGGAACACCACCTGGGCCATGTGTCGATCAATGGGCACTATCGCATTTTTTTCACAATACCATTTACCGTTTTGAAACTTTGCAAAAACCACAAGTGGTTTCTTAAGACCGCTTCCTTGTTCATGGTTCCATTGCATCTTCGCTCAAGGTTCCTTTGCATAGATCTATAAAAACCCGCCTTTTTCTTCCTAACTCCGCCTTCTATTTTTTAACATTTTCCAGGTTCATTTTGCCATCAACTCGCAATTCCGCTCCACCTTCATGAACAAATAGATCTATGAATCCTCTGCGCCATATTCTACTGTGATATAAGCCATCAATCAGTCGGCCTTATACACGAACTCTTCCATTATTAACCTTACATGCTTGGTTCTGTACTCCATCTTCTTACTGGTTCCCATTCCTTCAAAGCTGATATTGATTTCGGAATATAATTCCTTATCAAACAGGTTTTAGAACAAAAAAAACATTGTTCCTTATTTTCCTTTGACCATCACCGATTCTGCTCCTTTAAATGCTTTTCTTCATGCGTATTTTAACTCTACACTTCCATTATTGCACACTGTAATCAGACCATCGGTTCTTCTTCAAACCATCATAGCGTTCTTTCTACGCACAGTCAATCTATATATTTCACTTCTTTGTTTCACTGTGTTGTATATTAACCATTCCACTTCAGGTTCTTTCACTCCTTTCGATGGGTTCATTAGATTTCCCTTCTCATTGTAATGTTAGGCCTTCAAAATTCCATACCAAACATTTTCTTCAAAACAATATGCCTATTAAACCCCTAACTTATAATTTGATTTCACTAGATCTAGTCCCTCAAGTACAACTTCCAAAACTAGATTCTATTGGATTAATAGCTCCTGAATCCTTCTTTGGAATGAACTCCACCAGAATTATATGAAATCTTCTATTTCACACAGAGACACCAATTCAACCATTAACACAGAGTTTACACATACATAATTCAATAAATTGACACATGTAGGACTCAACATCAATCCTTTCATATACAAATATGAAATCAAACACAAAGCCTTATTGCTTCAAATTTGACGGCCTTCTATTCTCACTACTCTGCCTCTGAACAGCTTTGCTACTTCCTGGTGTCTAAGCTACCTCTTTTTGCTGCCCTCGCTTCCTCTGTTTCTTGTCTAATGCTGCTCCTATCTTCTCCTTTACCGTCAATTACAATATTTCCAACAGTCTCCCCCTTTGGCATTGATGGCAATACTTTAATACTCTTCTTTTGCTTGCTTTTCCTCCCCCTTTGACATCAATGGAAAAGGGTGTGGTTTCCAAATCTTGTCCATAATATTCTGATCTTGAGGACCTGTTCCATGCACTTCTCACTTGCTCTGGTTCTTTTCTGACAATATTTGTTGACTAATCTCCCCCTAGAATGATGCCTTCTTTTCTAATCTCCCCCTTGGAATGATGCTTTCTTTTCATGTCAGAGAGTAACATCTACGGACGCTACCCCTAGTTTGTCTCTTAGATATTCGAATGGCTATTTAGAAAGAGGTTTTGTGAATATTTATATTGTTTGTTCCTTTGTTGGTACATATTCCAACTTCACTACTTTCTGTGCTACTTGTTCTTTGAGGAAATGGTATTTAATTGTGATGTGCTTTGTTTTTGAATGAAATACTGGATTTTTTGATATACTTATTGCACTTGTATTGTCACACTTGATTGAAATGGGATCATCTATGCTTACCTTCATGTCTTGGAGAGTTTTTTTCATCCACATTAATTTTGTGCAACATGCTGCTGCTACTATGTATTCTGCTTCTGTTGTAGATAGAGAGATAGAAGTTTTCTTCTTGCTTAGCCATGCCACCAGAATTTTTCCCAAATAAAATGCACCTCCACTTCTGCTTTTCCTGTCATCCATGCAGCTGGCGCAATCTGCATCTGTATATGCTGTCAAAGTGAATATTTTGCTTTTTGGATACCATAGTCCATAATGTTCAGTTCCTTGTAGATATCTTAATATTCTCTTGATTTCTAGTAAGTGATTTTGTTTTGGTGCTGCTTGATATCTTTCCATAAGTCCTACTTCCAAGACAATGTATGGTCTAGAGGCAGTTAGGTATAGCAGACTTCCTACCATGGATCTATAAAGTCTTTAATCTATATCTGCAGATCCATCATTTGCACATAGCTTGCTTCTAGTGATCATGGGAGTTGACTTTAACTTGCATCCTGTTTGATTTTCTGCCAATGCCTTGAATATCTTGAATTTCACAAGTGCTTCAGATTTATATTTGAGAAATTCTACCCACGTCATTCTGGAAAAATCATCTATTATTACCATGAAATAAGATTCTCCACTTGGTTCTTTAGTTCTCGAAGGTCCACACAGGTCCATGTGTACAAGCTAAAGTGGCCTACCTGTTGATAGTTCATATTTGGTTTTAAAATATGTGTGGGTCTGTTTTCCTAATTGGCAAGATTTACATATGGTATTTGAAGGCTTCTTTATTGCTGGCATATCTCTGACTGCTTTCTTCTTCTCAGACTAATGATGTGGTCAAAGTTAAGGTGTCCCAATATTCTATGCCATAACCATGATTCAAAATGTTTTCTTAGGTGGAATGCTTCATTCTCTTCTTTCACTATATAGACATTACTTTCTGTTCGAATACCTTTAATCAAGGTCTTTCCTGTAGTGATTGATCTTACTTCACAGTCTTGTGCTCTAAAAATAACTTCACAGCCTTTATCACACATTTGACTGAAACTAAGCATATTTTCTTTCAGCCCATTCACAAATAATACATCTTGGACCTTTCCTCTTCCATTATCTAGACTGGCTGAGCCTTTCCCTTTGATTTTCCCTACTTTATCATTGCCGAAAGTTACATTTCCAGATTTCTTTTCATCAAGGGTTATGAACTTGCTTCTATCTCCAGTCATATGCTTTGAGCATCCACTGTCCAAATACCATTGGCTTTTCTGATCTTGGGCTATTAGAGCCTGGTCACACTTATTCAACTTCTTTTTCCACTGCAGGCAGTTATTTGTTTGGCACCTTTTCTGAGAAGTTGGACCACATTATTTGAGAGGAGACTGGGAAGACATATGTCCGATTTTATGGCGTACACAACATTTGATCATATTTTTAGAAAAATTATGAGTATGAGTGAACTCTACGTAATTCATAAATCTCCTTAAGGTTCTGAACATCAATCTTTGTCCATATGTTTTACACTCCTTGGTTTTATGGCCGAATTCCTTACAATAAAAACAATACCCATAAAAATAATTAGCATACCTGATGAAGGGTTTTCTTCTCCATTTGTTTGCTTGAGGTAGTCTTTTCATTTTTTACATCCTTTACAGGTTGGAATCGATTCTCCTTTTATGATTGTATGCAACAATATGTCCCAGTTTGTGGTAGGCATAACAAGTGACATTTTTCATACGGGGGAGGAATCTCCTTTGATAGCTTCCAAATTTTATATATTCAGGAGTATATGAGCCTTTTTCAGTTGATTTTTTATTTATTTCATTCTTTGTCATTTGAGGTTCCTTCATGTTCCTATTTACTTCATTGTAGGCTTCTACTTCTATAGGAACCTTCTGAGCTGCTTCATTATCCTTGACAGCTTTTACAAAAATGATATTCCCGTTATCTATTTCTTTGATTTTACTTGTTTCTCCTTCATAGCCTATCCCAGTTTTTATCATAGGAGATCTTTGAGCATATATTATTTTATTCAACTTATGAGAGCTTGTCATTTGAGGAGTGTTTATTGACAATTTCCTTTTGGTGTTTTCTAATTTCTTCCTCGAGCTTACCACTTCTTCTTCCAATTTCTCTTGCTTCTGAATTTCATCCTCAATTTGCTTAAGTAGAGTGTCTTCTAACTTCTTGGCTTCTTCAAGCTCTACTTTCAACTGAATGAGGTCTTATGAATTTTGTTCTTCTCTTACATATTTGAGGAGAATGTATTTCTATTTTCTGCACTTTAGTTTAAGTCTGTCTATTTCCTCCAGGACACTTCTTAGCTCCCCCTAAAGATCAACTTCACCTTCTTCCTCATATTCTAGAAGGAATCCTTCAAGCTCTTCCTTGGCCATCAATACAAATTCAGAGGTTCCTTCTTCATTTTAGGTTTCATCTGAGTTTTCAGATGCACTGCTATATTGCTGGGCATATAATGACTTTCTCCTGTATCTATTCCCTTTCTGCCAATTCTTTGATATGGTTTTCTCTGAATCTTGAGTCTAATTCTTTGTCTTCTTATGAGGACACTTAGAAGCACAGTGTCCAACTCTTCCACAGTTAAATCATTTAAATGGAATTTTACCTTTATACTTTCCTGAGCCTCTTTCTAATATTCTGATAAATTTGGCCTCTTCTTCATCAGAGAAGGAGCATATATCTTCTTTTTCTTCTTTGTTCTTCTTTTTCTTGAAGGCTGCCTCCCTCACATTTGACTTCCTCTGTGGCAGTCTCATCTCATAGGCTGTTAAGTTTCCAAGTAATTGGTTCATGGTCAAATTTTCCCAATCAGCTGTTTCTTCTATGGCAGAAACCTTGGGGTTAAAGCTGGATGGTAAATATCTTAGAATCTTTTGAACAATTACACATTATTTTATGGTTTCTCCTAGAGCTTTCATGTTATTCAAAATTTCTGCAACCCTTAAAAAGAAGCTAGAAATGTCTTCATCATCATTCATTTTTATATTTTCAAACTGAGCTCTATAGACTTGAAGTTTGGCTATCTTCACCTTTTTGTCTCCCTCATGGATTTTTTCCAGTGTATCCCATATTTCTTTGGCAGTCTTGTTGTGCATTACTTTTACAAATTATGCCTCACAAAGTCCACTTAAGAGTGCATTCATGGATTTTTCATTAGCTAAAAATTCTTGTTTTGCATCTTTCTCTAAGTCATTCTACTTTGGGGCATGTCCTAATTCCACAGCAGCCCAAACTTCTATTCTTAGAGACATTATGTACGTCGTCATTCTTATTTTCCAGAAGGCATAATTTTTACCACTGAACAAAGGGGATTTAATTGTTGAGCATCCTTCTAGACTAGCCATCCTAGGGACCTAGGATCTCCTTCCAGTTGTTAAACTGATACAGAAGGAACCTGCTCTGATACTAATTGTTGGACCCTTGGTTAAACTGAGAGGGGGGGGTGAATCAATTTAATGCAGTCATGTTCTTATTAAACTTTGTTTTATACTCATTCACATCATCGTTTTGTGATCAACTTAATATACAATGGAACAACAATCTTAATAAATGAGCAGCAGGTATTAAGCAGAATAAATATAGAGTATCAACACATAATCATCATGCATATAGACAACAGATATAAGTGGAAACCCATAAGGGAGAAAACCACATCTTATTATTGTTGTAATGCAAAGGCAAGCTCCAACTCCCTCTCACCACTGATTTTTTGTAGGCACCAACCTAAAAGAAACTTCTAACTCAATTCTGCAAGCTACAACTTGCAAGGAAGCTCCAACTCCCATCTATTTTCCGCAGGCTACAACCTACAGGAGGCTCCTACCTTAGATAGCTACAACTGACATCTATCAAGCTACAACTTGATATGGGAGCACCAACTTCCTCACTCTTTCAAAAACCACATGTTGATTTACCTGGATATCAGCTCTGTTCTATTCCTTTTTCACTTCTGTCCACTAGCCTTATATCATCTCTGAGTCTTCACAACTTCTCTCTCTGCTCCTCTTTCTTCTTACCCTCTCTTCCTCAATTCTCCATTCTCTAACTTCTCTATGCATATCTATGTGATATCATTTATAAGGTTCACCTCATGACTGTTTGTATTCCACAGGAAATTTGAAGTGAATAGCCATGACTCTTTGACTTTCACCTTCTCATTTCTTTCCTAGCATATTCAAAAAAATATAACAATATGTATACATTTCAATATTACAGTGGGATATTTCTTTGCCTCCAGAGACTTTCCTTTGCATCAAAAACAATATAAAAGTAATTAAAACATTTACATTTACATTTGCATCTGATATATCTCATTCAACCCTTTCAGTTCTTGGCTCACTGTGTGCTTGTATTTTCTACTGCTGTAGTGTAACAAACCCACATTTTCATTTCTGTGCATTTCAAATTCATATTCTAAAAATCTGAATACCTTCACTGCACACCTCTTCAAATCTACAATCTCTGTTTACTACAATTGTGTATCTGCTGCATATATAACTGCATTAAAAGTTTTTCCCCCAAATAATTTTAACTTTGGGAAATTTCTAACACTATGCGGAAGCTTTAAATTTTCGTCAATGGTTAGAACCATATAAATAACCCATTTCATGATCTTCAGATTAATATTCAAATAGACATTAGCCCCCAAAATTCTTCAGACTTCACCAGAAATCTGAATGTATTTAGGCTTGGATTAATACTCAGATTGTAATATGGCCCGAAAACATATATTATATCCAATATAATCTTCTCCCTAAGTTAAAACTAAAGTATCAACAACCCGCTCTCTAGCATATCAAGTCATTTGACTTCAAATGTCAACTCATGCGATACCCCATTCTATATCAAAGGTTTGAACTTGAATTAAAACAACGTGCCAATATATCTATTTAACATTTAACCTCTATTATAAGCTCGTTGTAAAATCATTTCTTCAATCCGAAGTTTAAACCATATGCTGGAGACCCCTTTTATAATTTATCGAATAAATACTCGATATTGCGTAAAATGTATATGCGCACCCAACTTTGCGAATAAATATGAAGGTTATCCCATATATCTGTAATGGTTCATATTTTATCAATCATTATAAACTTATCAATTCGAATGCAAAATAACATTACCATACATTCGCCCATACTTAACTTTCCATGCACCAACACATAGTCAGGTCCACGGCTTTATAACCCTGCCTTAACTTTCGCGCATCTCCATGATGCGAATGTCATCCGATCACGAGGTTCAATCATCCAATGAATATCGCATTTTTTCACCTCTATGGTTTAACATGAAAATATTTTGCGAAATAGGTGGATTTGGAATACCACCTGGGCCACGTGTCGATCAAAGGGCACTATCGCGTTTTTCTCCACAATACCATTTACCATTTTGAAACTTTGTGAAAAACCACAAGTGGTTTCTTAAGACCGCTTTCCTGTTCGTGGTTCCGTTGCGTATTCGCTCAAGGTTCCTTTGCATAGATCTATCAAAACCCGCCTTTTTCTTCATAACTCCGCCTTCTATTCTTTAACATTTTCCAGGTTCATTTCACCATCGGCTCACAATTCCACGCCACCTTCATGAACAAATAGATCTATGAATCCTCTGCGCCATCTTCTACTGCGATATAAGCCATCAATCAGTCGGCCTTATACATGAACCCTTCCATTATTAACCTTACATGCTTGGTTCTGTACTCCATCTTCTTGCTGGTTCCCATTCCTTCAACGCTGAGATTGATTTTGGAATATAATTCCTTATCAAACAGGTTTTAAAACAAAAAACATTGCGCCTTATTTGCCTTCATCGATCACCGATTCCGCTCCTTTAAATGTTTTTCTTCATGCGTAGTTTAACTCTACGCTTCCATTATTGCACACTGTAATCAGACCATAGGTTCTTCTTCAAACCATCATAACGTTCTTTCTACGCGCAGTCAATCTATATATTTCACTTCTCTGTTTCACTGTTTGAATATTAACCAACTCCCGAATTTTTGGATTCTATTGGATTAATAGCTCTCGAATCCTTCTTCTTTGAATTGGAATGAACTCCACCAGAATTATATCAAATCCTCTATTTCACACAGAGACACCAATTCAACAGATTTTACACATACATAATTCAATAAATTGACACATACAGGACTCAACATCAATCCTTTCATATACAAATATGAAATCAAACACAAAGCCTTCTTGCTTAAAATTTGATGGCCTTCTATTCTCACTACTCCGTTTCAACAACTCGCTACTTCGGTGTCCGAGATGCTTTGTTTGCCGCCCCCGCTTCCTCTCGTTTCTTGTCTAATGCTACTCGTTGCTCGTCTTCTCCTTTGCCATCAATGACAATATTTCCAACACCGAATCATATCGATGTAGCTGTAAAAATGAATAAAATCACAAAATATATCATTAAGGACAATCACAACTCTTCTAAAAGACACATTTATGTTTTATTCATGGTACTTTGATTATATTTTCATTATAGAATGAAACTATTGATTTTTTTTGTTTAATGTGCTTCCATTTTTTTTTTTTTTTTGCATATTTTTTAATATATATATTCGAGAAAACATATGACACTTCGAGATTCAGATTCATGACAACAATTAAGTACTTTGAACATTTCTATAAAGCTTTCCTATTTGCTAAAACTAAAATCTATCTAGATTTTTTTTACATTACGAATGAATTTTATTTAAATGGTTTTTTTTTTTAATTAGACAATTCTTACTTAGTTTCAATTATAGTGTTGTTTTAAGAAGTGATTTCAGTGTAATATTTATGAATAAGAAAAAGGTATCGAATTTGAATGATGTCAGAGTAGACATGGACGACATTGTGGAGATAGAAATAAGTAGCGCAATAAAAAAAACAAATTCAATGGAAACTAGTGAAGAAATAAACACAAATAGGTACTTTCCCTTTTTTTCCTCTGTTTTTCTACCTGTCTTTTCTTATATTCTTTACTCTCTTTTTTCTTTAAGAAACAAAAAAAATTATTTCAATTCAATTAACATAATTAGGGAAAAGGAGGTTGAGACAACACCATTGTTGATTGAAGATATGAGTAGCAATATAACTCGGAATTTTTTTCATGGTGTTTTCTTGGTCACATATCGAATATTTTTAGACAAAACAAATAATTCAGAAGTAATATTTCGTGCATATTTAAGAGATAAGAAAGAAGAAATGAAAATAAAATTTCTCGTGCCAACATCGTTAATCGAACAACATGAGTCAAAGATTATTTAAAATGATAATTTTTTTATTAAATATTTCGAAATTATTCCAAAGCATAAATATGATAGTTTGTGGATGTGAGAAAATTTTTGTATAAATATTTTTAGAAGTGTGGAAAACAATTTTCCTTACCAATTTTTTCCAAACACGAGACTTAAATATATGTTACGCAATGACACTGCTTTTCTAGTAGGCACAATCACAAGTATTGCAATTTTGGCAAGGCAATATGTTTTGGAAATCAAAGATGGTAATGGACAACACGATAGTGCTACAAAAAGCTTTGTTTTATTTAAAAGTTTTATTACTACAAAATTCATTAAAATAGAAAAAAATTACATATACGTATGTTTGTATCCCAATGTTCGTGGAAAATATGTCCATCATCTATTGTACAATTTTATTTTAATTTTTTACAAATGTTGCATATTTAACATGCTCAATTACATGATAAATTTGTTTAGACATGTTACAATTCAAATAGTTTCACAACAAAACATTTTTCTGCTAATAATTCTAAAAAATATAGTTAAAAAAACCAGAATTTTTTTTCCATACTTCACAATCAACCTTCATTTGTCTACTTAACAAAGGAAAGAAAGTTGACACTCTAAGAAATCCACTTTCCTCGACAAGCGGAATATGCACAATAAGCTATATCATATTATTTAAATATACATTAATAAAGAACAAAAATAAGAAAGACATTTGATTTCTTGTTACTAAGAGTTTGTTTTCTATATTAATTTTACAATATTTTCAAAGATGTATAAAAGAGGTTAGCATATATAAAATTCCATTCGAAAATGTATGTACAAAATCCACCACTCCAATTACAACTACTAAAACTATGGCCAATACTCTAAGTTTATTGCATCGCCGAAAATAAAAACTCGCTTTATTTATTTTCATTGTCTAAATTGCAGCATAAATGTAATTGATAGGACTAAAAAAATAATATATCCTATTGGTCGTTGAACTCAAACGAGTATTACCTCCATAACAATAAAATTCCTACAACCAATACTATGTAGGAAAGACATTTGTTATTGGAATATTGAGAAACTTTGAAATACATGGAAGATTTATGATAGACCATCAAAATGTAGTTGTATGTATACAATGGAATTTTTCTTTGTTTACATTGTAAAGCAATTCAGAAATCGCACAATGCTCTCTCAATTCATTGCCACGAATCCTAATAGCTCTTTTTTTTACTAGACATTTCTGTTCTGATTTCACATTATCAATCAATATATTATACCCATGCAAACAAGATTAGCTATCTTCTTATGAAAGCAACACGATTATTTTTTTTCTACCAATACAAATGTTACTGTGTCATTTTACATAAACGTGATCGAATGAACTATTTGTTTTTGTTATGGCTCTATGTTTTGTATTATGCTATGTCATTTTTTGTCTTTTTTTTCTCTGATTGTCATCTATTGCATTATTATTTTGATTTATCAAATTTTCATGTTTAATAAGAACTCACACCATATAAATTCATTATGGTGCAATTTTTGGTGACATTAATTACTATAATGGTTTTTTTTATTTATAAATTTAATTTTTTTTACTATTTAAATAGATATTCTATAGAATATTTTAACAAATATCTAAATACCTTGTTGTCATAAAAATCTGAAATGAGTTTCTAAACTGATATAACTTATAAAACATTTTTCATTTATACACAGATACGTAATCCATAATAGTCTGATATGTTTCTTTATATTGACTCTGTCAAGAATATGACAATACATATCCCTTATCATATACTCAATTTCAAAATCTGTATAGAAAATAACAAAAAAAACTAGTAGCACCTTTTCTATTAATTAGTGATTTTTTATGGAAATTAACGATTGTACTAATTATGTTATTACAATTTATAATTGATTCATCTGTTAATGACTTGCAATAGATATTATGATAATGTTCTTATGATATCTAGTTCATATTCGAGAGGCCTAACCATTTGCTGGAGTTCTAGTATTTTATTCATTAACATTCAGATATAATTGCTAAGCATCAAGTATCTTGGCCGACCATTCAAACATCTTTGTTTCCTGCATGTACATCTTCCTTTATACCCCTTTCATTTTTTCTTCAAGCCATTTCTTCAATGTTAGTAACAAATGAAAAAAACAATAAAAAAATTATAAAGAAAAACATTAAAACACTTAATATATTTAGAACAAAATAAATATTCACAATTTTCTTTTACAAGAATGAGACATATATACAATGTATAAGAGTAAATAAGTCATCTAAGTCAAGAATTGACATTTAAGTTATGAAACGAAATTTAGCTACTATCAATTCCAAAAGGACCATTGTAAAATATGTTACCTTCAATCATAAACGTCTTGGTAAAATCCAAACTTGACATAGTGCAATTGACACAATTACATATAATGATTAATCCATATTTCACCACTTTAGAAATCAATGTCGACATAGTATTTTATTAAAATAGTAAATCACGTTCTATTTTCATTACATAAAGGTATTTTTCCAATAATTATTTATTTTCCATAACTTTTCACTAATGTAATGCATATCCAACAAATTTACTCTGTAGATTTTCCTTCCTAGTGAACAACTTTTACATTGCAAAATTAATTTCAGAACCTAGTGTCAATTCACCACTTGAGTGAATTTTTTCATTTCTTTCATTATGAAAATATTTAATGAAATATATTCACTGAAATAAGTAATCTATATAGCTGGGCATGTGATTCCAACGATTGTATGTCATTTATGTCTCACAACTGCTTCCAACTACCCAGATATAATCTACAGTAATCACATATTATAATACACTATAAACAATAATGTTATACTACAAAATAATGATTCTAATATGAGACATCAAATTTGATAAATGAAAATAGATAATGTACATTAACTCTAAAAATTTCGGTAGCGAAACTCCACACTTACGCATTAGTTCCAAGAAAAAATCTACAAAATCCTTTAATGCGAAATGTAGGCATTCAGAGAATCAAAAATTTAAATCTTCCTCCTTATAATATATTACCTGTGTACTTCCGTGCATCTGCTTCATATGGAAAACATAACCATAAATAAAGCTTGTATTTAATGATTCAATTTTCTTCAAACTATGTAAAACCCTTACTTAATTTATTGTTGATATTTGACAATAGGAAGATACACATTATTCAAGATTAAAATATTGCTAAAGAAAATAGAAAATATTTACTACTAAGATATTCGTAATAGAATTAATTATTTATAATTTAAATATTAGCAATAATATCATAATGGTCCATCGCTTGTATGGGTGTTATCATGAAAAAAAATAACAATTATTTAATACTAAAATATTACCACTAAAATCCTTCAATTCAAAGTTCAGTGATACACAGATCCACAAAATGAAAGATTTCTCATTAAAAATAACCATAAAAAAGCTTCCTCTCAATATTCTAATCATTCATGTTGTTACAAGCTATTTTCATTTTCGAACTATCCAAATACATAAATTTGCATAATTGATAGCTAAAATATTGAGAAACAATATGGATCATTCAATTCTAAAACATTGGAGACAAAAATATTATTTATAGCTAAAACATTATCAATAATATCGTTAAAATCATTGTTTTAGGAACTTGAAATCAACTTGATATTGCCAAGATCAGTTCTGATTAGTGGTGCCTACACAAAATAGTCCTCAACATTCACAATTCCATTGTGTGGAAGTTAATTGTGCACAACTCATTGTGTCGATCTCCACACATCAATATTCCACACAATGATTCAATTTTTATAATTTTATTATATAATTACAAGGAAGAGCATAAATGGATGTACAGTCCTATTTCTTGTAATAATTAACCATTAATACACATTAACTATATTAAATATAATCATTAACTATATTCTTTTGTTTTAATAATAACAAACTATGCATTTGGAAATTCCAAAAATGTATCAAATGAATTTATAAGCACAATAAGGGCCACTGAAAAATAATCTCAATCCTTATAGTAATATCACCGACATTTTAGCCTACCAGACTCTAACTCACAGTTCCAGTGGAGGAAGCATGTTTATACATGGCGTGTATGAAAGAAGTTGTCAAAGCATTGTTGTGGAGACCAAACAATGTGTAGCACGCATGGGTTGAGACAAAAGTGCAGGTGAAATGAGGACACCATTTAATTACCAGTAGAGACAAGTAGATACACATAAATTATGAATAAAGTATTAACAAAAATCGTATAAGTCCACTACTTGCTTCGGTGGTATTTCAAATAAAAAGTATGCATTATTTAATACTAAAACGTTAAAAATATTTAGTAACAAGTGTGGTGATTCGCACATTAAAATCTTCCTTTGTGCAATGGACTTTCTTCGCACTTTCACACATATGCTAATTTGACACATATTCGAAAACATGAACACATTAATTATTTACAATTGAAATATACTTAAATAATGATAATATAGATTATGTACAATTAAAATATTATCAATAATATGTGCATAAAAAATGTTATTATCCGCATAATGAAAATATTCTTTCGCTACAAACAAAGCTCCTACTTAATGAAATGAAGTTTCAAGCATAATTTTGTGTGGACTCTGCATAACATTTATTCATTTGACTACTTATATGCATTATATATAACTAAAGTGTTAGAAATAATATTATAAACTAATGTTTTTAGTGCAAAGTTCAGGTTAGTTAGATAGCGATGGATATGTTTTCGCACAAGAGAATAACCAAATATATATTTAAAACATTATTTATAATAAAATATTATGAATAATATAAACATAAATAATGTGATAATCCACATAAATTTTACTCAATTGACTAATAATATTCATTATTTATAACTAAAATATTAGACATAACATTAGTACTTAGTGCAAAGTGAAAACATCCACACTAAGAGCACTTCCACACAAGAGACTAAACAAGGAGATGCTCAAGGCATACAAATATTAAAAATGAGCTTCTATCTGTAAAATATTTATTAAAATATGTATTCCCTCTTGTGGGGTCTCAAGATATAGCGTGTACAGAAGAATTTGTGCAAACCAAGCAGTGATGAAAACGTGGACTTCTCCAGATATAGTGTGTACAAAAGAAGTTACTCAATTTTTGTTATGCGGAGTAATCAATGTGGAAAAAGCACGGGTTGAGACACAAATGTCCAAGGAATACAAACATCTCTGCACATGTACGAAAATATATTCAGAAATAAAAATATTTCCAATAAGACATATACATCAATTTCTTACTAAAATAGTATAAATAAAATCCTTTAATGGCAACGTATATAGCTTCCACTTTGCGAAATGTGGAGGAAATACATACCTCTCTTCATAATGGAATTATGTTTCCCGATACGGGATGTACAAAATAACTTGTGCAGTCATCGTTGTGTTGAACAAGCATGGGCTAAGACAGAATTGTTGATGAAATATGGGACACTCCAAAAAAATACAAAAGTATATTCAGAAATAAGAAAATAAGCATAATTTACACTTAAAATAGTGTGTACTGAAGAAGTTGTGTAGGCGTCATAGTGCGTAGCAAGTAGTGGGGAACAAGCATCCACTGATACATAAATGTAGACAAAGTGCAGACCTTTATGCAGAATAGAGTTATGTCTCTAGCCATAGCATGTACGGAAGAAGTTTTAGAATCGTTATTGTGTAGAGTGGTAATGTAGAACAAGCATTCATTGAGACACAAATGTGGATGAAATGCATACCTCTCTACACAAATAAAAAAGGATATTCAGAAATTTGAATATCACCAATAATATTGTATACATCAATTTATTACGAAAATATCATCAATAAAATCTTTTTATGCCAATGTAGATAGATTCCACTCTATGAAACGTGGATGAAATTTAAATTTGGACCTCTCCGCACAATAGAGTTATGTGTCTAGATATAGTGTGTAAGAAAGAATATATGGGGTCTTGATTTTGTGGAGCAAGAAATACATATCTAGCATCAACTGAGACATAAAAGTGGATGAAACACAAGCCTCTCTGCATAAATAAAAAATTATATTAAAAAATATGAATACCACCAATAATATCGTATACATCAATTTATTACTAAAATATTAGCCGCATACAATCCTTTAGTGCCAATGTAGCGTAAAAAATTATGCAAAATAATCAATTAAATACTGGTAAAGGCAAGGACTATGCTGCATCACAACTATAACCCTTTTTTAAATATATATCAGATTGTGTATTCCTAGTATATATATAATAGGAATATATAGTAATGTGTGTGTGGAGAGAGAGAGAGAGAAATACTAGTGTGTGTATATATGGATATAAATATTAATATATATTGTTGGATAATTGAAAAACACCTTTCTATAATTAAATATGAGGAAATACCTAACATTTCTCCTATACAACATAAAATTGATATGTAAAATCTTAAAAAAAACTCAATAAGTTTATATTTCAATATGAATTATATAAAATATTTAATATTCATCTAAATAAAATATTTTAACCTATAGCTAAATTATAATTTATTATCTATTTATAATAATATCAATATATGTTTTTAATATATTGTTAAAAGATAAAATATGATATACATAATGTCATACTTTCTATTCCTATATCTTTGTTAATGCAAGGTACCTAACCATGTTAAAATGATGTCTTGCATCCTTCTCATACTCACCCCTCCTATATGTCATTATTAATCCATACTATCTAAGAATATTAAAATAGTCTCTTAATTAATGCAAACTATCTAATCAAAATAATAGTTATTAACCTTTCTAAGTGATTATCAAAATAGGTTATTTAGTAATATTAGAATGATATCTTAAGGAAAATACAAAAACCTGTATGGTAAATAGTAGGTATGGATCGTCATACTTAGTCTCTATGTATTTGTCAAGGCATGAAATCTAACAACGTTAGAATGATCCCTAGATACCCCTCCGGCAGACAATTTTTTTCCCATAAGCACACTATTAGAATCATGAAGTGATTAAGAGGACATGGCAAGGTCACTTACAATGCTCATTTTCCGTGACATCTACTTATTTACAATGGAATAAATACAATCATTGTGGATCTCGAAATCGACTCTCATTCAAAATTTTTCCATACAAGGGTGGGAATATTTATACACATGTATTTTGTCACGTTTACTTATTGGGAAACTTTACATGTGCATGGGAAATTTGTGGGAAAAAGTGTGCCTTTAAAATAATTACAAAATATTTTTTTACCATTAAAAATAAAAAAATATGCATAAAACATGCTACCATTGCAAGTAAGAAAAAAAATTAAACCCAAATTATAGTTTTTTTTTTTTGTTTTAAAGCATTTTTTATGTTATTTCTTGTGGTTTTCAAGGTTGGCTTTGTCAGTGGCTAAGTTGTTCTAAAGGGTTATTTTGCTGATTTTTTGTGGTTTCTAGGTTGGTTTTGTGGCTTTTTAAGTTGTTTGGAAGGTATTTTTGATAGTTTATTGTGGTTGTCTAGGCCACTTTTGTGGTTTTCTAAGTTCTTTTGAAGGTTTTGTTTTTTTGGTTCTCATGGTTTTTGTATGGTAAGTATATTTTTCACATTAATTCTTTTTAATTTTGTAAAAAAAGTAAATAGAAAATAATAAAGGGATAGAATACCTACTTTCGTTTGAGCCTTTGGGACATTTGTGAGGTTGTTGTTGAGGTTGGCTAGATCGTTCCACAATCTGATTTCTCAACCGAGCTCTAATACTCTCATTTGCCCTATTAATTATCTCGCACTATATGCAAAATGACGCCTGCATACCATAGGCACATATTTTAATATAACATAATGGCTCAATCTAGGATTAACTCTCGATCGAGGGTTTTCTTTTAACCCTCAAACAAGCTAATTTTTTCACGCTCTAGAAGCTCGACTAAGCGCTTAAAAATTTCTCAATCAAGCACTTAAATTTATCGATCGAGTCCTCTTTTCTTCCACCTAAACGCACCCTCTCTTTCCAAAAAGTGTAAACAAAATACATGCTATCACCCTATTATTGTTTTGCATGTTAGCACAAGTTATTTCTAAAGAAATATAATACATTAGCCATTCTTTGTGCATACAAACACTTGTTTTTTGAAGCACAAAAAAAAATAGCTAATATTTTAAACACATATTTTCTTCGAGAAAAACTAACACGTTCACTATTGTTTTGTGCACCTCAACTCATATTTTTTTCAAGAAATCTAACCCAATGACTATTATTTTCATGCATGAAATTACATATTTTTTCAAGAAATCAGACTCATAACTATTATTTCCCTGCATGAAAAAATTATTTCATTTTTAGTAAAATCTATCACATTTAGTTATTTTTCTATGCATGGAAATGCATATTTATTTCAGTGTATGCAATTACATATTTTTATAACACAATGAATATTCTTTTCTACATGAAACATGTGTTATTTATAACAAAATCATCATTAATTCTATGCATACAAACACATAATCTTTAAAACAAACATAGGAATTTACCTCTATATGATTCATAAGAAAGTTTTCAAAAAATAACCATAGTTCTTATCATTTCATGCACAAGAATTCATATTTTTTTCTTTCTAAAAGATTAGAAAAAATAATTTATATTTTTCCATGCAACCTTTCCAAGAAAAATAATGTGGCTAATATTTTTTATGTGCATTCTTTTTCCCAAAGATTAGTATAATCAATTTTACTTTTACGATGTTTATATGCAAGCATAAACATAACTAAGTTGAAAATACAAAAACACCACTTACCATTATACATGGGAAATTATCCATTCTTTCCTACCAAAGAGTCATTGTTACTTACCTCTTGGGGTAGTATGGTCTAGCTTAAATAACCATTTGATTTGCATGTTTATATTTTCAGTTTCCCATTTCCAATGTCAATAGAAAAAGTAGTGGCTAATAGTAGTCATCGAATTCCCCACTTGGACAAAAAAAACACCCATTATTTTCGATATTACCCTCTTCTTACTCAAAATATATCAGTCTTCTAAACACTCACCCATCATGCTTTCCAATGTTCAGGGTTTCTAAAATTTTTACTGCAAGAATCTTTCTCTTTGTACGCATCTACCCATGAACACATAAATGAAAGGAGTGATCTTGATAATATCAAACCATGGTCGATTTCACACTAGTCAAGAAGAAAATTATTAAATGTGAAAGCTGCATTCAGATGTCAATGCCGAGCCTAACCTCGTTGCCCATGAAGTACAAGCCGACCAATGTCATCAATGCCCTTTGAATATTTTGGCTCTACAGTACAACCATAAACTTCACATGCATATTATAGATCTTCATCCATGATCTATAAATTTGTATTTCTTTCCTCTATCTGTTCCGACCAATAAAGGAAAGGCAAGGCCTCCTGTAAGAGGATTCTATGTGTTATTATTGTCTCTCTCTTGTGTGTTCTTTAGTTATTATTATTTGATCCTATTTAGAGATATATGTTGTCTCTATTAGATATATTTACCATTTCAATCTATTCCAAAAAGCTGTATCATAGGAAAGTTGTGAGTATGGAGACTATCATGGATTTTCTATTTGGAGATGATGACTGAGCTGCGAGTAATATTGCTTCTTTCCCAAAGGTGTAGATTTTTGGTGTGAGGATTGAAGATGTTGATAAATTGTTAGAGTCTGACGTTGTGTGGAGCTCTACGAGCTAAAATTGTCTATTTTCATTCATATATGCATAGTTAAGTCGTGTGTTGGAACTCCTTAGAAGTGTGTTCGAGGCAACCTCCCACCACAGGAGATCTGTTGTTGCTAGGATTGTTCGAGCAAGCCCAACGCAGGATATTTTTTGCTGCCAAAATTATACAACGAAGGTGGAATACATGGCTCTCCTGGTTACATTCTTGGGAAGAGTCGAAGGACACAAAAAACGTAGAGAACCCAAATCCTTATGTCACGAAGTTTCAAAATTATTTGATGAACCCAAATGGTTCTAATTCGAATTTCATTACTTTCATGCCTTTCACTTTGTGATAAGGTCTTTTTCACTTTTTAAAAAAAGGAAGTGGATACCATTTTATTAGAAGGTGAAACAAATACTTTATTAAATCTAAATATTATATATTTTTATGAGACATATATATTTACATTTGGTGAGGTTTGGAAATATTTTTTTTAAGACAAAAGGGAAAGTTTGTTTCCAAGGAAAAATGGAAAAAGTAATCATTTGTTAGATGATATATTTTTTGAGATTAATTTTTTTGCAATTTGTTCTTTTGTGCGAGCGAACTTTATTGACAATGGAGACATCAATTACTAATATGGAGAAGTTGAGCGGGGCTAATTTTTCCCTATGGAAATCAAAGATGGATGATATACTAATTTTAAAATATCAGTATTTTACGATTGATGGTGTAACAAAGAAACCCTCATCGATGACAAATGTGGAATGGAATAATCTAGATTGAAAGGTGATTGCGACAATTCTCCAATATCTAGAAAAGAATGTGTATTTCAATACTTTTAGATAAAAGACGACAAAAGGATTATGGAAGAAGCTCCATGATCTATATGAGAAGAATACACCATTAAACCAAGTGTTCTTGATGAATAAGCTTTACAATATCAATATGAATGAGGGTGCTTTAGTTGCTAAGCACTTGAATGAATTTAATATTATTACTAGTGAGCTTGTCTCTATTAAAATCACTCTAGATGATGAAATTAGAGCTATTTTGTTTATGTGTTCTATGCTAGACATCTGGAAACATTTAATTGTAGCTATGAGTACTTTAGCACCTGTAGGGCCCTTGAATTTTGATGATGTTAGTATAAATTTAATGAATGAGGAGCTGTGATGCAAGTCAATTATGGAAAACCAGAGAGGAGAAGCTCTAGCTTTAGCTGATTGTGGTAGGAGAATTGATTGAGGCCGACAAGGGTGATCAATATCAAGAGGTCGATCAAAATTAAGGAGGGGAAGGATCATCTGATTTCATTGTGAAAACCCAAGCACATGAAGAAAGAATGTCGAGCCTTGAAGAAAGGACAAAATGGTCAAATACTGACCAATACAAATCATAAGGCATCCAACACAAATGACGGTGAGACTATAGTTGTAGTCACAGATGGTGATGTGTTATTTACTATTTCAATAGAAGATGCATGTTTATATAAATATAGTGGTAGCTTTGATTGGATCCTTAAATCTGGGGCATCTCACCCTGTAACCCCGTGAAAATATAGTTTTGTTGCATATAATATTGGTGATTATAGTAGAGTGCATTTGGGGAATAACCATTTTTGCAGTATTGTTCGAGTGGGAGATGTCCAGATCAATATGAAGGATGGAAAAGATATATTGTTGAAATAGGTTAGTCATGTTCCAGAAATGCGCATGAGTTTGATCTCTATGGGACGGATAGAGGATGAAGGCTATTCCACAAGCTTTCGAAAAGGAAGGTCGAAAACTAGCAAATGAGCATTGGTCATGGCCAGAGGACCCAAGAAATAAAAATTATATACATTGAAGGCAATGATAGGAAAATCAAATCTAGCTCATATCATAAAAGAAGGAAATTTAACATATTTGTGGCATAAGTGCTTGGGTCACATGAGCGAGAAGTGTTTAAAAATCCTTGTTTGTAAAAATATACTTCTAGGTTTGAGATGCTATAATCTTGATCTTTGTGAGCATTTTATATATGGTAGAAAAAAATGGTTTCATTCCTTAGAGGTGAAAATGAAAAAAAATAAAAATGTGATAGAATTGATACACTCAGTTGTGTTTGGACCTGTTAACATCGAGTCACTAGGAGGATCATCATATTTTGTAACATTTAAATATGATGCATCCATAAAGTTTGTGTAACAACTCTCACTTACCCACAAAAATAATAATCTATTTATAGTAATTTTGGTTACGTTTTTCCAACATGTTATTCATGAATAATTTTACAATAACAGTGGAAGTGTAAGATGTCTTTATTTTTACTTCAAATTTTGTATTAAAATTTCTTGGTTGAGTCCCACATGCATTTACAACTTTTTCTTCTTAATAGCTATTGCTCTTGATCGATTAATAGATCGAGTTAGGTTGACTAACATACATAATATAATATGTGTTTAGTTTTTAATCCTAATTCTTATGGCTTATCATTATAACTTATAAGGTACAACCTTTCCTAGTTGAAACCATAGGATGATTTACCATTTATTACATATAAGTTCTAATTATAATTCTTATTCAACTACATTCTAATTTTATTAAAGTTAGTGTTTATCACCTATAACTTCCTAACATATATTACGATATGAGTATTTGAGATATAGATACTAAGCACAAAAATTTATTTATTTACCTAAACTAAACTTATACTCCTAGGAATTAATATGACTGAATTTTTATAGCTCCAACATATGCATTTTTTTTTCCTAGGTTACCATACCAATTTACATATCCTATATATGTATAGCTTTTACACCCAAGGCACATGTATTAACATATTTTAAATGTATAAGGAAATCTTCTCTCGACAATTATGAACTATAAACATTTTCCATATCATACGGTTGCATTAATTTAATTTATGTTTCATTCAAGTGGGGTTGGACTTTCTATGTGATTGGAATTTAGAATGATGCGATGGTTGTATGCATTTACTCCTTATCGTTTCGAATTCTCAACTTGATTAATGCTTGTCCTTTTGGCACCTGAATGTCACATGGGTACATTTAAGATTTCAGACATGTGTATGGAAGATCTGAGATTTTGGAAATGGTTGTGATTCATTCGTATTCCATCCATACACATATTGAATATGGCTAGGGTTCAGTCCTTCCATTGTTTGCTTGTTTCACTAGTTTTCCATTTGGGCGCAAATTTGTAGAGAGAACCTCTTCTCTGGTTTATGACATCTCTCGATGCGAATAGTGGAGGACGTTACCAATGCATATCTTATTCCCTTTTCCTGTAATACTATTCCACAAGACCAAGTATACTTCTTGTTTCTCTCCAGGTAACTCGTAACATTTTTGGTTTTCGATTTCCCGTATTTAACTTTCTCTGCAAAACTTATTTGACTTCACCTATAACATTCAATCCTCGTTTTTGTTTTAATGAATTGTATCTATGATGCAATATTCGTCTAGATTTGGAAGTTATTAGTGAATTTATATACCATTTGCACGAAATTTTTTTTTCAGCTTTATATTTTTATAGAATTTTCCTTGGTTTCTCAATTGTTCCCTACATCCATAGTAGAGGTAATGATATTCCTCCTTACGCTCTTCCCAGAATTTAAGTTTGTGCATTATAATATAACTTTTTCCTCTGTTTTGAGTGTTACACTCTTAGTTAGTTGAGTTACTCTTTTTAATATACAGATTGTTCCCTTGCTTATAATTTAATTCCTGAGTTTCCACTCTGAACATGTTTATCGGAAAATTTCGTTGATATTTCGATTTCCAATTCGTATTGGGAGAAAGGGATTTTCCCCAATTAACTCCCTTCGACCCATATGTAGTCATTTTTGTGTGTTAATTACTTTAACGTCTTTGTGTGTTTTAAATTGGTTTCAACTTACCATAGAACATTCCTTAAGGTTTTTCTGAAGGAATAATATGGATTTTCCATTAAATCTTTCTAGAATACTAATTTTCCCCAATTTTTGATTCCTCATAAGTGGATTTTTACAATGACTTGTATCAATTTTATCTAGAGAGTGTGTATTTTCTCTCAATGATACATTTTTGTCTTCGCAATAATTTTAGGGAGATACGTTACGGAATTTATGGCTATTATATATTAAAAGTATATCGTCGTTTCTTCCAATGTATTATACTTCCTTGTTCCCAATTTTTCCATTTTTCCATTTTTTCAATTTGCTTTATATATATGTATGTTTGAATTAGATTTATTTTATAGGGAGGTTTTCATGATACGAGCTTGCCTCTACTGCGTACCCCACCAGAGCTTGCCTTAGCCTCTGTATTGGGAATATTTCTTTCATTTCATATTATTGCACTCCTAGCAGGCAATTAGAATTTAATTATCCCTGAATTAGTAGTATATATGATAACCTGGGTTTTGACGGAGATACAAGTTGTATCTTCTTTATAATATATTTCTTGAACCTTTTAATAAAACTCCAATTCACATTAGTTTCCAAAGTTACATTTCTTTTAACAATGAATCTTTGATTTCCTCCTTTTTAATAAGTGTTAACCTATCTCTGTATCACTATACATAATATTAAAATTGTTTTTCATATATACATTGCACCCCATATAATAGAAATTTTAGCTGTTGTAATATGATACAATTTCAGAATTTAGTTTATCTCTGTTTACCATATCATAATTGTATTTTTACTTCATCTTACTCAAATAAAATTGAGTTATTAAATTTCCAATGTATTTATAATTCTAGTCTTCTGCAACTAATTCTGGAAACGCTTTTTCTAGATTTGTATATTTTTCTCAACTATACCAATTTTGGTTGTACAAGTACACAATTATTCTCTCACGTCTGTATAGATTTTACCACTTTTTTGCAATTGATTTCAAACACTAATTTAATTATGTTCTATCCATATTTTGATATTAGCATTTTGTTTATGAATCTATACAGGAATAACTTCATCCTTCAAGCTACTATTACATGTATTATTAATATTATATATATATATATATATATATTTTTTTCTATTTCATTCAATAAAATTTCTGACAATTCATATCTTTGGTTGCAGGTTTGTTGTATTAATTTGACCTTACACTAACATTCATTTATAGTAAACTGTCAGAACTGTCAGAATATATGACGATTTAATCCACTTATTTCAGGTCTGTCAATATGAAAATGGAAGGCTATACCACGCTTTTGTCCATTTACTACTTGCGCTTTCATACTTTGTATTTGGATATTATGGGATAACCGAGATACTTTGTAATTAACTATTGTATAAAATTTGCATCTTGGAATGGTTTATAAATTGGTTTTAATCCTCATCTCCACTAGAGGATGTTCATATCTGTAAAGGAATGTTATAGGAAATTTAATATATTTTTGTTCAGTACATGTTTATCACCGTATGAGTGAATATGCATAGAATAGAATTTGTTTCATAAATGGAACCATGCTATACTTCTAGTTAACTTTAAATCTGAAGTGTCTCTTCACCATTCAGATTTGTATTTATTTTCATCCTACGTATTTAAACTATTTTCTGTTTATAATTTCGTCTGATATCTCTATAATATCCAATTGTAGGTTTGTTGTATTAATTTGACCTTATGTTACCATTCCTTTACAGTCAACTATCAAAAGATTTGATGATTTACTCCACTTATTTAAGGCTGGTTAGTATGAAAATGGAAGGCTATAACATGCTTCTGTCAATTTACTACTTTCACTTTCATACTTTGTATTTGGATATTATGGGATTACCTATATACTTTGTAATCAACTATCGTATAATGTTTTCTTCTTGGAATGGTTTATACAGTGGTTTTAATCCTTATCTCTAGCAGACGATGTTCATATCTATAAAGGACTATTATAGGAAATTTAATATATTTTTGTTCAACACATATTTAATATTGTATGAATGAATATGTATAGAATAGAATTTGTTTCATAAATGGAAGCATGCTATACATCTAATTCACATTAAATCTGAAGTGTCTATTCATCATTCATATTTGTATTTATTTTCATGCTATTTATCTAAACTCTTTTCTATTCAGAATTTATTCTGCTATTTCTATAAAAGAGTTGTGTTTGCTTCATGGTAATTATAATGTAATTATCCAATGAAAAATTAGATAACTAGATGGACTTAAACAACAGATTTAGACCCTTACCCAGGGTTTAGAGATTCTAATGTTTGTCCCTAATCTAAAGTTTTTCTATGTAACTATACAAAAAGAATAACTGTACTCCTATGGTTAATATCTATTAAATATATATGACACTTATTTGTTTCGAAATTACTCACAACATATTACCCATTAGTTAATAATTTAATCTACAGAACTTTCAGCCAAAATTTATAAACTATATTCATTTCTAACTACATCAGAATTATATAATTTCTAACAGTAACATAAAACATAAAACTTCACAGAATGTGCATACAAATTTGGTAAATACTATTTTCCTCCCAACCTTGAGCTTAATCCACAACTCCCCCTGAGTAGAGACCAATTCTACCTCTCTGTAGACAACCACTTGTGTCACTAGGAATAGCTTACTTAAGCTTGATTTCCCTAAGCATCTTTCCATAACTACGTCTAGTTAATCTGGGATGTTGTTTCCCTTAGCCTAGGCTTTACTTTTATTTTTTCCACAAATTTTTCTTTAAAAAAGGCTTTTCCTCTTTCTAGTTTTATTCTCACCTCATCTCAGCAACTTTCCACTTTACTAAGGCATTTATTAGATTCTTATCCCCCAACTAATATTTTTATTTTATTTTATTTTTCTCAAAGGATTTTTGGATAATTTTTGGAAAGTCTTAGGATTCTCTTCCATCCTCATGGATTTGAAATCCTCGTCTCTAATTTACTCTAGTATAATAAAATTCCACCTTTATTTATTTAAAAAATAACATGTCCACATATAGTTTTCACTTGGGTCCACCTGACCTTTAGGATTATTAACTTCTACATAAAAGCATAAAAATAGGGATATTACATATTCCCCCTCTAAAACAAAACATCGTCCTCAGTGTTGCAATTATTTATGTTTATTATTTAAACGATGATAGATATTTTTTTTTCATCTCATATTCTCGATCCCAAGCAGCTTCCTCAGGTGTAAAGTGCCTCCACTGCACTTTCATCTGAGCTATTGTTCTATTCCATAGCACGATTTCTTCCCACTCCAGTATACGAAGTGGCTCTAGAAGAAATACCCCTTGTATTTCCACCTACATCATAGTCCAATCAATTACATAAGTAGGTTCATGTACATAATTATTCAATAAGGAAACATGAAAAATATTATGAATCTTAATATGACTAGGTAGAGCCAATTTGTAAGTTACTCGCCCCACTCTCTCCAAAACTTCAAATGGTCCACAATAGTGTGGTGATAACTTAGCACCACTACCAGCATATAATGTACTTTTGTGAGGCTTAATCATCAAATAAACATGGTTTCCAACTTTTAATTCTTTGTGAATTATTTTCTTGTATGTATAACTCTTTTGAAGATCTTGAGCTACTTTAATATTTTGCTTAATTCTCTTCAAAATTTTCTCCATTTCATGTAGTGCATTAGGCCCAAGCATTAATTTTTCCTTTGGTTGACTCCAGCTGAGAAAAGTGTGGCATTTTATGCCATACAAAGATTCAAAAGGACTCATATTAATAGAAGCTTGATAGCTATTATTATAATCAAACTCTGCCAAATGCATAAATTCTTCCCACTTTGTGGGTCTGTCCATCACATGCATGCACAACATGTCTTCCAAAATTTGATTATTTCTTTTAGTATGTCCATCTATTTGAGGATGGTAAGTAGTACTAAAGTTAAACTTGGTACCCATTCATTGAAATAGAGTTTTCCAAAATGCTAATGTGAATTTGGCATCTCTATGAGATATACTCATTTTTTGAATTTCATGTAGTTTAACAAGTGTGTTGCACTGGTAAAAAAATTGTTTCTTTAGTTAGAGTGTCTACTACCACCGTTATAGATTCATGTTGATACTTAGTTCGTGGAAATCCGATAATAAAGTCTATTGAAACCACTTCCCACTTCCATTCTGGAATAGGAAGAGGATTGAGTAGTCCTGCAGGATGTTGATGTTATACTTTTACCTATTGACATTCCAAACACCTTGCCAAATAATCAGCTACATCTTTCTTCATGCCTGGCCAAAACATATTTTTCGTCTATCCTAAAATCAACTTTCGATAACCATGATAACCTACATAAGGTCTCTTATGGTATTCAGCTAAGATTTCCTATTTTAAATATGTTACATTAGGAATATAAAGTCTTTTCTTATCATAAATTAGTTCTTACTGGTTTATGGTATATCTTGCAATTTCATTTTGATGTTATTTTTCTTGCAATTGGATATGTCTTTGATCTTGCATCAACATTGCATGAATCTGTTCTTCTACATCAAACATTATACTACTCCCTGCATATGTCAGAATTTGATAAGGATTTCTACTCAAAGCATCAAAAATTTTGTTTTCCTTTCCTTTAATGTGTTTTATTTCCATATAAAACTCACTAAGCAAAGCTAACCACCAGGTTTGTATGGCATTTAAATCCGGTTGGGTAAAGAAGTGTTTCAAAATGATGTGATCTATCATTAATATGAATTTCTTTCCCAACAGATAATGTCTCCACATATTTAAGGAATGTATAATAGCAGCTAGTTCTAAATCATATACTACATAATTTTGTTCATGTTTCTTTAGTTTTCGTGATTCATAAGCTATTACTGAATTGTCTTGCAATAAAACTCCTCCTAGCCCCTCTATACAAGAATCTATACATAATACAAATTCCTTGTTTAGATCAAAGATTTTTTGTATAGGTGCAACAATTAATTTCAGTTTTAATTGCTCAAAACTATTTTGACACATTGATGTCCACTCAAACTTCAACATTTTTTTCTGAAATGAAGTGATAGGATAGGCTAATGTAGAAACCCTCCCAAAAATCTATGGTCGTATCTGGAAATAACCACGAATAATCGTATTGTTGGTACATGTGTAGGTATAGGCCAATTCATGATTGATTGTACATTTTCCGAATCTATCGCTAATCCATCCTTAGAAATCACATGGACCAAATATTGAATTTTGTTTTTCTAAAACTCACATTTGTTGATTTTCTCATACAACTGATGTTCTATAAGGGTTTGCAGTACTATTATTAGATGTTCTTCTTCATTTTTTGAGTATACCAAAATGTCATCTATGAATACTAATACAAACTTGTCTAGATATTTATGCAGAACATTATTCATTAAAAACATGAATGTAGGAGGGGAATTTGCAAGTCAAAAGGGTAGGACTGCAAAACAATATTGTCCATATCTAGTTTTGAACGTTGTTTTGTTGATGTCTTCATACTTAATATGGAGTTGGTGATATACAGTTCTAAAATTAATTTTTGAAAATATGGTGGCTCCTCTTACTTGATCAAATCGATTGTCTATCCTTGGAAGACGATATTTGTTCTTGATAGTTAACTTATTTTGTAGTTTGTAATCTATACACATCCTAAAAGTGCCATATTTATTTTTGACAAACAATATTGGTGCTCCCAAAGGAGACAAACTTGGTCTTATGTACCCTCTGTCTAATAACTCTTTTAATTGAATTTTCAGCTGTAGCAGTTCAGGAATACTCATTCTATAGGGTGCCCTGGAAACAAGGGTAGCTGCTGGTACTAGTTCAATTGCAAAATCAATGTCCCTTTTTGGGGGTAGATGTGGGATTTCTTCTAGGAATACATCATTGATTTCTCTATTTACTGGTAATTTTTCTACAACCTCTTTTTTCTGTTTGATGTCCCAATTCTTTCAAATCATTTTCTTGTTGTAATTTTTAATTACTATATAGAAATTTGTCTGACAAATATGGTTTTGGTTTACCTTTTACTATTACAGATTTTCCTACATCATCGGTGAAATGTATTGCTTTACCTAAGCAATTTACTATTGCTTTCTGTTTTTCTAGCCAATCCATTCCTACTAACAGATCATAAGATCCTAGAGAGAGAATGTTTAAATGGAGTCTAGTTTTATATCCATTTAAATTTACAACAATTTTAGGATGTTTATGTGTCAATTTTCTCTTTGTTCATGTAGCTAGCTACACTAACCACACCTGCTGAAATTTTTCTAATTTTAGCTTACACTTTTCCATTGTCTCAGGGCTCATATGACTTAAATTCTCTCTTGGATCTATTAAAATAGAAATATATTGGTCAACAATCATACCTTCAATTTCTATCATTGTTGATTGGTGTTCAGTATGTCGATCTTCTAATGTAGCACTCATCCTATGAATATTGCGAGAAATGTCCTTTACTGTAGCAGCTTCTCATACTGCTTGAATATTGTGGATTGTTCTAGTGTTGTGTGGGAAATACCCCAACATGTGAGGCTCTCCACAACCCCAACACTTTAATGGTTCTTTCACTTTTACCATCCCTTCTCTTTTGTTGTTTATTTCCATTGGTTTGGAACCAGTGTGGGATTGTGTTGTTTGGTTTTCCCCACTCTTGTTAAACTTCTTTTGCTGATATTTTTTCCCAAATTTTTTTAGATAAGCTGGTTTTGATCTATTTATGCTTGACTCTCCTTTCCATTTTTCTTTATTCTACCAGTTTTTCAGCTGATCATTTCTCCCTTTAAACTCTTGGTAGCATAATATTGATTTTCAAACAATTTCATCCATTGTTTTTATATTATCAAATTAAATTCTTTATTTGTATATGGTAGGTAGAAAATTTAAAAGTCATTGTACTTTGGCCTTTTCTTCCCTGGTATAAGGCAGATAGAGAAGTAAATTTGTAAATTTGGTAACAAATTTGTCAATAGTGACCTATCCTAGTCTCATCTCATAAAATTCCTTCTATTTATCATCATAATACCTCTCATTCAGGTATCTATATTTGAACTTCGCTTGAAATTATTCCCATGTAATAGTTTTTTCATCCAACACATGTACAATTTTTGTCTCTTCCCACCAAAGCGTGGCTTTACCCTGCAGTTGGTAAATTGTCAATATGTCTTTAAAATTACTTCCCTATTCATATACCTAGAAGTATTTGACCATGTTAAGGAGACAAGATTCTGCATCCTCCTCCTTTTCCCCATCAAGGTTGGAGGTTTGATTTTGCGGAATTTCCCTTACAACTTCCTTTTCTTTCTGGATTTAGATCCTGATTCTTCCCCACTCTCAGACCCTTCTGAGTTGGGTTCAATTTATTTTCTCTTTCTCGCTTGTCCTTCACTTTGACGACGAGAATGGGAGGTTAATTCCCTCATCAACCTCTCTTTCTCATTACTGCCCTACAATAATCATTCATTTCTACTCCTTAACTGAATAATTTCATGTTACATATTCCTTATCACTTCCAACATTTGAGCATTTTCATTTGGTGGTTCTCCCTCACCCCCCAGTTCCACGTAAAACTTTTCTTCGTTATTCATGACAACAATTGTAACTGTTTCTACACTTAAATCAATGTACACATTATTAAATTCGTATACAAATATTTTTATTTATTTACAAGTTTATCACAGTAGAATTTTTTTTTTCCTATGTTGGGACACATAGGCCCAGATTTTTTAACATGGGCTCTGATACCATTTGTAACAACTCGAAATTTATAGTAATTCTGGTCATGTTTTTCCAACATTTTTTTCATGACTAATTTTACACTAACAATGGACTGTAAACTGTGTTTATTTTAACTTCAAATTCTGTATTAAAATTTCTTATTTGACTTCCACATGAATTTATAACTTTTTCCTCTTAATAGCTATCACTCTTGCTCTATTAAGAGATCCTGTTATGTTGACTAAGATACATAATATATTATATATTTAATTTTTAATCCTAACTCTTATGGATTATCATTATAAGTTAGAAGGTACAACCTTTCCTAGTTGAAACCTTAGGATGATTTACCATTTATTACATCTAAGTTATAATTATAATTCTTATTCAACTACATTTTAATTTTATTAAAGTTATAGTTTATCACCTAGAAATTCCTAACCTATCTTATGATACGATTATTTGAGATATAGATACTAACCACAACCATTTATATATTTAACTAAACTAAACTTGTACTCCTAGACATTTATATGATTGAATTGTTATAGCACCAATATGTGCATTTTTGTTTTCTCCTAGGTTACCATACCAATTTACATATCCTATATTCCATACCTCTAGAATGTTGTATTCGAATACATATATCTCTTAACCCACACCCACACACACACACAGATATATATATATATATAGCTTTTAGACCCAAGGCACATGTATTAACATATTCGAAATTTATAAGGAAATATTCTCTTGACAATTATGAACTATAAACATTTTCCATATCATATGCTTGCATTAATTTAATTTATGTTTCATTCAAGTGGGGTTGGATTTTATATGTGATTGGAATTTCAAACGATGGGATGGTTGTATGCATTTACTCCTTATCATTTCTAATTCTCAACTCGATTAATGCTTGTCCTTTTGGCACCTGAATGTCACATGGGTACATTTAATATTTGGGAGACCTCTATGACAGATTTGAGATTTTGGCAACGATTAAGATTCATTAGTATTTCTCCATACCCATATTGACTATGGTCATGGTTCGGTCCTTCCATTGTTTGTTTCTTTTACCAATTTTCCATTTGGGAAAAAAATTGTAGAGAGAACCTCTTCTCTCGTTTCTGAACTTTCTTGATGCGAGCAGTGGAGGACATTACCACTTCATATCATATTACCTTCTCCCATAACACTATTCCACAATACCAAGTATACTTATCTTCGCTCTATAGGTAAGTTGTAACATTTTTGGTTTTATATTTCCTAAATTTAAATTTCGCTGGAAAATGTATTTGACGTCAGCTATAACATTTCGTCCTGGTTTTGGTTTTAATGCATTATATATATGAAAAACTCTCCATCTATGTTTGGGCATTATTAGTGAATTTATATGTCATTTGCAGGGTTTTTGTTTGATGGCTTTATATTTTTTTTATCGAATTTCCCTTACTTTCTCAATTATTGCCTACGACCATAGCATAGGTAATGATATTTTTCCTTACGCTCTTGCCCATAATTTAACTGTGTGCATTATAATATATGATTTGGCTGTGTTTTGAGATTTTCATTCTCGTTTAGCTAAGTTAAAGTCTTTTTAATATATCGACTGTTCCTTCGCATATAATTTAATTTCTGAGTTTCCACTCTGAATTTGTTTACCAGAACATTTCGTTGATATTTCAATTTCCAATTCATATTGGAAGAAAGGGATTTCCCCCAATTAACTCCCTTCGACCCAGACGTAGTCATTTTCGTGTGTTAATTATTTTAACGTCTTTGTGTGCTTTGAATTGGGTGCTTTCCCTAACATGTATTGGTTTCTCCTTTCCACCAAACATTGTTTAAGGTTTTTCTGAAGGAATAATATAGATTTTCCATTAACGTTCTGTGGAATACTAATTTTTCCCAAATTTTGATTCCTCATAATTCGATTTTTACAATTATTGTCTATCAATTATATCCAAAAAGTGTGTGTTTTCTTTGAATGATACATTTTTCTCTTCGCAATAATTTTAGGGAGATACGTTATGGAATTTAAGGCTATTATATATTAAAATTATATCGTCACTGCTTCCAAAGTATTATACTTCTCTGTTATCTATTTTTCCATTATTCCATTTGTTAAATTTGTTGTATATATGTATGTTTGAATTAGATTTCTTTGACAGGGAGGTTTTTGTGGTATAAGCCTGTCTCTGCTACGTACCCCACCATAGCTTGCTTTAGCCTCTGTATTGGTAATATTTATTTCATTTTGTATTATTTCACTCCCAATTGGAAATTAGAATTTAATTATCCAAGAATTAGCAGGATATATGATAACCTGGGTTTTGACAGAGATACAAGTTGTATCTTCTCTGTAATATATTTCTTGAAGCTTTTAATAAAAATCCAATTCACCTTAGTTTCCAAAGCTACATTGTTTTTAACAATTGACAGCAAAATTTGAGGGCGGGTGCTAAGGAGAGCTGGTCTCTCATCTTTGCATTTTTCTTTCTTTCAATTCAATCATCAAATTTAAAAAATTTGATTAATGAAATGCCATGGTCCAATTTTATATGAACAATCAAATAATATGGGTCTCGAACTTTGTAAATAAAGTTCTCCAACTATATTTCCCCTTTAAAAGTGCTTCAGTAATGTTACTCTTTGAAATAATATTTCAACCCCTTTCTAATTATGAAATAGCCCTTTAACTATAGCGCGAACTCTATTTTTGGAGTACTTCGCTGAAGGTATATGAACTGACGTTTTAAACCCATTTATCAAAGTCTTAGCTTAAGATAATAGAATGCATTGAACTTTCGACACAAGCACTAAATCCACAACATTTAATTCTTCGAGCCCACCATAATTACTTAACTCTCGCTTATAAAATAACTATTTATCAATGCAAAAGCACCGACCATACCTCCATGTTAAACCCCGTGCAACATTGATTGCAATTTTCATTTGATTTTTCGTCCTCTAGATTGAACGGTGTGGACCGCTCTCGTGTTTTTTCAAGGGCTAAAGGTCAACGCTCCAAAAAATTGTGAAATGGGTGGTATTGGGGCTGTGACGTGGAAAAATTTAAATGGATTGGATTTTTTTCCACAAACCGCTCTTACCCCAAAGGTGGTGCGAATCGGGCGGTATTGTTTCCCAAAACCACCAGCCGGTATTTGAATAGTGTCGACTCAAATTTCCACGTGATTTTGGATTATTACGTCAATTTTCCTTCTCCTCTTGACTTGTGAATGACTCCACTTATAGCGTTGAACCAAACAACAGACAATGAATTCACTCCAACAGACTAAGTTTTACAAACCTTGAAATAAATAGAGAATCACTGTGATCAAGTTTAAACAACGGAACTAGCTCTCCGACCCCTTGCAGGGTTTATATGCAAAACAACACATTCAATTAAGCTCCAAGAACATGAGTTCAAAGACAGAGAGAAACAAGGAGGTTTTCGCTCAGAATCGTTTCTTCTAATTTATACACAGAGTTCACAAATCAAAGGAATGAGTCCTTCGGGAGAATTGTCAACAACATACACAAATAGCCAATAATTCCACACTTTTATTAAAATAGAGAGCAAAAGCCTCTCAACTCAGTCTTCTACTGCAAATCCTCCCCCCCCCCTTTCCACTGTATTAAGGGTTACATTTGACCTTACGCTACCATTCCTTTATGGTCAATTGTCAGAATATCTTACGATTTACTCCACTTATTTCATGTCAGTCAATATCAAAATCGAAGGCTATACCACCCTTCTGTCCATTTACTACTTTCACTTTCCTACTTTATATTTTGATATTAGGGGATAACCCATATACTTTCTAATTAACTATTGAAGAAAATTTTCATATTGGAATGGTTTATAAAGTGGTTTTAATCCTCATCTCCACTAGAGGATGTTCATATCTGTAAAGGACTATTATAGGGAAATTTAATATATTTTTTTTCAATACATATTTATCACTGTATGATTGAATATGCATAGAATAGATTTTATGTCATAAATGAAAACATGCTATAGTTATAGTTAACTTTAAATCTTAAGTGTTTGTTCAGAATTTAGATTTGTATTTATTTTCATGCTATCTATCTAAACTATTTTCTATTTACAATTCCCTCTGTTATTTCTATTGTAATTATTCAATGAAAATTCAAATAATTAGATGGACTTAAACAAAAAATTTAGACCCATACCCATGGTTTAGAGATTATGTATGTCTTTCCCTAATTTAAAATTTGTCTATGTAACTATACAGAAAGATTAAATTTACTCCTATGGTTAAACTCTATTAGATACATATGACACTTATTTGTTTCATAATTACTCACAACATATTACCCATCAATTAAGAATTTAATCTACAAAAGTTTCAGCCACAAATTATAAAATATATTCCTTTCTAAGTACATCATAATTATATAATTTCTAACAGTAACATAAACCATAAAACTTCACAGAATGTGCATACCAATCTGGTAAAGACTATTTTCCAACCAACCTTGAGCTTAATCCACAACTCCCCTCGAGTAGAGACTAATTCTTCCTCTGTGTAGAAAACCCCTTGTCTCACTAGGAATAGCTTATTTAAGCTTGTTTTCCCTCTTCATGTTTCCATAACTATGTCCAGTAAATTTTGGATGTTGTTTCCCTTAGCCTATGCTTTACTTTTGTCTTTTCCACAAAATCTTCTTTAAAACTAGATTTTCCTCTTTCTAGTTTTATTGCCACCTCATCTCAGTAAATTTCCACTCTACTGAGCTATCTATTAGATTCTTATCTCCCATCTAATTTTTTTATTTTATTTTTATTTTTCTCTAAGGATTTTTGGATAATTTTTGGAAAGTCCTAGGATTCTCTTCCATCCTCATGGATTTGAAATCCTGGTCTCTAATTTACTCTGGTATTTGCACTATAATAAAATTCCACCTTTATTTATTTCAAAAATAACATTTCCACATATAGTGTTCCCTTAGGTCCAATTGAGCTTTAGGATTATTAACTATCTATATAAAAGCAAAAAAATAGGGATATTACAATTGTGGGCCTATCCTATGAAAAGTAAAAGTGAAGTGTTTGAAATATTTCAAAAATTCCATGTTGATGTTGAAAGATAAGCTAACAAATTTCTGAACTGCCTAAGAACAGATAATGGTGGAAAATATTGCTCAAATTCATTCAAAGAATATTGTAATAGGTTTTTCATAATGCATGAGAGGATCGTGCCTAGTACTCCTCTACAGAATGGTGTTGAAGAATGAATGAATCAGACCATTATGGAAAAGGTAAGGAGTATGTTGTCCACTTCTGGTTTGGAAAATAATTTTTGGGCAGAGGTTGTCAAGATAACCTGGTACCTTATAAATACATCTCAAACTATAGCCTTGGATGGAGGTATCCCTGAAGAAGTTTGGATTGGTAAGAAGCTGAATTATTCCCGTTTGAAAATATTTGGATGTGAATCATTTGTACATATTCCCAGAGAAAATAGAATTAAGCTAGATGATAAATCTATGAAATGAATTTTTCTGGGATATGCGGATGAAGAATTTGGTTATCATCTATGGGATCTAGCCAAACATAAATGAGTCATAAGTGTCTAAAAGGAATGTAGGTCAGGTGGAAGTGAAGAAATTTATTTACAAGTTTGAAGAGAAGCATGAAGACATCCCAGCAATGTAGAAAAATGGGCAACAAATTCAAAATCAGGAAGGAAAACAAGGGGAAAGTGATGAACACCAAGAAGAAGGAATCTTGCAGGAACCTTTAAAGAAGATTCAACATGATAATTCACCAGCATAGTTGGTTCACAGATCTTATAGGCCTCATCAGCCTTCATAAAGGTATTATCCTTCAAACTATATCCTATTGACTAATGAAGGTGAGCCTAATTGTTTTCAAGAGGCTTCTAAAGTTGACCAAAGTAAAGAATGAAAGAAAGCAATGGTGGAAGGAATGAGTTTTTTGCAGGCAAAAAAATTGGGTGTTGATCAATCTCCTAAAAGGTAGAAAGGATTTACAAAACAAATGGGTGTATGAAATTAAGCATGAAGGTGACGAAAAAAAGGATAGGTATAAATCAAGGTTGGTGGTGAAAGGATTCACCCAAAAGAAAGGTATTGACTTCACTAAAATTTTCTCACCTGTTGTCAAAATACCATCTATTAGAGTCATTCTTGGTCTTGTTTCTGGTTCAGAATTAGAATGTGAAGATTTGTATGTAAAAAATACTTTCATTCATGATGAATTAGAGGAAGAAATTTATATGGAGCAACTAGAAGACTTCATAGAAAAAGGCAAAGAAGACCTTGTTTGCAGGTTGAAGAAGAGCCTCTATGGGTTGAAACTGACACATAGAAAATGCTACAAGAAATTTGATTCATTCATGTTGGACATGGTTTTCACAGGTTGGAAGCTGAACATTGTGTCTATATCAAGATGCATGATAAAGTAAATCATGTCATATTATTGTTATATGTGGATTCCATGTTTATTGTGGGGCATGAGAAGAATATAATCAATAGGTTGAAGAAGGATTTGGATAGAAAGTTTGCAATGAAGGATTTGGGTCCAGCACAACAGATATTAGGCATGAGGATCATGTGTGAGAGGGAAAAAAAAAAGGTTGTGTCTGTCACAAGAAAAATATCAAGGCGATGCTTGACAGGTTTAAATTGAAGGATACCAAGCCAGTTGGTACACCCCTTGCAACCCACTTCAAGTTGAGTGTTTAGTTATGCCCCAGTGATGACAAGAAGAATGAGGAAATATGAAATATTCCTTATTCTTCAGCAGTTGGTATCTTGATGTATTCCATGGTATGTACATGACCAGATATTGCATATTCATTGGGAGTAGTTAGAAGGTTCCTTTCCAATTCATGAAAAAAACATTGGAATGCAATTAAATTGATTTTGAGGTTTCTCAAGGGTACTAGTAATTACTGTCTATGTTTTGGTCATAATGAGACTCTGCTGGAAGGATTTACAGATGCGGATATAGCTATAGATATCGACACCAAAAAGTATAGTACATGTAATTTCTACACAATTGCAGGTGCATCTGTATGTTGGGTGTTAAGGCTACAAAAAACAATAGCTTTCTCTACAACAGAGGTTGATTAAATAGTTTCCAGAGAGGCTTGTAAAGAGATGGTGTGGATGTAGCGATTCCTAGGAGAAATAGGAATAAATCAAGACAAGTGTGTGTTGCATTTTTATAGTCAGAGAACCATTCACTTGGTGAAAAAACCAACATTTTAGTAAAAAACCAAGCACGATGACTTAAGGTACCATTGGATTCGGCATGTGTTGGAGGAAGGAAATTTATCCTTGGAAAATATCCATACAGATAAGAACCCTACTGATATGCTCACTAAGATTCTACCATGAAATAAGCATGAGTTATGCAGAGGCATGGTAGTGCTTGGTGTGACTTCATTCAAGATTCTTCATTAGGCTTCAAGTGCGAGAATGTTAAATGTGAAAGAAACATTTAAATATAGGCGCCAAACCTAACCTCATCTCCCACACAGTCCGAGTCGACCAACGCCGTCACCATCGTTTGAATTTTTTGTCTCAACAATACAACCATAAATTTCACATGCATATTCTATATCTTCCTCCATGATATATAAATTTATATTTCCTACCTCTCCCTGTGCAAACCAAGCAATGAAAGGCAAGGCCTCCTGTAATAGAAGTCTATGTGTTAGTCTTGTCTATATCTTATGTGTTCCTTAGTTATTATTATTTGATTCTATTCAAAAAACCATGTTGTTTATGTTAGACAGATTTATCTCTGTTATTCCACTATGTTCCAACAAAAATTGGATCGTATGAATAACCTCATTTTGAAAGAGATAGTTCTCGATAATAATATAAATATTTTTCTTAGATACAATGAGTACATGTTAGGAACTTATATTACTAGTGTAGTCCCTTATTTTTTTTAGTGTAGACCCCTTATTGTTATTTTTGTACCCCTGTAGTCCCCATATTTTTGTTATTGTGCCCCATAATAGTCCATTATTGTTATTTTTGTACCACATAATAGCCCACTATTTTTATTGTTCTGCCCTTACATTATTATTGTTAGGCTGGCAAGGATTATATTGTGACCTCATGGAATCCTATAAATAGAAAAGAGGTTTTTTCAATTGAATCATCCGAGAATTGTTCATTTATGTAATGTAAAGGAGGTTTCCCACTTAAAGAGGTTGATTTCTAGATCTCTCTTTTATTCTATTTTGTGATTTGATTTTATAACATTTGATATGAGATCTTTGGATTCTAGGGTTTCACTTCTTCAAACAAGTCATCCTGGAATTTTGGCTATGCATATTTTCTATGAAGGTTCAGAAGATTAAAAAAAAACTCTTTTGCTAAAATTCAGAGGAACTTCATGGAAAATTTTCATATTTTAGTTCGTAATATTTTGAGAGATATGACTTGTGGAAGTGAGTTTTTTTCCAGGCTCCCGAATTTCATCTCAAAGAGGTTACCTTGGGAAAATTTTCATAACTCTATCCCTCTCTTTGAGCATCATATTGGTGGCAAAAATTACACAAATTATAGTTTCTTGTGTATCTATTTTATAGATGAAGGAGGAAACATTGACACGTGGCATGCCGTACAAGTTTTCTCTACTGAACTAGTCCATTATTTGGTCATTGTGGGAGATTGGGTGTAACTTTGCCTTGAAGAATCCAAATCAGGTCAAATCTATCGCATTGGAAAGAAGATTCAGAGGGCTACTAAATGACCAAAGATAAAATCTTGTGGATCTAAAATTACAGAGATACATTAGTTTCAATATTGAGATCCTCAAAAGGAAGAAAAAATTGTGTATTTAAAAAAAATTATTAAGTCTTATTTGAAAAATCAGTCTGTAGTGATTCCAAGGACATATTGAAGCACATATATCATTATTGGGTTCTAAATTTTCCATTAAAAATAATAAAACACCCATTAAGCACTCAAAAGGCTTTATTATGACTCGTGAATAGGAAGAAGTGGAATATGAGAAATGAAAATTACAAGACGAAGTGAAAAAAAAAAATTGTTGTCGCAAAGAGTAACAAAAAAATGAAATGGAAGCTAATATGGATGATTTGAAGAAAGGCATGGAAGCTAAGATGGATGGTTGGAATAAATGCATGGAAACCAATATGGATGGTTTGAATAAAGGCATGGAAGCTAAGCTGGATGGCATGGAAGTGAGGATCGAAGAAAAAAGGAAAGGAAACATGGAATGCATGAAGAATGATATAAATGCATACATTGAAGGTTTTAAGGAAATTTTGACAATGTTTCTACAAGAAATGATTAATAGTGGAAAAAAGGTAGTAGAGGAAACTCACGATGAGAAAAAAAGAATTGTTAATCATGGTTTCATATAGTCTAATGTTGGGTTGAAGACCCACCATATTCCAAAGATCACTATGAGGAAGTTTGATGGCAAGGATCCCATAATATGGATACTATAAATGGAGCAATATTTTGATCTCCATAATGTGAAAAACACACAAAAGGTACGTATTGCAACTTTATATTAAAAAAATAAACACATTTGTATGGTATCGATAGCTTTTCTCTCGTAAACAAATCGTCTCTTGATAAATTTTTACGGAGGAAATTATAGAACATTATGAGGATAAAAATAGAAACCCATTCTTTAGCCAATTTATAAATCTCAAACAAAATGGTTGAATTATGGAGCACATTTAGGAATTTCAAAAATTTAATATAATGATAACTAATATTCTAGAGGAACACAAGATTCATGTCTTCATAGGGACTTTAAAGGATAACATCTAACATGAGGTTCTCCTTTTGGGAATCTCATACATTGGAGAAAGCATTCATGTTGTCTAGAAAATATGAAATAAAAATGATGGCGACAAGGAAGCCTACCACTCAAAACTATAAACATGGAAGTGTTGCTACTCCTAGACTTCCACAACCTATAAGATTGACACCAAAACAATTGGAAGAAAAAAGAGAAAAAGGGATTTGCTATAGTTGTGATAAATAATACACTAAAGGTCATAAGTGTGCTTAGAAGAAATTATTTTACATAGATTGTGAAGAGGAGGATGAAAAGGAACAAGAAACATCGAAAAAAGAGGATATACATCAGGAACCAACCCTAGTGGAAGAGGAAATTAATCCGACCATATCCTGTAATGCATTGGTAGGAATTATCCCTCATAAAACTCTCAATATGGAATGACATATCAATTTTAAAAATGTAATAGTGCTTATTCATTCAGGTAATAACCATAATTTTATTCATTGTAAGGTAGCCAAGGAATTGAATTGCTTCCTATATCTAGAACGATAGTGTCAAGAAATGGTGGAAAATGGAAGAACTATAAATATCTCTGGAAAGTGCCATAATATCAAGCTAACCATGGGGGAATATGTATTTAATATTCCAATTATTTCCATTACAATGGGTGGTGTTGATGTTGTACTAGGAGTACAATGGTTACAATCTTTGGGGATGATAGCTTTAAATTTTCAAGAAATTTTCTTCAAATTATTTTTGGAAGGAAATGAAACTGAATCATGCGGTATCAGAGGGAAGTTGTGAAAGATAATAAGCTCTAATTTCATGAAAATATTATGAGGAAATAAAAACAAGGCGTAATTGCATATTTATGCTCACTAGATGTTCCAACATCAAAATCATTTATTTCTCCAGATCTCCAAAAAGCCTTGGACAATCATTCCAAGGTGTTTTAAAATGCCAAAGGACTCCCACCTTAGTGATCATGATCATGCTATTCATTTTATTCCACTAAGTTTTCCTCCAAACATCAAGCCTTACAGATATCCTTATGTCCAAAAGAGCGAAATTGAACGTATGATTGAAGAAATGGTATAGGCTAGTATAATTCATCCTAGTCAAAGTTCTTTATATTCTCCAGTATTATTGCAGCAAAAGAAGGATGGATCATGGTGCATTTTTCCATATTATAGGGAGCTCAATAAGATCAATATTAAAGATAAATCTCCCATTCCTGTGATTAATGAATTATTGGATGAATTACATGAAGAAATTTATTTCACCAAGTTAGATATTTGTTCAGGATATCATAAAATTAGAATGAAGACTGAAGACATTACAAAAACAACATTTTGAACTCATTAGGGTCATTAAGAATTTTTGGTCATGCATTTTGGCCTTACCAATGCACCTTATACATTTCAATGGTTGATGAGTTCCATTTTCAAACCCTTCCTTAGAAAATTTTTGTTAGTACATTTTGATGATATACTAATCTAAAACATGTCTTGGAAGGATCGTGTTCAACATGTTGAGAGGGTGATAAAACTATTGGAGGAGAAAATTTAATATGAAAAAAACTCGAAAAGTTTCTTTGGAGTACAAGAGGTGGAATATTTGGGTCATATTGTATCTCAGAAGGGTGTTAAGGTAGACCCTAACAAAATTAAAGCCATTGAGGAATGGAAAGTCCCCACAACCATAAAGCAGTTGTGAGGATTTCTAGGGTTAATGGGGTATTATCACAAGTTTGTTAAGAATTATTGGAGAACAAAATCACAACTAACAACATTATTGAAGAAAGATGCATTGTCATGGACTCCTAAAGAAACTAAGGACTTTGAACATATTAAAGAGGCAATGTTACAAGCACCAATATTAGCTACGCAAGAATTAAAAAAAAAAAACTTTATTGTGGAGTTTGATTCCTTAGGAAATCAAATGGGTGATGTTTTAATTCATGAAGGAAGACCCATTGGTTTTGAAAGCCGTCCTATCAAAGGAAAGTAATTACAGAAAGCTATTTATGAGAAGGAAATATTGGAAATACTACAAGAAATAACGAAATGGATACCTTACCTAATGGGAAGAAACTTCAAGGTAAACAATTACCACAATATTCTTAAATAATTTTTGGAAAAAATAATATCTTCAGAATAGTAGCAAAAATGGGTCACAAATATGTTGGGTTATGACATTGAAATCATCTACAAAAAAGGGAAGATAAATGTAGTTGTATATGCACTCTCAAGAAAGGATGAGGATGTGGAAGCATTTCTTTGTTCCATTTCTATTATCCAACGAGATTGGATAACTAAATAAAGGGAGGAATGGAAGAATGTCAGAGAATTATGGACATTCATTCAAAATTTGCAACAAGATCCCAGTACATCTGATACATTTAGCTAGAAAATGATTTCTTATGGTACAAATATCGCTTATATCTTTGTAATAATTCCCAACTAAAACAAAATATCATTTTGGAATTTCACATGTATCCCTTAGGAGGACACTCAGGATTTTTGAAAACTTACCACAGGGTGAAGAAATATTTTTTTTGGGATGGCCTTAAATATGATATTTAAAAATTTTCGGCGAAATGTTTGATATTCAAAAAAAAAAAGTTGAGATAATTAAGACCCTGAGTGTGCTACAAAATTTATCCATCCCAAGTCAAGGTTTCAAGGATGTTTCAATGGATTTTATCACATGTTTACCTAAGTCGAAAGGAAAGAGTGTCATCATGGTGGTAGTTGATATACTTACCAAGTATGCACAATTTTGTTCATTATCTCATCCATTTAAAGCTCGAGACAATTGCTACTACATATATGGAAACAATTTAAAAGCTACATGGAAATCCAAAGATTATTGTAAGTTACAGACATCCCATTTTCCTTGGAAATTTTTAGACATAACTATTTTCTTGTTTTGGTACTCAACTAGCTCTTAGCTCATCTTATCATCCTCAATCTGATGGGAAAACTAAAATAGTTAACAAATGTTTAGAAGGATATCTTCGTTGCTTTGGATCTGATAAACAAAAAAAAATGGGTCAATTGGTTACCTCTGGATGAATAGTGTTATAACACTTCCTTCCACACAGCAGCAAAAATGACCCCATTTATGGCACGTTATGGATACGATCCGTCATCCATCACCTCACCTTTAAGAGAAAATTATAAGGTTAAAGAAGTGGACTATCACATCGAGAATAAAAAAAAAGGTCTCCAAATCTTAAAGGATAACCTAAATTTAGCACAAAATCAAATGAAACAATATGCAAATCAACATCGTAGCGAGAGAAATTTTGATGTAGGTGACTATGTATTTTTACAACTACAACCATACAAAAAAATATCCCTCAAGAAATCTAAGAAGGATAATAAATTATAGCCAAATTAATAGGGTCCTTACAAGGTGTTGCAAAATATTGGTACTATGGCATACAAATTGGAGCTTCCTGAATCTTCCCGAGTGCACATAGTTTTCCCTATTTCATGATTAAAGAAGGTTATAGGTGAAAAAATTCTGGTTCACACAATATTGCCAGAACTTGATGAGGAAGGAAAAATCACACTGGAACCTGAAGTAGACATGGAAACAAGAACTCGAGAGCTACGAAATTGATCCATTTCAGAGTATCTCATCAAGTGGAAGAACTTACCCACTGAAGATTCCACATGGAAGGATGATAATTTCATACAGAAGCATCGAGAACTACTCAAGCGTTGAGGACAACAATTTTTTGGAGGAGAGGGGAATGTTAGGGCCCTATATTACTAGTGTAGTCCCTTATTGTTGTTAGTTTATCCCCCTTATTTTTTTTTGTACCCCTGTAGTCCCCATATTGTTATTATTGTGACCCATAATAACCCACTATTTTTATTATTGTGCCATCACATTATTATTGTTAGGTCGGCTAGCATTATATAATGACCCTATGGAATCCAATATATATAATGAAATTTTTTTCATTTTAATCATCCAATAATTGTTCATTTATGTAATTTAAAGGATGTTTTCCCATCGAAGAGGCTAATTTCTAAGTCATTTATCTCTTTTCTTCTATCTTGTGAGCTAGTTTCATAATAGTACATGGAGTTCCCCCTGTATCCATTGCCTTGCTCTATCACCATCTCCATTAGTGTATAGTCAAATAGCTTGTAGGAATAATCTACATGGGTAAAATCCAAAAAAAATGAACAAAGGCCTAAAAGATGTGTAGCATAGTTAGTCGCTAGCGTTTTCTTGGTTTGAAACCAATTCGCAATGGTTCGAGGAAACCACTCTTTAATTTATTTGTTAATTTAACTCTCCTCCCAATTAAGTTATAAGTAAATTTAACCTCAAGTAATAAATTTTCCATCATGACTTGTATGTTTGTTATTACATATTGTAATTTTCAATGGCAGCAGCGATATACCGTTTTAATATTTTTGGTTTGATTTAACAATCCTAGGAAATCACAATGGATGGAATTTTTAGCTGAAATTTTTGGATTTATTTTGGGTTCATAATAATTAGTATGCAATGAATGCATATATGAAAATAGATTAAATAATTTTACTTAATTTTCAGGTAATAAAATTATAGCTACTCTTGATATTTAGTTTATATTATGTTTAATGTATTTGTATCCTACTGGCCATGTTTTCATGTGATAAGACTAATGAAAGAAGGAAGGATTAAGCCAATGGTGTAGGTTGGTGGAATAAGTCTTCAAATAAAGCACAAAACAGATGGAAACTTTTCATTCCTTTGCATACATTCTTTAATTATTATCATATCATGTGGTCAATAGCTCGTTGGATAGGCAGTTAATTTAGATGACATAAGAATGGACACACCACTTTTTTTTTGTAGTTATTGGAAGCTTTAGAGAAACCTCCTTCCATGTAATTATGAAAAATACCTTATTTGGTTGAACATATATGTGAAAGCTTAAAAAAATTTAGGTTCTAAGTTATTGTTGGCACATGGTCTGGAGAAATAAAACATGATACAAACCTTCAAATTCTAGGTCTACCTTCTAAATTGTTTCAGGAAATATGATTGGATTTCAAAAATTATCTTAATTGGTTGTATAAGAAAGTCTCATGAAAACAAATGTGAGTACGGGGTATTAACTTCAATTAATCTTTTTTAATAATAGAAATAATAAAATTTTAGGGGTAATTTTATTGATTGGTGGATATACGAAGTTTTGTCTATTTAGCAAAAAAAATTCCCATATTTGTGGAGAATTTAATTCAAACTACCTCCTAGGTGTCACATTTGTCCATCCAAGTGTCCTAGTTTAGTTTTAGTTAGTCCTATTGTGTTCAGTCTCACTACAATGATTTATTACTAATGTCTCCAATGTAATCTTATTTAACCGATTTTTAATGTTGAGAGGAGAAATCCCGTGCTCCATGTTTTCTATTCATTATTTTTCATGGTATCAAAGCACCAGGTCACATAAGACTCCAAAGAGATCATCACCTTTATTTTTTTTGTAGCAAGTGTCATCAGACGAGGCTGGAGACAAAGTGTGAAAGAAACTTGAATTTCACACATGTGAAAAAGAGTAAGTGCGTCAATTCCACATTTGTTAAGAGAGCCCAGTGTGTCACTTTCATACCTTAGTAAAAAGGAAAGAGCATAATAGGATAGAAAACTTACGAAATTGTATAATTTTTAAAATTGACGCATCCTGTCAATTGAGAGAGTGCGCAAAATAGTACATAGAAAATGTTGAGAACTCCGCAAACGATGAAGTGTAAGTTTAAAAAAAGGGAGATATTTTAGTTTCTGATTTGTTGACTAAAAAAAAGGATATATTCATGGTGATATACAACGGGCGGCATGAGGGCACAAAAAAATTGAATTCCAAGCTCCAAGCACTAAACCCCACGGAGCATGAAAAGTCAAGTGCATCGTGTAAATGCTTGAGTGATGAAAAATCAAGACCAAAAAGTGATTTTTAATATTTTATTTTATATAAAAAAATTATGATTCATGTTTTTTTTTATAAAAATAGTTTTGTTATTAAAAAAGAGATTTTGTGTGATTTTCAAAAGGGTTTAGTAAAAAACAAAAGCCCATTGCTCATGTTTTAAAGTTTCTTTTTCAAAAGGTCAATGATTTTTAAAAATGAAATTCAATTTTTTTAACATGGATTATTAAAAAACAAAGGGTGCGTTCTTCAAATCAGTTGTGAGTGTTGCTATATATATAGATATATATATAGATATATATATATATATATATATATATATTTATTTATTTAATGATTTGTGAAAGATTTGGGGAAGCATTTCCATTGTAGAGAATTTGTATACATCCGTTGTTTTGTCAAATTTGACAAACAAAGAAGCCACCGTGGAGGCATAGTGGCTATGTTTGAAGTTCGGTTTTCTTGTTGAATTGCATTCCGTCAATGCTCAACAAATGGAAAAATCCAAGGGGATGAGAAATTCAAAGCAACAAATAGTCATATATGAATCTTTTTTGAAATAATTGGATGTGAAGAGGAAAAATGATGCCTTTACATTAAAATTCATAAATTAATCTATGGATGAAAACATTATTCCCCTCATTTGAGATTCCAAGACATCCAAGGAGACCTCATATACCCTTGAGAGATGTTTTGGTGTAAGGGGGAGTATTGAAGTCGACAATAAAATTTTTGGTGAATCCCATTGTGCTCAATCACAAGTGGATAATGATTGTGAGGAATTTGCAGAAGAAGTAGATAAGTAGAATGTACATGATCATGATTTATACTATGCAAAACCACAAGTGGATGAAATTTGGTGAATCCAACAACAAATTTTGTTGATGACAATATCGTGAATCCAACAACAAAGCTTGTTGATGACAAGCTGGTGAATTCAACAACAAATCTTGTTGATGAAAAATTGGTGGATCAACTAAGAGAGCATGTTTATGAAATTGAAGATGCCATTGGATCATCAAATGTTATGGTGAATCTAGTAATTAATATTTTTGATGTAAGCTTTGATGAAGACTTGTTGACTAATGATGAATGGTTGCAAATTATGCAATAGTAACATGATATCGACATGATATTATTCGGTGAAGGAAACCCACTTGAGCATGAAAATTAAGTGGAATACAACCTATCTGCAATATCAAAAGTTAGTAAAGAAGTGGAAGAGACAAAGACAGATACAGAGATAGAGATAGAAGAACAGCCAGAGAAGGAAGCGCAACATGCCAAAATCTCTCATTGCAGAGAAGAAATAACATAACCAGTGTGGTTTTTCATATGTTTCTACACTTACAATTCATTTCCAATGTGTAGGTAAATAATATAATTGTGGAGAATATTTACATTTCCTTGAAGCATGGCTTGCAACACCATGCCTTGATAAGGTATGCATAGAAGCTACAGAAATGAATCTTGAAGAAAATATTTTTTTAAATTATATATATATGGTTTATATGTATGTGTGTATATATATATATATATATATATATATATATATATATATATATATATATATATATATATATATATATATATAGATATATATTCTTTGTGTTGCATATTTTATAATTTAACATTTGATAATTTTGATTCGTGGTCTCCTCACCTCACATATATGATAGTAGATGTAATTTTTTCTACACTTCAATAATTTGACATATACTAAATTAGTATACAAAAAGAATATTATTTACTTGTTTATCATGCTACATTTATTTATTTATTTATTATTTAATTATTTATTTATTTATTTATTTATTTATTTATTTATTTTATTTATTTATTTATTTATTTATTTATTTTTCGGTTTCGGGGACACATAAGAGAAGATGGGTTCTATCATTATTCGGTAACAACCCCACTTACCCAAAAAAAAAATATTTATAGTAATTTTGGTCACGCGCATGTTCGTGATGAATAATTTTACAGTAACTGTAAGTTGTCATTATTTTAACTTCAATTTCTGTATTAAATTTTCTTGTTTGCGTTCCACATGCATTTACAACTTTGGCTTCTTAAGAGCTACAACTCTCGATCTATTAATAGATCATGTTATGTTGACTATAATACATAATATGTTATGTGTTTAATTTTTAATCCTAACTCTTATGATTTATCCTTATAACTTAGAAGGTACAATTGTCCTTAGTTGAAACCTTACGATGATTTACCCTTTTGTTTCATCTAATTTATACCTAAGGACAATTGTACCTTCTAAGTTATAAGGATAAATCATAAGAGTTAGGATTAAAAATTAAACACATAACATATTATGTATTATAGTCAACATAACATGATCTATTAATAGATCGAGAGTTGTAGATCTTAAGAAGCCAAAGTTGTAAATGCATGTGGAACGCAAACAAGAAAATTTAATACAGAAATTGAAGTTAAAATAATGACAACTTACAGTTACTGTAAAATTATTCATCACGAACATGTTGGAAAGAATGTGACCAAAATTACTATAAATAATTTTTTTTGGGTAAGTGGAGTTGTTACGAATAGTATTAGAGCCCATGCTGAAAACTATGGGGTTATGTGTCCCAAAAACAGAACATAAAAATAAATGAATAAATAAAATAAATAAATAAATAAATAAAATAAATAAATAATAAATAAATAAATAAATCTGCTATGATAAACAAGTAAATAATATATATTTTTTGTATACTAATTTAATTATGTCCAAATTGATTGAAGTGTAGAAAAAATTACATCTACTATCATGAATAATGAAGAAGAGCTGTATGTGGAATTGTGAGGTGAGGGAGACCCACCAGATCAAAATTATCAAATGTTGGAAATTATAAAGAATATGCAACACAAAATGATTCAACTAAGGACTAGCAATGAACGATTGTTGAAGGTCAGTAATGAGAAAGAGAGGTTGATAAGGGAATTAACCTCCCAGTCTAGTCATCAAAGTGAAGACCAAGCAAGGAAGAGAAAATAAAATGAACCCAACACAGAAGGGTCTGAGAGTGGGGAAGAATCTGGATCTAAATCCAGAAAGAAAAGGGAGTTGCAAGGGGAACTCTGCAAAATTAAACCTCCAACTTTTGATGGGGAAAAGGAGGAGGATGTTGAATCTTGGCTCTTGAACATGGTCAAATACTTCGAATTATATGAATAGAGAAGTAATTGGAAATCCAGATTGGAAATTTACCAACTATAGTGTAAAGCCACGCTTTGGTGGGAAGAGACAAAAATTGTACATGTGATGGATGAAAAAACTATTACATGGGAAGAATTTCAAGTGAAGTTAGAATCTAGATACCTGAATGAGACATATTATGATGATAAAGTGAATTAATTTCATGAGCTAAGACTAGAACAGTTCATTGCTGATGAATTTGTGCAAAATTTAAAAATTTACTTCACGATGAACCTTATATCAAGTAAGAAAAGGCCAACGTACAATGATTTTTAAATTCACTACCTACCATCTACAAAGAACGAATTGAATTTGGTAATCCAAAAATAATGGATGAAGTTAGTCGAAAAGCAAGATTATGCTACCAATAGTTTAAAGGTCGAAATGATCAGCTGAAAAAAAAGCAGAATAAAGAGAAATGGAAAGGAGAGTCAAGCATAAAAAGATCAAAACAATCCTATTTGAAAAATTAGAAGCAACTACAGTAACTGACATCGCTCACAATATTCCTAGTATCAGTGTTGCATTAGAATATCGATAGGCTGAATACGAATCAAGAATGTTATAAATTGAAGATATGATTGTTGACAAACCTATTTCTATTTTAATAGATCGAGGAGAAAATTTAAGTTATATCAGCCCTTAGATAGTTGAAAAGTGTAAGCTAAAATCAGGAAAATTTTAGCAAGCGTCGTTAGTGTAGCTAGCTACAGGAACAAAGAGAAAAGTGACACATGAACTTTGTAAAACTATTGCAAATTTAAATGGATATAAAATTAAAATCCATTTAAACATTCTCCCTCTAGGACCCTATGATATATTAGTAGGAACGGACTGGATGGAAAAACAGAAACCAACAATAAATTTCTTAGATTAAAAAATACATTTTAAAAATGATGTAGAAAAATCTGTAATAATAAAAGGAAAACCAAAACCAATATCTGTTAGACATATTTCTGCATTGCAATTAAAAATAATAGTAAGAAAAGTTTATCAAGTATATGACGTACAAGTGGAAGAATTAGGACAACAAACATAACAAGAGGCTAAAGAAAACTTACTAGTAATTGGAGAATTCGGGGATGTATTCCCAGAAGAAATTCCCCATCTAGCCCCTAAAAGGGACATTGATTTTTCAATTGAACTAGTACTAGGAGCTACCCTAGTTTCAAGGGCACCATATAGAATGAGTATTCCTAAACTAATAGAAGCGAAACTTCAATTGCAAGAATTATTAGATAGATGGCACATAAGATCAAGTGTGTCTCCTTGGGGAGCACCAGTATTTTTTTTCAAAAATAAAGATGGCACCTTCAGGATGTGTATAGATTACAAACACCTAAATAAGTTAACTATCAAGAACATATATCCCCTTCCAAGGATAGACGATATATTTAATCAAGTAAGAGGAGCCACCATATTCTCAAAAATTGATTTGATAACTAGATACCACCAACTCCAAATTAAGGATGAAGACATCAACAAAAAAGCATTCAGAACTTGATATGGACACTATCAATTTGTAGTCCTACCCTTTGGACTTACAAATTCCCCTACTACATTCATGTGTTTAATGGATAGTGTTCTGCATAAATATCTAAACAAGTTTGTATTAGTGTTCATAGATGGCATTTTGGTATACTCCAAAAATGAATAAGAACACCAAGAACATCTATTAATATTACTCCAAACCATTACAGAACATTAGTTATATGTAAAACTCAGCAAATGTGAATTTTACAAAAAAAAATTAATATCTGGGTCATGTAATTTCTAAGGGTGGATTAGCGGTAGATCTGGAAAATGTACAAGAAATCATGAATTGGCCTATACCCATAGATTTACCAGCAATACGATCATTCATTGGTATTTCCGGATACTACCTTAGATTTGTGGAAGAGTTTTCTGCATTAGCCTATCCTATTACTTCATTGCTGAAAAAAGGAGTAAAGATTAAGTGGACAAGAAAGTGTCACTGCAGTTTTGAGCAATTAAAGCTGAAATTAACTACTGCACCTATACTAAAAATTGTTGGTCCAAACAAGGAATTTGTAGTATTTACAGTTGCTTTTATAGAAGGGCTAGGAGGAGTACTACAGCAATATCATTAAGGAATAGCTTATGAATCATGAAGACTTAATAAACATGAATAGAATTATGCAATATATGATTTAGAACTAGCTGTTGTTATACATGAATTAAAGATGTGGAGATATTATCTGTTGGGAAATAAATTCATATTATTGACAGGTCACATCAATTTGAAATACTTCTTTACCCAACCAGATTTAAATGCCATACAAGCCAGGTGGTTAGCTTTCCTTAGTGAGTTTGATAAGGAAATCAAACACATTAAAGGAAAGGAAAACAAAATTTCTGATGCTTTGAGTACAAATCCTCATCAAATTTTGAAATATGCAGGGAGTAGCCTAAATTTTGATGTAGAAGAACAGATTCAAGGAGTGTTGTTACAAGATCAGCAATATGTAAAATTGCAAGAAAAATTACAACAAACTGAAGTTGCAGGATATACCATAAACCAACAAGGACTGATTTATTATAATCGAATACTGTAAATTCCTAATGTAACATCTTTAAAACATGAAATATTAGATGAATACCATAAGAGACCTTATGCATATCATCTTGGTTATCAAAAGTTGATTTCAACATTGAGGAAAAACATGTTTTTCCCAGGCATGAAAAAATATGTAACTGATTATTTGGAAAGGTGTTTGGAATGTCAAGAAGTAAAAGTAGAACATCAACATCCTATAGGAATATTGAATACTCTCCCTATTCCATAATAGAAGTGGGAAGTGGTTTCAATAGACTTCATTACCGGATTTCCATGAATAAATATCAACATGACTCTATAATGGTGGTAGTGGACACTCTAACTAAAACATCACACTTTTTTCCGTTGCATTCTATGTTTGGCACATAGAAAGTGGCCAATATCTTCATGAAAGAAATTGTTAAAGTAGATGGAATTCCTAAAATTATTGTATCTAATAGAGATGCCAACCAAGCTTAACTTTAGTACCACTTAACATCCTGAAATAGATGGATAGAATGAAAGAAAAAATCAAATTTTGGAAGACATGATGCGCATGTATGTGATGGATAGACCCATAAAGTGGGAAGAATTTCTGCATTTGGCAGAGTTTTCTTATAATAATAGCTATCAAGCTTCAATTAATATGAGCCCTTTTGAAAATTTTTATGGTAGAAAATGCCACAGCACTCAGCTGGAGTCAACCAGAGGACAAATTAATCCTTGGGCTAGATGCACTACATGAAATGGAGCAAGATCTGAAGAGAATTCAACAAAATATTAAAGTAGCTAAAGATCGTCAAAAGAGTTATGCAGACAATAAAATAATTCACAGAGAATTCAAAGTGGGAGACAATGTTTATTTGAGGATTAACCCTCGCAAAAGTACATTATATGTTGGTAGTTGTGCTAAGTTAGCACCATGCTATTGTGAACCATTTGAAGTTTTGGAGAGAGTGGAGCTAGTAGCTTACGGATTGTCTCTACCTAGTCATATTAAGGCTCATAATGTTTTTGATGTTTCCTTATTGAAGAAGTATGGACATGAATGTACTCATGTAATTGATTGGACTGCGATACAAATGGAAACAGAAGGGAAATTTCTTCTAGAGCCATTTCGTATACTGGAGCGGGAAGAAATTTTTCTCTAGAATAGAACAATAGCTCGAGTGAAAGTGCACTGGAGGAACTTTACACCTGATGAAGATATTTGGCAGCGAGAATATGAGATGAAATGAAAATATCCATCATTTTTTAAAGAATAATAATAAATAATTGCAACACCAATGATGATGTTTTGTTTTAGAGGCAGAATATGTAATATCCCTATTTTTCAACTTTTATAGATAGATAATAATCCTAAATGTCAAGTGGACCCAAGGGAAAACTATATGTGGACATATTATTTTTTTGAAATGAATAAATGTGAAATTTGATTATTATGCAAAGACTAGAGTAAATTAGAGACCAGGATTTCAAATCCATGAGGATGGAAGAGAATACTAAGTCTTTCCCAAAATTCCCAAAAAATCCTTGCAGAAAAATAAAAATAAAATGAAAATATTAGATGGGAGATAATAATATAATAAATGCCTTAGTAAAGTGGAAAGTTACTGATATGAGGTGAGAATAAAACTAGAAAGAGGAAAAAGCTAGTTTTAAAGAAGCTTTTGTGGAAAAAATATAAGTAAAGCCTAGGCTAAGGGAAAACAACATCCCAAATTAACTGGATGTAGTTACGGAAACATGTTGAGGGAAAGAACGCTTAAATAAGCTATTCCTAGTGAGACATGGGGTTGTGTACACAGAGGAAGAATTGGTCTCTGCTTGGGGGGAGATGTGGATTAAGATCATGGTTGGGAGGAAAATAGTATTTACCAGATTGGTATGCACATTCTGTGAAGTTTTATGTCTTATATTGCTGTTATACTTTATATAATTATGATGTAGCTAGAAAGGTTATATTTTTATAAATTGTGGCTCAAAAGTTTGAAAAATTATTTTACAAATTATGTGTAATAGTATGTGCTGAGTTCATAAATAAAGAAGTGTCATATGTATTTAATAGAGATTAACCATAGACGAGTATAGTTAATCTTTCTGTATGCTTACATTGAATAAACTTAATATAGGGACCCATAGAAAGAATCTCTAAACCCTGGGTAAGGGTCTAAGTTTGTTGTTAAGTCTATCTCAAAAATTACAGTATATGTACCAAGAAACCAATATACTTCAGCCATAGCAATAACAATCAATTATTGAAAAGAAAGGAAAGTATAAAAAAAATATAGTTTAGATAACTAGCATGAATATAAATGCATATTTGAAGGATGCATAGACAATTTAGATGCAAATTTAAAGATAAGAATAAACCATTTTCAATTAGAAATCATCTTCTATTTATGCAGAGTAATATTTCATCATATAGTAATAAACATGTAATAAATAAAAATATATTAAAATTTGGAATTACATGTAACAGTCCTTGTTAGGAAAAATCCTCTGATGGAGCCGAGGATAACACCATCTTACAAACCAATCAAAGATAATAATTACAATAGTTTAATTACAAATTGACTTGATTCATCCATCTAAATTCAACTACAAAGTATGGAGGTGAAATTGGTAAATGCGATAGAGAGGTTGTGGAAACTCCTATGTTCAGATGACTGACCTAGAAGAAGGTGAAATATGCCGTCAGATCTTCTTACTTTTTATCATAAATAATTGTAATGGAAATTAAAAGAAATATGACACACCAGCAAGGAAGCATGGACAACAGTGTTAAAAACAAAATTAACCACTAATGAAAAGATAAATAATTTATACAAGTAATAACAATAAAAATAATACCTGTATAAAGGTCATTAAAGTGGAAATTCCTTTTGTACAGAACATAAATAAAATTATAATTACAGGAGTACAAAAGGGAAAAAATAAGTTAGAGTACTATAATTAAATGTAAAACAGAGAAAATTAAATATAGACCTGAGAGAATAGTTGTGTCCTCATACAACAGAAATTGATATAGTTGAGGAAACTATACAAATATCGAAAAGGGGTTTTCCAGGTTTAGACTAAGAATAAAAGGATTATACATATTAATTATAATCAAATTTAATAAATCAAATTTATTAGAGTATAAAATGAATCAAAAATATAGTTTTGAGATTTTAAGCATAATTAAATTCAATTCAGAAACTGGATCATTTTATAAGGGTTAAAATTCTATTATACAAGGTTGAAGCATACATATGAAAAATAATTTTAATATTATATATAATGATACAAAGCTATGTGAAAACATATTAAAAAGGCTGAAGTCACAGATTCATTGTTAAATAAAATGTAACTTTGTAAATTAATGAGAATTGAAATTCAAACAAAAGTCATAAAGAAACATACTATAGAGAATATACAATTTGTATCTTTGTCAAAACCCAAATTCTCATATATACTACTAATTAAAGGATAGTTGAATTCTAATTTACAGTTAGGAGTGCAATAATATAAAATGAAATAAATCTTACCAATGCAGAGGTGAAGGCAAGCTCCAGTGGAGTACGTAGCAGAGGCATGCTCGTATCTCAAAAACCTCACTGTCAAAGTGAAATCGAATTCGAATATGAATATATACAGCCAATTGAACAAACACAAGAATGGAAAAATCGATAATAGAGAAGTAAAATACGTTGAAAGTAGTAAAGATATACTTTTAAGCTATCCAACAATTCCATAACATATCTTCCTAAAATTATTGCGAAGAGAGAAATGTATCAATGAAAGAACTCAAGCTCCGTAAAGAAATTTATACAGATTTGTAGTAAAAATCGAAATATGAGGAGTCGGTTTGGGGAAATTAGTGTTTCGGTGAACGTTAATGAAAAATCCATATTAGACCTTCAACTTATCCATAACGAACGTTTCAGGAAATTACAGAACCAATCCAAGTTATGGAAAATTCCTAAATTGAAAACAATAGGAAGACAAATAAAATAACTAATACCGAGAAAAGGATTTCTTATGGGTTGAATTAAATTAATTTGGGGAAAATCCATTTCTCCCAATAAGAATTGGAAATTGAAAAACCAACGAAATGTATGATAAATAATTTCACAGTGGAAACTCATAAATTAAATTATATGCAAGGGAAAATGCATATATTCAAAAGAAGACTAACTCAAACAATAATATCCAGATAGGGTTGAAACCCTATATTAATATGAAAACAAATTCATTTCAGGATCAAGTGCAAAAAATGGGATGGCATTTCCTCTTCTCTGGCTGTGGGGATTTCAGGAGAAACAATTGGTAACTTGACAAGAATCCAAACAAATAAAAAACTGCAAATCATATGAAATTTCATTAACAATGCCAAAAATATAGTTAACTCTCGTCATAACTAAACTACATCTACAGAGATGCAGAATACAACACATAGAGAATAACAATATGAAACATTGAAAAACCGTGGGGTTTCTTACGTAAAATACAATTGTAAATCATAGAAGGCGAAGAAAGACGTGCGGTTTGACTCCAGTAAGTTCACGCATGAGCAGATAAGTATGGAGGAGGTAAGAAAACCTGTCTCACTTGAAATTCTATGAACCTCATCGTAAAAACAATGGAGAAAATTTGTCGGTGTGTGCCTCATGCCAAAGGAAACTCAAAAAAATGAAATACACAAATTAAACAATATAATCGAACACCCTAGTCATTCAATGTATTGAAAAACCAAGAATTGATCTACATTGTTGATGCAAGACGAGATTTACCATACACACTTCCTTCGACCGTATGGGAACCATGTGACGGTCAGGTGAGAAATAGACTGGAATTAATACAGTTAAACAAAGTGATAAGGAGTTAATACACCTGAAGCAATCCCATCTGTTCAAAATGAATTACATAGATATTTCAACTAGACTTAAATGGTAAATTGCATGTGTGATATTGAATGGTTCCATAGTCATAAACATTATGGGAGAGTTAGATTACATGTTACGAATATGTGAATATATATGTTATGTGGGAAATGATATATATATGTGTTGAATTAAGAGATAGATATAGTCTTATACATAAATCCAGAGTCAAGGATAGAGTCTATTTAAATGGGTTTTTCCCTTAGTACAAAACGATAATGCTTATATGGGCGAGGTAATATTGTAATTATATTGACATTTAGGAGTCTAATTTTTAGTTATGAAATTTTATATATATGGTTATGGTTAATATCTATATCTCCAATACTCATATAAAAAGAGTTGGTATGAAGTTATAGGTGATAAACTATAACTTTAATGAAATTAGAAGGTAGTTGGAGAAGAATTATAGGTATCACTTAGATGAATCAAAAGGGTAAATAATCCTAAGGTTTCAACTAAGGATAGTTGTACCTTCTAAGTTATAATGATAAATCACAAGAGTTACGATTACAAATTAGATACATAATATATTATGTATCTTAGTCAACCTAATAGGATCTCTTAATAGATCAAGGAATATATCTCCTAAGAAGCCAAATTTATAAATTCATGTGGAACGCAAACAATAAATTTTAATATAGGAACTGAATTTAAAATAAAGACAACTTACAGTTACAGTAAAATTAGTCATGATGAACATGTGGGAAAAAAAGTGGCCAGAATTACTATAAATAGATTTTTTTTTTGGGTAAGTGGAGTTGTTACATATAATTCTATATCATTAGAGAAATTTTGAGGTAAAATATGGGCCTCAAAAGAAAAAATTACAAGAAAAATCAACTTTATAAAAACCAATAGGATTCAAGATGATGATGTCAACCATGGGGGATGATTCACACTTTTTGGAGTAAAAAAGTAAAAGGATTAAAAACAAAAATATTTTTTCAACTCATATTTTCAACTTATCCCCCTTCAATTTTACTCAAATTCCAAGTGGGAGCACTCGTTGGATGCATAATCTAATTCCTCATCCAAGGAGTACCCATGTTGCATACTTTCGATGGACCCTGATACATGAAAAGTGAGAAATCTTGTAAAAGCGTTATTGCAATGACATTTTTTTCATGTATCTCTCAATTTTCATGTATCAAGTTCCATCGAAAGTATGTAAAATAGGTACTCCTTGAATGAGGAATGAAATTCCCCATCCAACGAGTGTTCTTGCTTGAAATTTGAGAAATATCATAGGGAGATAAGTTGAAAATGTAGTTTTTTCTTTTTTTCCTCTAAAATTTGATGATGTTATCTAATATTATTTTTTTATTTCCACTATTATTTTATAATATTCCTTAGGAGGCCCATTTTAGACTTCAAAATTCATCTAATATCAAGTTTTGCGAGGAAGCAATGCAGTTTTGGTATCCTATATTGTGGAAGAATGAAGATTCTTTAAATTTTTTCTTAATTCAGGATGTGTTTATGAGGAAAGTGTATTGTATGGTAACTAGACAAGAGAGTTCTTGAATATCTACAGAAGCTAAGGATTTTTTACTTCGTAGGGGGGAATATGAGGAAATAAAAATCAAAATGGTTATATGAATTTATGGTTTTGAGTATAGGATATTTATTTTTCCAATATCTGATCTAGATAGGTATTTTGTTGCTGAAGTTTGTAGGAAATATCTTTGCTGGTTGTGTTTATTTGAATAGAAAAATAAGAGATAATTTATTTATTTTTCATTTACTATTGGAAAAGTGACTGTGAAGAATACAACTCACGCTCTAGTTTTTCCAAAGTCTTTTGATGCTTTCATCATAAGTAAATATGAAGCTATTAAAGGATTTTATAGAGGAATAGTTTTCATGGAAAACCTTGAGTTTATGAGATATAGGAACTTGTTTACGAGAAGTAGAGAGAAGAGCGAGGAAAGTCAGTTTATCAAAAAAAATTAAAAAATGCTAGTATATGCTAGACAAATTATTGAAAAAGAGATCATCTCGATGATAGAAATATTTAATAAAAGGGGAAAAAACCCTACGGGGTAATCTCAATCTCAATTTGTTAGAAAAAAACTAAAAATATCTACTAGAAGTGAAGAATTATTTGCTAATAGGCTATCTGGTGGCATAGATAAAAAAGGAAATCCTCGTAGAGTAACTCCAGAAAGAGAGCATAGAGTTGATTCATTTAGACCCAAGAGCGTGCTTGAAACAAAGAGCATTGAAGAAATGGCAGACATGGAATTTTATACCATTGTAATTCTTGAATGGGTTGGTACTTATTTTCAATAAAATCATAGAATAATGGAGTAAAATTCTGAAGAGGATATTAGTTTTTTCACATTGCAGGATCAAAATTATGATAGGTATGGTAAGAGACTAAAGATTCAAAGGATACAAATTTTTGATAGAAAGGTTGTTGATCGCAGAGAATTGAATGTTGATATGTCTTCAGTTGCAATGATTGGGTTTATGAAATTGCATCAAGCTGTTGGTGAAGTGCTTGAGAATTTTGTTGGTCAACAATAGTCAAAATATCAAAATCTGAAGGAAAAAATAAAAGAGATAGAATATGTTATGAGTGTCGGTCCTTTGTTGAATACTACACTAGAAATAAGAGAATCGTAATTGGAAAATTGTAGTCCTTGAGGATCTAATAGATTTGAGAAACTTGTCAATACTCTAAGTGCACTAAGATCATTATCATTAATAACATATCCAAAATATTGTGAATTATTGAATATCCATGGCAAGTTGATTTTGACCTATGACATTTAAACCAAAGAAATAGGTCTTATATCGAATTGGTCAAAAGAGAACTAGAGGGTGACATGGAATTCATGGAAAATGACCTATTAAAATTTCATGAGAAGCTTGATTCGCTTTCCAAACTAGAAAGAGATAAACAAGGGTTGCCTGATGCTAATCGGATGAGGTAAATCAAATATGCATGGTCTAGGAAAATAATAACATTGGAAGACATTATTTATGAGTTCAGAAACATAGAGAATCGAAGAGAAGAAGCATATATGAAGGAAGTTGCGATTATTTAGGGTTTAAAAATTCTGTGTATTAAATATTAATCTGGATTAATTATAAAGGATAAGTTGATGTTTGATTTGGAGAAGTTGAAAGAATCACGGACAATAGAGTTCAATTATATAACTTATCTTAGTGCAAAAAAAATAAAAAATGACTAATTACTTTTGTTGGTGTCAACGAAGAGTACTTTTCCTTGATTTTTCAATTGAAAAAAGAAGAAATAGAAATTGAGGAGGAGATATTCAATGAATGTGTTAAAAATGACATTACCATTTCTGTTATGAAAGAAATTATCAAAGCTAAAGTGAAGGAATTTATGTAAGAAGCCTGATTGCAAGAGATAAATGAAGACTGAAGAATATGAAAGTTTGTTTTTTCATACTGTAAGTGTTTTAATACTTTGGAACATTTTTATCAGCAAATCATTTTACTATTTAAATATTGTGTGTGTGTTATGATGGAATAATACAATTAATGAATGTATTTCATTGTTACGTGTTGCAGATGACTTTTGTAGATTATAATTGATGGGATTTCAATTGCAGATGTCATTGAGACAAATGAATTTACCTTTGCAATTAAAGTATTGGTATTTTCATAAATTCCATAAGAAACAAAGGCTATTCCCTAAACCATGGATCTATAATCATAACTTATTTGAATTATGATTACAATTTTTTTGTCTCTTAGTATGTTTACTAATTATCTAAACAATTATGAGATAATGTTTGACATGGAATGTTGTATGGACCTGGGTTTTGGAACATTATACAAAAAAGAATAATTGAATAGTTGTTTTCAAGTATTTTCTTTGCGGTTTTATATATTCCCTACTATTCTGTAATGAATAATAATTAAAATAAATTTAAGATTACTCTGTTTTAATAATGAAACTTTTTACCGGTTATTTCAATAATTTTGAGACAATTTTTTACATATGAAGTTGTATCTATTGAATTTGTTGTGAATAGCATTTGAATCTGAATACAATTACACTTGATGTAACTATGTTGACAAATACTGAAGGATATTCAAACAAAAAGTGTGACTATTGTGTTGGAGTTGTCTTTTTTTATGAATTCTTGTACAAAAGTGAAAATGGCATTTATCAATGTTTCATTGTGCGAAGTTTTCATTATCACGACATTAGGGTAAGTGTTTTCATTATGCAGGGGAAGCTTCCTGGAGTGAAATATGTGCATAAAAAATATGATAATAATATTTTTTATACATTGAACTATGAGATCTATTTTTTCGAAGAATTATGAAAAAAGCTCCATATTTTGTTTTGCAATGGTCAATTGTATACCAATTTTTGTAACTAATTTTCTTATAGACATATAAAATTTCTGTAGTCAAAGAAAATAAGTATTTAAGTAAGCCCTACTAAATATATAAACCTATTTTTATCGTGGGAGTATTTTTCTTTTGCGAAACCCATATGAAAGCTTATATTGTAACTCATAAAAGTTACAATAGACAATTTTAAATGAGCATTTGTAAAGAATTATTGAATACGGAACTAGTTGGGTGGAAATGGGCATGGAGGAACAAATTTATTTATGGAATTAAGTATTTATATAACTTATGCTTTATATAGAAATTTGTTTCACTAGTGTAGGCTTTATTAATTAAATGAAATTATTTAATAATAAAATTTACCAATTGTAAAAAAAAATCGATAATAATAATGTTTTAGATGAAGTTTTGATGGTGATTGTAATCAATGCAGGAGGAATATACTACATATGGAAAAGAGGTAGAATTAAAAAATTGCATTATGGAGTGTAGTTTCGTCATTTTCATACATGGCATAATGACATTAACAATTTGGTGCTCTTTTGGTGAAATGGACAGATCGACAAGTAATTGGGAATGTAAATGTTATTAACTCTAAAATGATATCGATATAGTATTGGATGCGAGTTTTGACAACCCATAAGCTAGTTGTCATTATTAGAAAAGATTCACATTTCATTTGTTTTGTACATGGAGTATCTAGTTTCCAAATTTCGAGATTTGTTTTGAAAATATTGCTGATATTTCTTGAAAATGTCTACTTTGTTTTTTTAAATCATTATTTATTTGATAAAACATATTTCACATGAAGAATAGTAACATGTACCATAAACGGAAAATGCAGAAAATTTAGCATTGTCAACGATTACCTTGACACAAAAAATTCTACAATTTGACAACTGTAATCCGATTTTCAAAATCATTGTACCCGATTTTATAAACATTGTGTTTAAATTTTTACTATTTTTTGGTGAGAATTGTGCCATGTTTATATTATGCGAATTATTTCTTCTATTTGTCATAACTGAAAAAATTTCTATACTGAATTAATATATGTTGGAAGTGTCCCGTAGAAAGGATTTCATAGGAATAACAGCAACACGTGGTATTTATTTAGCATACCACTGATCTATACCTATAGCGCATTGAAAACATTGTTAGTTGATAGAAAATTGTGAAAGGTCATTGCAAAAATTACTTTGAAAGGAAGGAAGAAACATATTTGTGTTGATACTATTCAATCATTTGCGCTTATTGATTAGAGCTTTTAGTGGCGAATTAAACATCAACAATATGTGATTCTGTCTATGCAGGAGAAGAACAACGATAATATTTGGTATACCAGATTAGTGAATGTTGCATGAGAAAGGTATTTTATTTTAGATAAATCCTTTATTTATGCGCATACAAGTTTGACGTAGCAACAAAATAGTTAGACTATCAACCAATGATATCAGTATTTATTTGAGTTCAAAGACATTTAGGAAGATATTGAAGTTACTAATTCTGAATATGCGATTAGATTTTTCAAACACAAATAGTTTTTTAGAATCACACGTAGGTGGCTTGAAAATATTACAGGAGTTCGCTTTGCCGGTTTCTGATGTTCCTTCTAATCTTTCCTCTCTAGATATCAGTTTGTTTAATTAAAATTTCAAAGATTTTTTTTGGCTATATGCACGTTTAATTGGAAAATAAACTACGACCAATGTACCAAGTTCCAATCTCTATGTGTTTCATTACTCATACAAAAAAATGTGTATTCGATGGGCTAATCCTGTTTCAAATGAGTTTTGTTTTCAATTAGTAAATTTATACAAGAGAAATAGGTTCTTCATAATGGTGTATTCGATAAAATCCCTCATTTCGAGTCATACTTTGGATGGATTTTCACATAAACCTAATTTCAATATAGACAAAAAACCGATGCAGTTCCACTATCCCATATTGTGGAAGCAATAATATATTTCAATTTTTTGTATAATTCAATATTTTTTGTAAAACAAGTTATTTGCATGATAATTGGAAGAGAGCCCATCGAATATTTGGTGAAGCATAAGTTTTCCTCTCGGGGAAAGGGAGACATGAAGAAAGAGGAAATAATATAGTTATTTGAGTTTATAGGTTTCATGGTAAACCACTATTGATTTTAAGGATTGCTATGGACATGCATTTTGTTGCTGAAATATATAGATAATACTACGATTGATAGGTTAAATTTGAAAAGAGGAAAAACAAACAATTTATTTCTTTGCTATTTATCGTTGGGCGAGTAATCATGAAGAATGGTATCCAACTTGCAGATTTCTAGAAGTATTTTCATTGTTTAATTTAAAATAATCCAAGGATTGTGAGACGTTGATTCAAAAGATCTATTAGTCAACCATCTATGCGCCGTCAAACATGATATCTTGTTGACAAAAGTTGTAAGTGAAACTGAAAAGTGTCACAATGCTGCAAGAAATAATGAAGAATGGGAAATTAATATTAAAGAGGTTACTGAAGATGAAAGTATTAGCATTGAAACAAGGCGTAGACAAATAAGAGAAAAATTTGCACAAACTTCTATTTTCATATTTCGAACTGCTTTGGATTTATCTTCAGGTGAAAAAAAATGAAAATATATTGAAGCTACACAATTGATTCATGGTCAGCTATCAGTTCTTAGAGATGAAATGGAGCCTCAATTGAAAAATTAAAAATTCCCCTACAAATAAGAAGTAGTCAAGAGGGTATCAACAAGGAGACTGAAAGTCCGTTACTTGATTGGGTCAATAGTGCTTTGAATGAAAATTAGAAAATAACAAAGAAAAATTCCAAAGACATTTTTATTTTTGATGATTAGTTTGTCACTTTTCAATATGAAAACTAAATTAGGAAGAGTAAAATATTTAAAATTGAAAAGGAAAGGATTCATGGTAAAAAAATTATTGATACAAAAAAATGAATCTTCATATGTATAAAATTGTAGTCACAGATATTTTGACTATTAGTATGAATCCTTTGTCGAAGTGTACGAAAAAAGACCACTTTAGCTACGCATAACTAATAGCGCTAACATCAAATGTGGCTGCCAATATCTTTAGATCTGCAGTTATTTGATCAAGACAAGAGCTGCAAAAAACTAGATCTATGCATAGAAAGACATTAAGCAGTAAAAAGAAGGGTTTGCTCCATATATCCAACAGACAAGACAAGAACAATTTTTGAAAGAATTTTTTGTATTAAGGGCACCTGGGAGGAAAACAAGAAGATGTTTCCAATTCTCCTCAATGGGATGGGTTCTTGGAAGTCCTCAGCACTTCAGATCTAGCATTTCTCTCTTCTGTTGGTGTAGAAAACCCAGACAAAGATAGAACTCAAAGGGAGCTCACACAGCAAATAATGGAAAATATGACAATGATAATGGCTCAAAGTCAGACCAAGAGTTTAGATCCAGAGTGATCTAATAAGCAACAAAAGGTGAAGAATGGTAGGAAAAACCCTCCTATTTATAACAAAATATTGGGTCATTCTAGATCTTGGTGCACGATTAAAATAATGTTAACCAAATCTAGATCCACCTTTTATGGAATATTTTATTATATTTGTTGGAGGGAAAAGGTATTTGACTTGGGTCAAATCACTTTATTTGTAAATAATAAATAAATAAATGATTTATTTATCATTTTAAGGAAGTGGTTGAATGATAATCAAATAAATAATGATTTATTTAATTATTTGTGGGTGATTTGGTCATATTTAACAAGGAATATTATCTAAATAAGATTTAAATAATTATTCCTAGAAAATAATAAGATAAATAAAGGTTTATATAATTAATTTCTTTGTTTTGGGTTAAACATGACTAGGAATAATAATTAAATTATGGTTTAATTAATTATTCCATGAGGAAAATCAAACAAATATAGGTTTGTTTAATATTTCCTTTTGGGGTTTCCCGTTTAGACCATAAACAACCTAATAAATGTGGTTTATTAAGTTATTTAACATAGTGAAGGCAATTTTACTTAGGGTAAAATTGGTCTTACATGGTGTACTTGGGTCCATCTAATGATAATAGGTTAGATGACCAAAAATGGTGTAACAGATTGCCCCCCAGCGTGCGAGTGTCAGGAGCAAATCGTATGACCGAAGTACGTTGTAAGCACTCAATCACTAGACAACAAAAGGGAAGTCAGAGAGAGAAATGCAAGGTAGATAGTGTGCTGAAGAACTAGACCCCGAGGAGACGAGACTCGCAGGTGCAACAAGTCTCTTTTTATGAGAGGGTACCTGTGCTGAAGGCGGCGGGGGAGGCATACCTATGCCCGCCGAGACAAAGTACAAAAGAATAGTGTGTCCAGTAAACAAGGGACCAAACCATAAAGTACAACTGGCATAATCATGAGCCAGATAAAAATACAATGAGGAATCCCACATACATGCTGTGCCTGGGATAACAGCCAGGACTTGTACAATAATATCCGAGTACATGAGATACAAATACAACCCAAATGCCCCCTGTAAATGGGGAAGGGCTCACAAAATCTGACTGATACATGCAAATCAAAGAGGCGCTGCAAGCGGCTAAGGCCGACATCATCAAATATATGGAGCTACATCAAGGGCTGCAATGAAGAGGTCATCCGGGCATGTGGGGGGCTACCTGCAGGGCCACCCCCTCATGAGGGCTGAGACATCTCACACACACCCGAGAATCACCAAGAGCTACTGCTGCATCACTGAACCATCAAGTATACGGATCTCGATCATGCTGAAAGGAGCTGGAGTGGAGAAACAATCAAGTCAAAGGGAAATGAGAGATCCCTTTGCCTGATCTGAGGCACCGAACAAGAGTGGAAGCTGGAACCAAGGTACACCGCTCTCTAGACCTGTCTTCTGGAATGAAGGAGCTGATGTCGACAGAAGGAGGTCCGCCATAGGTGAGGCAATGAGAGATCCTCAACTAAGGCACGAGAGAAAATAGTAGAGCGACGGACAGACTAATACCAATGATGATGGTGAAATGGAGGGGACTGAGTAGCGAATGGACGACTTCCCTTGTTAGAGCATAAAGGGCATGAATGACATGGCAGCGACTGACACAATATCATCAGGGATAAGGGACAGTGGGACTGAAGGCCATAATGTGTGACACAAGAGAGAAACCAAGCAATGAGGGGTGGAGGACTATAGCGGGGTACAAAGGGACTCGGGATAGACTCCATGAATGCGATGATGACTCCACTTGGATGCTCTAAACAAGGGTGACTCGATGGTGCTGCCACATAGTAAAGGTCCAATGGGGGACCATGAAAACATGAGTACAAGATGGTAACTCACGACGAAAATCAACACGAACAAAGACAAGTAAGGAGGCCAAGTGGTGCCCCAAGTACAAGTGTTGTAAGTGAAGAAATGTGATTTTAAAGAGAGGTGAAGGGACCCATCTTGGAAAAAATGTGTCATCGTGACGTATCAAATCACAAAAAAATAACAGATACCCATTTGAGGGCTCGGTGAGAGCTTTCCAACGGTGCAGACGGTTTGTCAAACGGAGCTACGGTATGGTCGCAGCAGGTGCAAGAAGAAACAAGGGTTCTCTTTCAATAAGGTAGTTTTCCCTCCAAATCCACTCATTTTCTAGTGTTGCTGTGGTGAATGTAGAGAGGAGAGAAGGCCCTAAATCTTGCGGCGAGCATAGCGGAAAAACTGACTGTTGGAATCAAGATCCGTCAGTTGCAGGTAAGAGGCCTAACCTTACTCTTTCATTTTGATGGATTGAAAGTTCAGATTAGGGCCCAGAATCTCAGGAACAGCCCCCCTTGCATATTTTCGGCCGGGTCACACTTTTTGGGCCAAAATCTGTGACCTGGGACGCAGGTTTTGAGCCAAAAGGTGCGACCTGTCCCAGGATTTGGCAAAAAAGTGCGACCTGGAAGATGAGGGGGTTTTAGTGCTGTTTGATGGCTGAGAGTTGGGTTTTTTGTGTTTGGTTACAGTATTCCCTATCTGTAGGCTGAAAAAGATGATTTTTTTGTGCAGATATGGAAGATATATAGGTGAATTGGAGAGAGAGAGACTTGGGTACATTACGGGCAGAGATCCAGGCAGATCAGGGTGTCCGTCGTGTGTTGGCCAGGTTTGGGGTTCTGAAGTTTTTGGAGAACCCTTTGATGAGAGCTGGAGAGCCCTTGTTGGCCCGGATTATCATTTATTAGGATCCAGAGCATGAGGTCTTTGTAGTGCAGGGGCACAGGATCAAACTGACAGTCCAAGATGTGTATTTCCTGACAGGTCTCCCCCCACTTGGGATGGTGGGAAATACGTAGCCAGTGTTACCGCGGGGGTGAAACATCATGGAGTTTGGTGGAGCAGCATGAAATGACCAAGTCTCTCAGTCAAAGGGACGCGGATACCGATCGGGGACTCTGAGAGACCGGAGACCCAAGAAAGGTCGCGTTAGCAAGGCGCATCCCTGGCAGTCACTACTCCATCAACATCACCTGGGGCGATGATGATCGAGAGAGGTGTTGAGTGTGACTCACTATGGGTGGGCCCAAATGATGTTGGTGCTTCGCAAACGACAAGCTGTCGGGCCAGGTAAGCAACAAGTGAACCACGATTTTCAGGTGGGACTTTATTGTGGTCCTTCTTTTTTTGAGAAGATCCCATCTTACGACCACATACGTCGGGATGGGGGCCCGAGAGCTCAGATGCGCTGGGGGCGGCCATCGTGCGCAGGAGGAGGAGGGGCACGGGACGAGTGTTTCCGACCTGATTGTCCATTAGGATCGATGCCATTATACATAGACGATCATCCCGATAGTGGGATGAGTTATTGTGGGGATCCGCACCTACCACTTCTACCCGGTCGAGTATGGGGACCTCGATGGTAAGTGATAAGTAACTATTCTTTTTTGGGCATGTTACGCTTAGTGAATAGTAGATAGGGTATTGATTCGTATTTTTGGTATGACATAGTTCGATAAAACCTACTTTCGGGATATATGGGACGACCGGCGCATTCCGAGGTGCGCCGCAGTGGGTCGAGAGCAACAGACACGAGGACGTAGCCGCCCTTCGAGAACATCCGCCGTGGCGAGAGGTTGCCGACCGGAGTGTCGCAGCGTGTGTGAAAGACTTAGGACGACTGAAGACATAGAGCCATGCATTGGTCTACCCCAATGTGACGAGGTTGCGCGCGCATGGCGATGGACGATCGTGGGATACGTGATCTTCGTGTCGCAGAGTAGAGCCATCGGCTTGGGATCCGCTGTGACAGATTAGTTGGGGCAGCAGTGGGGCCCCTCAGTGTGTATGTAGGGGCAGGTGGTGCCCCGCTGAGTTTTGTAACATGTTGCATGTCATATGTACTTATAGATGGACTCTAAAACACATGTTTCGCAACACATATTATGGATATGCATATTTTTTAATGATTAGGGAATGTTATTGTCTTGTATGAAATGCGTGTGATAAATGCTATCTAGAACATGGTTTTCAATACTATCTACATATCGATTCTCGTTTCGAGGTACATGGTTGAAAGTTATGGCTTCAAATTCACGTATCAAGAGCCCACTGTAAATATCGTGTAAATGTTATCAGATTAATGCTATTTTCATGATAGGACACCATTAGTTGCATGACAAGAAGTAGAACGAACAAACATGTAGATGCCGTGGAGGATGCGATGAAAGAGGGCATCGGCTAAGAGACCACACACTGTATTCGGCTCGTTTGTTGGTGGTAGCACTAATGCGACCTCGCTGAGAGCAATAAGGGCATGCAAGGGGTGTTGTTTAACAACCTCTACCGAGGCTATATTCCAGAGTAACGATTGCACCATCGCGCAACCGATATAGGGGTGGGGGATTTTGAGGTCCGCGGAATAGGTGTTACAGACAACAAATGGGGGAGGAGGACAATGATGGTAGCGTGAGTGTATAGAAGACATCGAATGAAAATTGCTGGGGGAGTGCGATGATGATGGCTATGACTCATATACAAATTAGAGAGTGGTATGGTGGCCATAGGGAGTGTGGTGGCGGGGACTGGCTGGGTCAACAGAGATGTTGGTGGAGTTATTCGTGTATGGGGGAAAAGAGGGCTGGAGTGTGGAAAACACACGAGAAAAATTTATCTATATCATTCGTGGGGGAAGAAAGGTTTACATAATGATCGTCACGGGAATGACGAAAGAACAAAGGAAACAAAGGGTTAAAAGATGGGGAGTTTAGGGTGGTCGCCGAAGGGGGTCTGGCGAAACAACAGGAGGATTCATGAAATGTGCTCAAGGGTCTCACAGAGGATGATAGGTAAAGAATGGTCGTAGTAGACTCGGGCCATTCAGACATCAAGGGGAATGTCGATGGGAGCGGGAATCTGTTGACTCAAGCATACGGAGTATGGGAGAGGCGGATTGGATTTGTTCTTACCTCATACTCTTGGACTAATGAAGAGGTTCGGTAATGCGTCAGAGGGACAATGGTGGGAGTAATGGCTATGGACACCGCACAAATCACAGGGTTTGCTAGTGCGAATAGTTTTGGGTTCTTGAAGTCACTTCGACGAGGACTAAGAGAAGGGCTCAGGACCGACCTGTGGAACGCGACTTTAACCATGGGTTGAATGGGAAAACCTTGTAGAAAAGAAGGGTGGCATGACCGGCGACATCACACAAGGTTGGGGGTCAGGTGGAGAAGGAGTCGAAGTCAATGGGTGGCCTGTCTTTGACGTTCCCTTGGCAGCTTTTCCTTTTCCTCGGAGCTGCCACCACGTGGGTAGGGTCCCCGGGGAGTGTGGGGGGCATGGTAATGGGAGGAAGCGAGGGGGACCCCATGAACCAAAGGTCGTTGAAAGATAGGGTTTGGGGTGACCAAGAGGGGTAGCGGTCAGAGGGTTAAGGTACCGTACTTAGGACACCTGGGGACGTTAGGGAGAGAGAGGTGTCATGATTTCGGGGACCGAACAGACTCAGAGGGGAGCGCAGGTTGCATCTGACCCGCTAGATAATGACCAAGAGGGACGGCTCCAAGATGATTAAGGCCTATCCCATCCAGGGGATAAAGGGGTCGGTGATGGGGCCCAGGGAGAAGGGCCGTGGCGAGGAGGTTTGGCTGGCGGAGATGAAGGGCGAGCCAAGTTGCGGTGGTGAGGTTGAGTCCGAGGTTGCCGACTAGCCGAAGCAGGTCGTTTAAGGGCAGCCCGAGATGATTGCACTGGCGGTAAACATGCCCGAAAAGATGGGATCGCAGATATGAGGAGGGGGGGGACCGCAGTGTCCCACCGTGGGAGGAATCTTTAGAGACGCTTTGGGAGACACCGGGTCAAGGAATTTACTAAAGTTGTTTATTGGCTATGTAGAGATGGTCGTCTCCGGGAGGTTCAGATGGCGGCTCATGGTGTAAGTCGAACTCGGGTCGATGGTGACTACTTTTCCATTGTGAGGAAAAGACATCTGGCGAAAACCGCTGGAGCGGGGACAACAGACATGGCATAGGTGTAGTTTTCCTAATAGAACGTTAGAATTAGAGGGGCGTCAATGACTTCGATCAACGCAAAATAGTCTTACCGCAAGGGTGATAGGACACCATAGAAAAGGCCAATGGGTCAGAGAAGGGCCATCCCACGCCGAAGGGTGATCGTGGTAGGGGCCAACCCATGAGATCCGAGCAGCTTCAAACCGCGGCACATCACATGTGTGGATGCCCCCTCATCAATTATGCATCGCAGAAATGTTGGCATTCTGATTTTACTGGGATTTTGGAAGGCGACGAAGCAGAAGAGGAGGGCTTGTCTGATTGATGAGCATCGAAAAATCATTTTGAATACGGTGATCTACCATGGAAGATAGCGCAGCCTTCTTTGGGAAGGGTACCCATCGGGAGGAGTTCCTAACGTGGAATGGCAAGAGGGATTGCACCTTTAAATATTTCACTATGTTATACGCATGAGCGCCCCATCAAGAGCGTATTGCGGGTCGTAATGGACCCTTAGGAATTCAGGAATAACCTCTAACCTTGGGTTGAGGGATACAAAAGGGGCCACAGTGTCAAAGATACCAGAGAACTCAAAAAAGGACCCGGGGGTGCATTGAGCCATGTCAGTACCGGCGAGACCGAGTTTGGAAGGTGAAGGTCACCGCTGGGGAAGGATCGCAGTTCATCATAAGGATCCTGGCAATTGGAGGAATCCGTATGGGAAGGAGGCGACCGGCGTTGCAGCTACCATCTCGTCGAGGGGAAAGGATCATTAAACACGCTTGGAGCGATAGTGGCCACATTAGGGGAGCAATGAGGGGAGGCATGTTGTCCTTGCAATGTGGCTTGAGACTCCCACATCTCGTCGCATCCGTGGTAAGAGGGGACACCTGTGTGCAGCATCATAAACACGTGGCAGAACACGAACAAGGCTTATTTGTGCGAAGACACCCGTCCGGCTTGGGTTGAGTGCCTTGTTGCTGGTTAGCGGGGCATAGGGTCAATACCTAGAGGATTGGGTCCATGAGCAAGCGGTAGATTGCTCTGATTGCTTCTCCAACTTCTTTGAGAAGAAGGGGATTACGTTCGCTGGTCAGTAAATACTTGCCCCGATAACAGGTGTCAAGCATGGGTTGACTGGGAGGTAAGGAGAAGGAAGCGCATATGTCGGGAGGAGCGGGCAATAATCATGATAAGGGTAATGGTTAGGTTGGGCAACATTGAGGTAAGAAGGAGGTTGGGCAAAGGAGGAGGTATGCCATCCTCGGATACATGCTGCTCGGGAGGGGAAGAGTGCTAGAGGTGCCGGCCTTCCGGGGGAGACCATAGCTCATAGGAGGTTGAGCATACTTGATGAGAAAGGGCTCCAATGATACCGTCGGCGAAATGAGATGCTCCCCGGGGCGTTAGCGCCTTCGAGCCTCGGGAGGTCGAAGGACGGTAGAAGACAACCCGTACCGAGCATAGATCACGTCATATTTCAAGGCTATTTATGGGTGGTTTTCCGTTTGAGGAAATGGAGCGAGCATCTTTGATGATGGGGAGCTAGAGAGTGCTAAGGAACCACTCCATATAAACCTGATCTTCGAAGGGGGGAGCTCCGATACAAGCTTCGGTTTTCCTTCGCCATTCCCAAATATGAGTGGAAAGGTGTTGAAGAGGTTTGTCGAAAGAATTCAAAATCTCCATACCAAGATCGTATTTAAGAAGGAGCTGGAAATAAGATAAAAGGTCAGTAATGGTCGAAAGGTGGTATGGGAAGAGTGGGTATGGTCGTATACCATTTAGAAGCTTCACCTAAGCGGCATTGGAACAACCAAAGACGGATGGAATCATTGGTAAATGGAATTGGAGGAACACCACACAGAAAGATCGACATGGTTGGTTGGATCTTCTCCAAAGAAGGCCTTCGAACTTAGGGATTAGGGAGCTTGCTGGTACAGGTGCCAACCAACATCGTGTTTATAGGTCAGTTGATCAACCGATTGAAATCGGGAGGCCGAGGCCTGATGTACGGTAGCAAGAGTGCGGCCGAGGTAGTCTCGTGGGCGGTTCCGCTAGTAGTAGTTCCTAGACAGGGGCTGGGAGTCGTTAGCATTAGGCCCCGGGACTGCATATAGTGAAGGTGACAGGGGGAGAAATCCGTAAATAAAAGGAGAACCCAATGAATCGTAAGAGGAGTCGGAATGCGTATTTGGAGGAGGACCGTGTCGACGATGGCGGGATTTGAGCAGGTCTATCGACCGGAACCGAGGGTGAAGGCCAAGAAGTTCTAGGAAGAGCGCTCTTGGGGGCACAATGATGGCAACACAAACAGACACGAGGGGAAGAAGAATGACCGATAGGAGGTGTAGGAGGTGCATCAAGTGATTACAATGTCGAAACAAGTAAAAAGTGTAGTGTCAATTGATTTAAAGTATTTGCCTCGCGGGTGTAAAAGCAAAGCTCTTCTTCGCTTAGGGTGAGTGTGTGGCGTGCATTAATTTTACCTCTTTAAACCCTTTTCATTTTTGAGAGTAAGAGAAAAAGTGTGTCACAGAATCGAAAAATAATGTTAAAAACAAAGATATAATGCTGAAATAACAGAAAATTAACATCTACTATTGCATCGATTCAACCCAAAAAGGTGGACTTCAAAACTAATTCAGTAAAGAGGGAAAAAAATATAGTCAAAACACACTAAAAAGAGGCCAATAGATCTAGTGGGTTCGAAAGGGACATGATCTAAAGGAGAAAGTCACTAAAAGAGGTGCGTACTGGCGCCCAAGAGTGCGCAGGTAAGGTGGCTGGAAAGGAGGATATCAGCAAAAAGCGGGAAAAGGACAAAGGGGAGGATATCCCAAAGGTAGGTCCAAAAAAACTACAAGAGGTGATTTGAAAGGAAGAAGAGTTGATTTAAAGGGATTCTGGAGGTATCTCGAAAAGGGAAGGTTGAAACCGAAAAAATAGACAAATTAAACAACATTCCACCAAAAGTGAGGGTAACGAAGCCCTTAGGGGGTTAGGTTCCCACTTGGATGAGCAAATGGATCAGAAACAGTTCAAATCAAGGAGACAGTAGGCCGGAAACCCCGACAGAAGCCTGCCATGACCTGTGAAAATTGGCAGAACACAGGTGTTATCGTGTTATGTGTTCGACTGCTTTTCCTATTCAGTCCCAGAAAGAGCAAAGTGCGACCTAGAGTCCAGTCGCCAGCTTTGGCCAGTGCGACCTCCAATTCGTTGTCCTTGGCTGGCAAGATTTTTAAAAGTTGTTGCTCAAGCAGTAATGATAACCGACAATTACAAGAATAGGGCCGTAAACATCACAGGTTAGAATGAATGTTTTTAGGTTTTTTTATATGTGAGAAAAAAACATGAAAATAGAAAAAAATTCAAATAGAAACCCTAGGCTTCCACTGGATATGTGAATATGAAAAATGACAACGTCGTAATTGAAAACCCATGTGGAGTCGCCAATTGTTAGTATGAATCCTTTGTCGAAGTGTACGAAAAAGACTACTTTAGCTATTAATAACTACGCTCCTAACATCAAATGTGGTCGCTAACATTTTTAGACTGCGTTAGTTGATCAAGACAAGCAAGAGCTGCAAAAACCGTATCTATGCATAGAAAGACATTAAGCAAAAGAAACAAGGGTTTGCTCCATATATCCAATAGACAAGACAAGAAAACAATTTTTGAAAGAATTTTTTTGTATTAAGGGCAATTCCGGGAGGAAAACAAGAAGATGTTTCCCAATTTCTCTCAATGGGATGGGTTCTTGGAAGTCCTCAGACTTCGCATCTAGCATTTCTCTCTCCGTTATGTAGAAAACCCGTACAACATAGAACTCAAAGGAGCTCACATAGCAAATAATGGAAAATATGACAATGATAATGGCTCAAAGTCGTACCAAGAGTTTGTGATCCGCAGTGATCTAATGGGCAACAAAAGGTGAAGAATGCAGGTGAAAAACTCCTCCCATAACAAATATTGGGTCATCTTCTAGATCTTGGTATGATTAAAATAATACAACTTTCAAATCTAGATCCACCTTTTATGGAATATTTTATTATATTTGTTGGAGGGAAAAAGTATTTGAAATGGGTCAAATCACTTTATTTGTGAATAATAAATAAAAAAATGATTTATTTATCATTTTAAGGAAGTGTTTCAATTATAATCAAATAAATAATGATTTATTTAATTATTTGTGGGTGATTTAGTCATATTTAAGAAGGAATATTATTTAAATAAGATTTAAATAATTATTCCTAGAAAATAAGAAGATAAATAGAGATTTATGTAATTAATTTCTTTGTTTTGGGTTAAACATGATGAGGAAAAATAATTACATTATTGTTTAATTAATTATTCCATGAGGAACATCAAACAAATATAGATTTGTTTAATATTTCCCCTTTTGGGCCTGCTAGGACTATAAAACAACCCATTAAATTTGGTTTATTAAGTTATTTGACATAGTGAGAGCAATTTTACTTTAGGTAAAATTGGTCTTAATATGGTGTACTTGGGTCCATCTAATGATAGTAGTAATAGATGACCAAAAAATGGTGTAACATTGACATTGCATGAAGCTACCCGGAATGCACCTTGCAATGTTCATTGAGAAACAAAACATAGAGAAATTGGCATCAAAAGAAACAATAGAGATGCTTGAAAATGCTTTAAATATGGGTCCTTTGTTATTGACTCCAATCACAATGGCTGCACTAACACCCACACCCCCACTACTATCACATCTTATGGATCTATTGGATCTTTGTAAATCGAGATAATGCAAAGAAATGTTGTATAGTTGGTATATATGCTAGATGTTAGAGACCATTGAACATGCATGGTAGGTGTTTCGATTTACTACATTTTAAAGGTGGTTGAAATCAATTCGTTTGTCGATTTATTGAGAATTAAATTTACCAAAGATATGCATTTCGTTAAAAACGTTTAATTTCTTTTAGTCAAAGGACCGAATTGGTATATGATTTGGACAAGAAAATAGAGAATTTCAAAATGATAATTTAACGAGACAGAAAATATGGATGGTTCAGAGAACTCACTATATGAAAAAAATATTTTTGAATGTAAGAGCATAGACAATAGGAGAAATGACGTGTTTCTAAATGCCATAAATTTTTTGGAGATCTAGACAACCCATGCATTATACGAAATTTTGAATTGATTAAAAAAGATACTTTAACATTTGAATTGGACAAGAAAAAATATTAAATGATAGAACAATTTTATGTTATAACTAATTTTACTCTAGAATTAATTGAAAAATGGCTTGTTGGCCTTGCCAGTATTAATGAAAAAAATTTGTGTTAACTTCTCAATTACAAGAGGAAGAAATAGGATCGAAATAAATTATTCGATCAACATGCGAGGAAATGATAGGTTGTTCCATGTTATAAGTTATTTTACTCAGAATAAATTGTCAAATGACTTGTTGGCTTTTCCAAAGATTAATGGCAAAAATCTGTGTTAATCGCTCAATTCAAGAGGAGGCGATAGGATCTAAAATAAATTATTTGATCAACATGTGAAGTTAGATATGTTGGGGCCAATGAAAGAATCATTTAGGCTGTTGAAGACATTGGTTCAAGAAGAGAGATGCATTCTAAGATAGTCACTGGTAGTCAAATAATTAGCCTAAATTCTAGACAAATTCAAATGGTCTTAAATCTTTGCATATTTGTTTTCTATTTACTATTATTCAATCATCATGATTTGTTAGTTTTACTAATGTCACATAGTCTCCGTTTTCTAAATGAAATTTTTTTTTCTTTTTAGTTCTCTTTTTCATATTAAAATTCACGCATTTACTATGTATGCACAAAGACATACTTAAATAGAAGATGACAGAGTAGCATAATAAATAAGCCATTGAACTATGTCATTGAGCATTTTCTATTACTACCACACTGATTCACGCCGAGAATTAATCTTTCAATACTTAGCGTCTAATCTTCTATGTATTTGTATTTTGTTTATTTATTTTAATTAAGTAACTATGATGCTTGCAATTTTAAACTCTATGAGGTTCTTGTAACTATAATTTCATGTCTTAATGTTAGATTTATGCTTTGACCATGTGTATTTATGCCATTGATACATATATGCCAATAACATGAAACACTGAGAATAGTTTGTTTTTCATGAAAAAATAATGTCCCTATTGTCATCATATTTTTGAATTTTTCTATATGATACTTTGGGAAGGGATTTTATTACGTTTTATTTTTATCTTTCTATTTTACATAATGGACATTTGTTTCTATATTTCGAAATGGAAATCATATATCAATTTTCCACGTCTCCGATTTTGATTGGCCTTGTGCTGCACTATGTAATTTAATTAACAATCATTATAGCAACTAATTTAGTCGTATGTGCATTTTATTTTCGTTCATAATTAATAAACATAAAATACTAATTTAGTAGTTTTAGATTGATTTTATGTGTTCAATATTAATCAAAATAAATTGATTAGTATGATTTTGCAACTAAACTAAAAAGTGGGCATACAATGTACATGTTCATCTAATATGAAAATGAAAAGTTACATATGTTAATTACAATACAAAATAATATCAAGTGCAACTATAAGTAATTTCGACCACATAAATTATGTTATATAAAATATCAAGTATTACAATATGAATTTCCAAATTAATATTGTTTGGAGTACAATTTACACATGAAATATTTTTTCATCACTTCAAAACATTATCATTGTGTTGTCAAGGCATTGCAGGTGAATTCACCAACTCTGAAGACTTGAACATCAATCTCTATGTGTGTGTCTTAGGTGAGATATTGGCTCTACAGGTACCATTAGACAAGTTCTCTTCTCTCTCTCTCTTTAATTTTCACTTTTTCGCTCCAATGTTATTATTCCCCACTTTCTTCAACTCCTTCTTCTTATCATCAATACTGATTTCCTTTTCTGAAAAAGAAAGAAAATACAATGCAAAGTATAAGACATGAAAGATGATGAAAACTAGAATATAAACTAAAGTAGAGTATAAAGGATTTATACGATATTAACCTCAACATCAAAAATATTGTAATGCTAATTTTCCCCATAAAATCAAGAAACTCGAACAATTTTTCTTGAGTTGGGAAATAGTGGCTTCTATGTGGCCAGATGACATGTATAAACAAAGAAATAAAACGTCACCATAGAAAATAACACCTTAGTAAAATTAGTATTCAACATTAAACGAAATATTATGCACAATCATGCCAGCTAAGTTACATGCTAAATATATCAAGTTTTAGATTACTTATATAATGTGGGTGTGCAAACAAAACTCCTAGAAAATGTCAAATCTAAGTCCATAATAAAATGAAATGAAGTGAAAAGTATACAATAATATGATAGCCTCGTATACATGTATATAACCGGATAATGTAGAAGGCTAAGTGAATAGGTCTACGTCTAGAGGTCGATGATGTAAAGAATGCCCAATTATGATGAGACTTTCTTCAAATAAGAATTACTAATTGGGTTCGTTATCACATATGAATAAACCATCTAGTCTATATCAAATTATTAATGTTTTTCTTATATTTATGGATCACTAAAATATAAGTGGATAAATTATGGAAAAGACAATTCCCTTCCCATTCTGTTCATCACCTATGGTACAATATATTAGCTGCGATTTGGAGAAAATTTCCGACATCGAAAATATGTAGCAATCACCACTAGTAATCCCCCAAAAAGGATTATTTTGAAATGTAACTTTCGAAATTCCAGTTTCTATATGATTCTTGAATGGAAAATCCACACTGAATTCCAACACCAAACTTCCAATTTAAGAGAACATCTGTGGCCATCCTCAACCACTCAAACCGAAACATCTGTGATCATTATAATGAAAAGATAAAAGAAAAGTAGTTTTGATATGTTTCGCAGATTTACATGCAAAGTAAAAATAGTTTTCCCATATTTACCATACTTGTAATTTCCAAGATATAACACATTGATTGATATTTTACAAAAAACATCTGATTCAATACAAACAAAAATTTAACATATTACAACATTAACACCAATATTTGATCCTAAATTATTTCAAAATAGTTATCACAAAAACTTCAAGAAAGAGCAACAAGTATAAATAAAAAATCCATCAATTAATAATCAATCAAAAAGGGACAATATTTTTGTTGAAGATTGATAAAAAACTATAAATATTGGAAATCCACTTCAACTAGTGGTGTTGTTCAAGGAGAAATACTACCTAGAGAACTCATCTTCCAAATTATTTTCTCTATCCATGAAGCTTTTTTCTATCCTCAAAAAAAAAAAATGACATTAAATCATTTAGGTTTCTAAAGCTGCCTAAAGGCCTTCCCAAATGAAGTAGTGAATTTCATTAATTTTCATAAAATTCTTCTGGTGCTAAAACAATATTTCTTAGAAGACTTCATGTTAAAAATAAAACTTTCATATTTCAGATAGAAAAAACAATTTTAGAGAGAGAAAAAACTTATCACAATTGTACTATATTTTGTTGCATGGGTTATTCCTAAAATTTTGTGTAACCAGCTCCAAAAATAGAAGAAAAGAGATATCAATGCCTTAGAAATAAGCCACTTCGAGGGGGCAACCTCCAATACATTACATAAATGAACAATTCTTGGATGATACAATTTACAAAACCTCCTTTCTATATATAGGGGTCCATGTGGCCATAATGTAATCCTAGTGGGCCACAATGTAATCCTAGCCGACCTAACAATAATAATTTAAGGGCACAATAATAACAAAATGGGGGTTACAAGGGTACAATAATAACAATAAGGGGGTTACACTAATAACAATAAGGGACTATACTAGTAATATAGGGACCTAACATGCCCCTCTCCTTCAAAAAAATGTTGTCCTCAACGCTTGAGTAGCTCTAGGTGCTTCTGTATAAACTTCTCATCCTCCCATGTAGAATCTTCAGTGGGTAACTTCTTCCACTTGATGAGATACTCTAAAATTGATCGATTTCGTAGCTATCGATTTTTTGTTTCCGTGACTGCTTTAGGTTCCAATATGATTTTTCCTTCCTCATCAAGTTTTGGAAATATTGTTTGAACTAGAAGATTTTCAGCTATAACCTTCTTTAAGCATGAAACATGGAAAATTGGATGCACTCACGAAGAATCAAGAAGCTCCAATTTGTATGCCATAGTACCAATCTTTTGCAACACCTTGTAAGGACCATAGTACTTTGGCGATAATTTATTATCCTTCTTAGCTTGCTTGAGGGACATTTTTTTGTATTGTTGTAGCCGTAAAAATACCCAATCTCCTACATCAAAAATTCTCTCGCTGCGATGTTGATCTGCCTGTTGTTTCATTCGATTTTGTGCCAAATTTAGGTTATCCTTTAAGAGTTGGAGAACTTCTTACTGATGCTCAATGTGATCTTCCACTGCTTGAACCTTCAAATTTTCCCTTAAAGATGATGTGATGGATGGTGGATAATATCCATAAAGTGCCATAAATGGGGTCATTTTTGCTGCAGTATGGAAGGAATAGTTATACCACCATTTAGCGAGAGGTAACTTCTTGACCCATTGTGTTTGTTTATCAGATACAAAACAACGAAGATATCCTTCCAAACATTTATTTACTATCTCAGTTTGACCATGAGATTGAGGATGATAAGATGAGCTATGAGCTAATTGAGTACCCAAACAAGAAAATAACTCCGTCCAAAAATCTCTAGTAAAAATGGGATCTCTGTCACTCGCAATAACCCTTGGGCTTCCATGTAGCTTTTTAATTCTATCCATAAATGTAGTAGCAACTGTACGTGCTTTAAATGGATGAGATAATGCACAAAAGTGTGCATACTTGGTAAGTATATCAACTACCACCATGATGACACTCTTTCCTTATGACTTAGGTAAACCTGTGATAAAATTCATTGAAATCTCCTCCCAACGTTGACTTGGAATGGATAAAGGTTGTAGAAATCCCGGGGTCTTAATTGTCTTAACTTTATTCTGCTGGCAAACCAAACATTCTGCCACAAACTTTTGAATATTAGATTTAAGGCCATCCCAAAAAAATTCTTTCTTCACCCTGTGGTAAGTTTTTAAAAATCCTGAGTGTCCTCCTAAAGGAGAAGTGTGAAATTCCAGAAGAATCTTTTGTTTTAGTTGGAAATTATTACTAAGATATAAGTGATCTTTGTACCATAAGGAATCATTTTTCCAACTAAATGTATCAGATGTACTAGGATCTCGTTGCAACTTTTGAATGAGTATCCATACATCTTTGTCCTTCTTCCATTCATCTCTTGCTTCGGTTATCCAATCTGGTTGGATAATATAAATGGCACAAAGCAATTCTTGCACCTCTTCATTATTTCTCGAGAGTGCATCTGCAACAACATTAAGCCTTCCTTTTTTGTAGATTATTTCAAAGTCATAAGCCAACATCTTTGTGACCCATTTTTGCTGCTCTTCTGAAGATAGTCTTTGTTCCAAAAAGTGTTTAAGACTATCATGATCAGTTTTTACCTTCAAGTGTCTTCCCATTAGGTAAGTTCTCCATTTCTTTATTGCATGCAGTATTGCTAACATTTCCTTCTCATAAATGGGTTTCTGTAAATAATTTCCTTTGATTGGACGACTTTCAAAAGAAATGGGTCTTCCTTCCTGCATTAAAATAGCACCAATTCCATTTCCTAAGGCATCACATTCCACAATAAAGGTTTTTGTGAAGTCTGGCGTAGCTAAGACCGATGCTAGGCACATTTCCTCTTTAAGATGTTCAAAGGCCTTAGTTTCTTCAGGATTCCATGAAAATGCATCTTTCTTCAATAATGTTGTTAGAGGTGCTGCTATTCTCCATTAATTCTTAGCAAACTTACAATAATACCCTGTTAACCCGAGAAATCCTCGCAACTGCTTTATGGTTGTGGGGAATTTCCGTTCCTTAATGGATTTAATTTTGTTAGGGTCTACTTTAACACCCTTTTGAGATATAATATGACCCAGATATTCCACCTCTTGTACTCCAAAGAAACATTTGGATATTTTTGCATATAATTTTTTCTCCTGCAATAGTTTGAGCACCCTGTCAACATGTTCAACATGATCCTTCCAAGACCTGCTATAGATTAGTATATCATCAAAAAATACTAGCACAAATTTTCTAATGAAGGGTTTGAAAATGGAATTCATCAACCCTTGAAATGTAGAAGGTGCATTGGTAAGGCCAAAAGGCATGACCAAAAATTCATAATGACCCTCATGAGTTCGAAATGTTGTTTTGGAATATCTTCTATCTTCATTCTAATTTGATGATATCCTGAACGAAGATCCAACTTGGTAAAATAAATTGCTCCATGTAATTCATCCAATAATTCATCAATCACAGGAATGGGAAATTTGTCTTTAATGGTGAGCTTGTTGAGCTCCCTATAATACGGACACATTCGCCATGATCCATCCTTCTTGTGTACCAATACTACAGGGGCAGAGAAAGAACTTTGACTAGGTTGAATTATACCCGCCTCTAACATTTCTGCAATCATACGTTCAATTTCGCTCTTTTGGAAGTAAGGATATCTATAAGGTCTGATGTTTGGAGGAACACTTCCTGGAATCAAATGAATAGCATGATCATGATCACGAATAGGTGGGATTCCTTTTGGAGTTTCAAACATCTTGGAATGAATGTCCAAGACTTGTTGGAGATCTATAGAAATAGATGATTTTGATGTTGGAACTTCTAGTGAGCATAATTGTGAAATTAGACCTCGTAGTATGGAGATCAAAATATTGCTCCATCTGTAGTATCCATGTTACAGGATCCTTTCCATCAAACTTCCTCATATCCATTTTTGGAATATGGTGGTTCTTCTCGCCAACATTAGAGTTCATGAAATCATGATTAGCATTTATTTTGTTCTCATCATGAGTTTCCTCTACTATCTTTTCACCATTAGGAAACATTTCTTGTATCAACTTTGTCAAACCTTCTATGTCTGCTTTTAGATCATTCTTCATGTTTTCCATTTTAGCTTCCATGTCATCCATATTATATTCCATGCCATCTATCTTAGATTCCACTCCTTTCTTCAAAACTTCCATTTCATTTTTTGCTGCTCTTTGCGAGAGCGAAATTTGGTGCACTTGCTCTTGTAATTTTGATAGATCATGTTGCAACTCTTCATCTTCATGAGTCATAGTAGAGCCTTCTAAAGGCTTAATGGGTGTTGAATTATTTTTACGGGGCATTTTTTAGATCCCAATACTAATATCTATTCTACAATATGCCCTTGGAATCAATTCAAATTGATTTTTCAAACAAGACTTATGCAATTCGGAAAAAAAATACACACCTTTTTCTTGCTTTTGAGGAGGTCTATATTGAAATTGGATTATCTTTGTGATTGCGGCTCTTCAATATTTGAAATTCAGAACTGAAGTAGCCCACTGAATTCTCTTTTGAATGCCATAGGTCTGACCTGATTTGGATTCTCCAAGACAAAGTTATGTCCAATCTCCCACAATGACCTAATTATGAACTGGTTCAGTAGAGAAAACTTGTACGACTTGCCACGTGTCACTTTCTCCTCCTTCGCCTCTGAAATTGATAAACAAGAAACTACACTCCATTTACTTGTGACCACTTTTTATGGCACTCCAATCCGATTCTCAGAGAGAGAGTTATTGAACATTTCCCATGATCACCTCTTTGAAATGAAATTCCGGAGCCTGAAAGGCCACTACCTTCCATAGATCATATCTCCAAAAATATTACTAACCAAGCTCTAAAAAATTTTGACGCGTTTCCTCTAGATTTTAGCTTCGCACCCTAAAAATTTTAGATTCTGAACCTTCATAGAAAAAATTTATAGTGCAAATGCCACGATGACCTATTTAGGAGCCTAAAAAAATACCTAACTTCCATAGATCATATCTCCAAAAATATTGTGAACCAAGCTCTGAAATGTTTAGACGCTCTTCCTCAATATTTCATCTTTGCACCCTAAAAATTTAAGCTTCTTAAACTTCGTAGAAAAAAAGTTATAGAGAAAATGCCACGATGACCTGTTTGGAGCAGCGAAACCCTAGAATGGAAACCTCTGATACCAAATGTTGTGTAAACAGCTCCAAAAATAGAAGAAAATAGATATCAACACCTTAGAAATAAGCCACTTCGAGTGGGAAACCTCCAATACATTACATAAATGAACAATTCTTGGATGATACAATTTACAAAAGCTCCTTTCTATATATAGGATTCCATGTGGCCATAATGTAATCCTAGTGGGCCACAATGTAACCCTAGCCAACCTAACAATAATAATTTAAGGGCACAATAATAACAAAATGGAGGTTACAAGGGTACAATAATAACAATAAGGGGGTTACACTAATAACAATAAGGGACTATACTAGTAATATAGGGACCTAACATAAAATAGGGAGATACCCCAATGGACATGAATGTTTATGTAGAAAATGTGCATGAAACAAGTTCCTTGTCAACCAATTGGACAACCTTCCCACTATTCCTTCTAACAGGTGCAACTATTGAGTTAAAAAAATTGTACTGAAACAAAATTCCAAGAAATGTAGTGAAATGGTTGCACACAAAAATATATGCATACAAGCCTGAGGATGAACGGATCAAAGAGGATTGAAGGGGTCACATCTCCAAAAATATTTGACTCCTCTACCATCCTAAGAATCGTCCTTCTCACAATGTCACCAAGATACATTCCCAAAACTAGTTTCTCAAAAACCTGAAGGAAACTACAAAGAACCATTAGAATTTCTTCAAACTATAAGTCACGTAATCAATAACCCTACGAAGTTGAGTAATGAAAAGTTTCATGCTAGGAATTTTCCTGATCACTTGGATTCAAACTATCTGCATCTAAGTAATCATGATAGCGAGTCTGTGGCAGATGACCTTACATAAAATTTCCCCTTTCCATGTTTATTACCCAATCAACAAAGCCAACTCCAAATAGTTCTTACAATCCAAACTCCATAATATTAACTAAAGGTGAAAAATAAATATTCATTGATATATTCAGTAAGATAAGTATCCTTAACAAGATTATGGAGGGGAAAAATGAATAGAAAAAGGTGAAATGTTACCATGCTACCAGATTTTGCAAGTCCGGATTTAGTTATTGCATCTGCCCACTCTACATAGCATGCATTTGTTCTTGTCCTAAAAATTACTGCAACCATCACATCTTTATGATAATAGCATGCTCGAGCAAGTGTTCCAACAATATCATTAACCTAAAATTTCCAAATCAAATACAAGCCTTATAATACTCTACAAACAAACCAACAGTCATCTTTGAAGACACTTTTTTTGTTACAAACTTACAATCCTTGCATCCATTTAAATCATGTCAAAATTGAAAAAAAAAATCAGAATGCCAAAATATTTTCTCAAGGCTATGATGAAATTTTTTTGTTCACAACACTATGATGCAGTTGTCTTTGAAAAGTGTAATATATTTGCAACAGACAACTATTATGGAAAATTTCCACTTACAACAACATGATGCCATTGAGCCTGAGTCGATTTATTTTGTTATCTCTGTCGAGCTCTGGAGTAATAAATATGGATAATTTTAAGACTACAACTGACAAATAGAAAACTATATGATCAACCTTGAAATTATATTATTCAAAACAAATGTAAGCAAGAAAACAACTCAAATAATAATTGTGTTGCTCTTGAAAAATCTATCATACAGTATCAATTCCTTAGATATCAACTATACTAATGAAAAGACATGTTTTATTAAGAATAACAAAGCTACAACTCACATATTCAACCCTTTTTGAAAAATTGCTTGTTTTAAGCAAAGCCCAATATCTTTTCCAATATGTAAAATACCGAATATGTTATTAATACTTAGAAGTAGTCATATGCAAATATATCATACATTTCTTCAGATATTGATTGCTCTAAATTTTTTAGAATTTTCAATTTCTCACTGAAATTCCTCATAACATACAGCCATGCAAATCAATTATCAATTGATTTACTAATGGGTGTGATTCCATTAGAATAAATACTCAAAATATACTGGTTGAAATTAAAGGTTACAGAAATTTGTTAATGACATGTTAGATAATATTCATCAAACTTCTCATAAAATTAATATATTTCATATTAGATTAAGGTATTATTGTTAATCAACCACATATACAACAAAATATATGAAGTTATTTTATATAAGTACCATATTTCACAAATCTTGTTTACTTGAAACTGCAAGTTGTTTCAAAAATGTGCTCACAAACTTATAAATTAACAATTCATAAGATCACACTTCAAATGAATTAATATAAATTAAGGAACAAAACCAACTTCCTACACATATGTTTTCAATTGTAACTTTAGTATTTTTTGGATGCAGATGACTAGTTGCAGTCACCTGTAGGTAGCATGGAAACCAGCTGAGTAAAGGTCATAATTTCAACAAATGTGTTTTCAAATTAGTTCTCACTTTAAATATTTATTGGCTGCATGGAGTATTCCTAAGGGTCTTAATGATACAATCAGTGAACCAGTGATATATGGTGGCAATTAGTCCCCATTAAATTTTTACCACATCCATTCTTCACATCTAAAATTTCTAATCACTAGGTTGCAACCTATGAAAATTAATGCAATTAGTGTTTGTTGAAATTTTCCCACCAGATGCCTCCATTCCATCTAACAATTTATTTGTATCAAAGATATCAAACTAACCTTTCCTGTAGCCCCATGTTATAATGAGAAACCTCACACACATGCTAAAATACCTTTTAATTAACATTAACTAGCTATTATCTTTTGACTAACCTCACAATTTCCCTCATACCCTATTGCAGGACCTAAGGAGGAATAACATATGTGAAAAAGGTATCTTCATCTAACTTGACAATGCAACTTTTGCAACTTATCTCTCATGTTATTTGTATTTACATTGAGAAGAAATATATCAATGCTATGATTTTTCTGATTTCATCCATTTATATTAATTACTAACCTGCAAAATAAAAATTCCTTTAATGTCCTAAAATCGAATGTCAAAGCCCTAATTCAATTAGCTTCTTCCAAAATATCTCTCAAACAATCAAATAAACAAATACAAAAAGAACTTAGTTATTAGATTATTTCCATATTACAATTGGACTATTCCCTAGAATTCACTAATTCCCCTTATTCTTCTCTTTTCATTTATATTTTCTAACATAAAATACATTGACATGGAGTACAATTCAACTGTCTTTTGTGTAGGCTTAGGTCAATTAGCTTGATTTTTTTAAAGCATGAAGAAAAAAAGGATTCTATAAGCATACAGAAAGTCAACATATATAGAAGAATTACAACTCTTCTATTTATAAATTGGATTACTTACATATGCACACTGTTCACCTTTTTTTTTGCATCGAATTTGATTACTTAAACTTGATTCTCTAAGAATTATCCAATCAAAGAGTGTGAGTTCCATATGTTAATAGAAAGTCATAATTTCTAGAGAATTTACAATTGCATGCTTTCTTCCGTAGCTTATATTGCCTAACACTCTAAATTTGGATAATGCACGTCAATGAATATGTCAACATAGCTTTCAATTATGCATAATTCCACTAAAACTTGCTTTTTACCACTCAAATTTAAGGCTCTTTAGTCCCCTACTATTTTTGCTAGCAGACAAAATACTCACATGATTGTGTGTTACTTCCAAAACATGTAGTTTTCATGTCTGAATCTAGTATCAGTGTTCCATGGGAACATGTCCTCTGGGATGGTAGCTAGCCCTTGATTCCCACGCTCTCCAACATTCTTTGTTATCTTACTTTTTATATTTTTTTTACTTTATCTTACCTTTTTCTTTCATTTTAGTTCAATTTTTAACAGTAATTTTAGTTGTTTTAGGATGTTTAAGGGTGGCTCCAACCTCATCAAACTTCATATGGAAAAATAATAATTTCACATCCCATTTATATTTTAGATTTAATATTTCAGGATTGGCATGATTGTAGCATTTCAACTCGGCTGCTACAATGACGAATTTGCATTCGATGAATTTTTATTGTTGGGATTTTATCATAATTAATTTTTTATATATAAATTTAGAGATGGGGACTCCTATGCTAATTATCTCGACATCCCCATGTCCCCCATGAATTTACCTAAATTTTGGGAGTGCTCCCACAAATCCTACATGTGCATTTAACCTCTATCAGACTCCCTTGTCCTAGAAACTTTGTGGAACATAGCCCAGTATACCCACTTTAGGATACCAAAAGAGGAATCACTCAACTATAAACAACACAACTTCATTTCATATCATTCACTCAAAATATATTGAATCCATTAAGTACAATGGAAACTCTTGTTGAAGATGTAATATTAATCCTCTTTACTACAATTAACATGATTCTTGATGTCCATGTTCAATTCAACTTCTAAAAGACAAAATCACCCTAGACAAATGTGTATATAAGATGTTAAAATGAAAGACATTATTTTGTCCTTTTCATAATGGCCCCACTAACAGCATCAATATACATGTGATACAATTGAGCATAGACAGGTTCAATATTGAGCGAACATTGCTTCTTTAAGTCAATTATCTAATTTTTCATTCATCAAACATCCTGCTTGCATTTCAGATGAAAACTAGTCTGTGTCTTATGCTTTGGTATCTACATTAATTTACTCAATATGTACCGAATAGTTACAAGTAAAAATTTTCATGCAAGCAAAGATAACTACCTCCACACTGGAAATTTAATCAGCAAGATCAATGAGGTTTGAAAATGGCTGATATTGCATTGCCATTTGTCAAATCTAACTTACTAACCTTGACAAAGTATAAATAGCAAGGAACGAGATATTCATTAACTAATAGTTGTTCCCAAAACATCCCAAGAGTCAAGATGAATAACCTAAACTTTTTTAATCATCCTAAACCAAGATCTAATGTGATCCAAATTTATACAAAACCAAGTAATCTCATAAAAATTATGTTTCCACACAATCTCTTGTATACATGCAGTCAAGTGATTTTAAACCTTAGGTGAAAGTGTAGAAAAATTATAGATATCTACCCTCACATAAAATTGAATATTTTTAAATGTAAGATATTTATGTACTTCTCAACCATTCGTCCCCTAAAGACTTCTTCCTAGCCATATGTGCCACATGGAAACCCATCAAATTTGGAGCACCACTTACAGATTCTTGTGTGACTTTAGTTCTAGTCTCATGAGAAGTATGGAATGCTAGAGACTTTGACAAAAAAAATACATATTTTCCTATTTTAGGTGAGAATAAAGCACTCACGTTTTTTATTTAAAAAAAAAAAGTGAACAATTAAGAGAAGACATTATAAAATTGTCTAAATATCCACTGCTTCAATGTTATTTTATAAGGCAATGAAGTTAAGAATTTGAGGAAATCATCTTTGTATTTAAAAGAGAGCAAAAACCAAATAAAAAAGATCATGCTTAAGAACTATATACATAGTACAGATGAAAAAAAAATTAGACTTCCTTGAGGCATGTTCAATGCACACTCTAGAAAAAAATATAGCCATAATGTTAATTAATAATGCACAAAGCATTTTAAGATTAGTCATGTAATATCATATGTTAGAGGTGAAAAAAATGTCCATGTGCATGTTCATGCATTTGCACCAAGTTTCTTTCTTCCTAATAAAGAAAAATAAAACAAATAAAAGTCGAGAAACCTTACTATTATCGATTGATTCAAGGATTAAGGGGTATAAATCACTGTGTATTCTATTGGAAGCCATTTTTTCCATCCAATGAGTGTGCCTGAAGAAATGGACAACTGCTTCATTGGAAAACAGAAATTAAATCCAATATCCCTTTCTACTTTTGAAGGAGTCTGGAAACCATCACCTTCACTTTGCACAAAAAATATAGTTCTGATGCAATAAAATCAAATAGTTCTTACATACATTCAAATATATTAATAGAATCATGGGGCTTACTTATAAAAAATATATCTGGAACCCAAATTCATGCAACTATGCATTATTAGAAGCATTTCATGCTACGGGTGAGAAGGAGTGATGATATCTAAGCTAGAAATGACAAAATACATAAAAACAAATGTGTCAACTCGTAAAAGTCCACTATTGAGAGTTAGCATGGCTTAAAAGGAAACAATATTGGAATGCATGTTTGTGTGCTCAAGTAGCATGACCACATATATGATATCATACTTATCGGCTTGGTAAGAGAAGGTCAAAATGATAATGAACAAGAAATTATTTTTTGATAAAGGTATGTATTTTACCTACCTTGGTTGTTCCTGACATTAGATGTGAAGGAATAGACACGTATTAAATGTTGTGATTCATAATACCTCCACCTTCAAGATAAAATTGTAATACCCTAAAAAATTTCCACCCAAATCCAATGCATAATATGTTCCCTTCTCATCCCTGCAAAAATCACAAAAAACAGTCATTGATACATGTGCATAACTAAACTGTACTCAATAAAATCATCAAATGAAAAAAAAGTGAACTACTTTAAACATCGAAAAATAGTAAATACATTTTTTCCAACCCATCGAGCTATGGTGTGGTGGTTGGGACAAGGTGTCAACATGAAAATAATCCAGGTTCAAAGTTCAAGCCTCACATGCATAGAGCACTGAAACAATATTTGTGCTACTCAAGTTTGACGATTATTGTTGTTGAAGTGGGACCATGCTGATGCAGAGATAGGGTTCATAAAGAATTCATCCTTACCATAAAAACACTTCATTACATCCCAACATCAAACATAATAAAGGGCTACAACAAATCCATTCAAATACCTTTTTATAAATTGTATTTTCCCTAGTCCTCAACGTAGATCAAGGGAACCATACGAAGAATTAATTTACCATATAATAAGCTCATGAATAGGTCATCGGATCATGGATTAATTTAATAACATGTAGGAGTGCTCCCAATATTAACTTGAAGCATGTAGCATTTCTCGTAGTGTCCCTATTAGTGAGATAGCTTTGATGACACTTAGAGATGGTGATTTTGATATAATATTATGTATGAAAGACTTATGTACATGCTTACATGCTATGACCTGGTTTAAATACTTGGGTTGTTGTGTGCTTATGATAATATCTATGGTTGCGTGCACAAGGATTTGATTTTGCTAAGAGAATATTAGCGATGTTTTCTCATTTGGTATCCCATTTTGGACATAGGTAATGAATGGTGATTTAGAATTGACACAGATCCATGGACAATCATAGTTATGTGGACCACAGGTTAATTATGATTGTGGATGATACATGATTTGCATGATTATATGTATAATCTCATGACAGCATGATGTGGCAGTGGGACTTGGTCATTGCCAACATGGATGCTCAAGTTATAAATGACCTGCGGAAGTCATTTCTCCAAAACCAAAATGAATTTATGGAAGTCATGCACAATATTTGGTAAAATTCTGGAATAAGCACTTAAGGAAATTCATTTGATTGATTTTACTTACTGAGATTGTGATAAAGGTGTCTTCTAAGAAGACCTACCAACGAACCATCGATGGGTGAAGCTCATAATCAAGATTTTAAGGTGAAACGTGAGTTTCAAAGCAGAATAGATAGAGAAGCCATGGAAATTAGGCGCGGAGTCCTAAATCCATGAAATATAAAGACGTGAGTCTTTGGATATATGAGGAAGGATTAGGACGCGAGTCCTAACCATGAAATATAAAGACGCGGAGTCTTGAATCTATAATGAAATGTTTGGGGTTGTGGAGTCCTGCAAGATCAAGGTGTGGAATCTTGATCTTTTAGAGTAGATCGGCATGCGTTGACCTCAATCTACTAAGGCATGAGATGCATACAATAGGGTGTGGGAATCCTCATTTTCTGGAAGAAAAATACCACTCATGGGCAACTCGTAGATGAATTTACTTAATAATCTAATTAACAATTTTGGAGGATTCTTCTAAAAATAGAAAGTCATGTCTACCATTTCAAGTATGACTTTCGAAAATAGTAAATCACCTCCAATCAATGGTAAACAAGTATACCATGAAAATTTAAATTTTTGCATTAATCAATTATAATAGTTCAATCTCGACTTAATCCTCAATATTATTAATATTATTAATATTATTATCTTTTATGAGACTATGATATTATTATTAAAGGAAATTATATTCCTCAACTTTCCACACCTCTCCTTCATGACTCTCATGGCTCTATGTAACTCTCTATTTTAAATATTACATTGCACTCTTCTTTTTATGCACTCACTAGGAATGGTATATTCCTTTCTTACACTCATTAATGATATGTCATAAAATATTCCTCTTACACTCATTAATGATATGTCATAAAATATTCCTCTTACACTCTCTTCAATGCATATGTTACACTCCTCCTTTAAATAAGGCATGCATACCTCTCCTTAATGGCATAAGTTACCTCTCTAAATGGAATACAATGCATGCATATTAGTCCTCCTTTATGACAAGAATTGCTCTCCTTCCTATATATGAGTCTCTTGTATTCTCTACCTTGGGAGTATGTGGATGATGCCAAGAGTGGAAGAGACTGAGGTAAGGCTAGGAGATATGGAGAGTATCCACCTTCTTCCAAAGAAAATCTTATTCCTTACTAATCTACTAAGTGTCTATTGAGGTTGAACATGAGTGTATTTAGATGAAGTGAAAACTACCGAGTTTTCCTTGCATCTCTCTCTATTGTCAGATTTTGCAGTATCGTTTGTGAGCTTTTATTAAATGGGTCTCAGGGGAGGAGTTCTCCCTGATATGGTTGGGTGGAAAATTGGATGGTTCAAATGAGTTAAGTCATGGATCGAAGGTGATCATATTCTCAACGATTGGAGCGAATATCTCTTCTGTGTATAATTTCCATTGTCCTAAAATATAGTATAGATTTAGTATAAAATAAAGGTAGACATTTAAATTGTTGTAAGCATCTAATTTTGGTTTAGGTTTATGTTAGTCTAGAATATTATTGATTAGTTAAAAAATGAAGACTAGATCAATCTATGTATGGATGTTTGGATCTCAATATTGGAGTTATTATTGGTATAGCTTTCATAAGTAATTAATCTTGGTATTGTAGCATTTGAGAAAGGAAAGCCAACATTATTGACATGTAATTTCAATAAATAACTTGGAAGGACTCTGGCAGTGTTTCACGATTTATGGTTCTGTTTCAAGTAATTACAGGATGCATGTTTTATAAAGGTTTTAGGATAGTTTGCAAAGTGTTTGACAAAATTTGTAAATGAGTAATGTTATAAATTTATTTATGCACAAATAAGTGCTAACTTGGCATAAGAAAATGATATGTACCTAAAATATGCTTGGAGGAATTAAGGTATAACCCTTAAAAGAAAATGCAAAAAGAATGGCAAATCAAGTATAGTTGAAGATCAAAATGCTTGAAGTAAGTTGAGATAAATATTAGTTATGGCTTATGTTTCATATGCTTCAATGTTTTGTTATTCAAGTTGTTGTAATAGTACTACTGTATTCTGATAGAAAGCCTTAATGGTCGTAGCATTCAGAGTTTCCATGTGTTTGTTAAATTGTAGCAATTGGTGCAAAAGCTTGTCACTCATGTCAAAATGAATTAGCTTGTGGGTGGTAAAATGTTTCAATAACTCATATGGTGGATTGAGAAATGTTGGGTAGCATGAATCTGGGTTGTTTTTCCTCATGTAGAGGTGTAGTCGTAAGTTTTCATTCCATATGTTTTAATAAAAGTCATAAATGAAACATTTAGGCTATAAATTTTGTTGTTTTAAAGAATGTATTTCTGGTTGTGTCCTCACCTGATTCAGCTCCACTTCAGGGTATCCATACCAATAGGCTATTTTCAATTCTTAAGTATGCTTGATTCCCAAAATCAAGGTTTCTGACATCAATTCTCAAATCTGCTCTCGCTTTGCAGATTTGTTACATATAGAACCGCCTCGTTGTTTGTCTCCTCGTTTCTGTCTTTTTTATATTGAAAATCAGTTTCATATCTTTATAGTGATGAATCTGATTTAGGCTAACCACTTGGAAATTGTTTTTAAATTAAGAATGGTTACACTTGAAAATTTAAATAACCATATGGCAACTTGTTTTATGACTGCCAACTATTTGTCAAAATTCCTCAATGGTCGTACTACAACATTGTGAGCTATGTTTGAAATTTCCTTTGAACATTTATATTCATTGGTATAGATTCAACAATGAATATGGCTGATAGTCTACTAACAATATCTTAAGTTCAATTATTGGCACTACTTACAAAAAGAAGAAGTCATGCAACTTTGGATTCATGTTAGCTAATTATTGTGAATAATTCTAAAAGTAGGTTGTGAAGTGTTTGACGAAATGCCTCAATGGCTGACATTTCCTATGCTTGTAAATTGGTTTTCATAATGTTCAATGGTTGTATCTACTGATGCTTATGAACCGTCTATATAAACAAAAAGGCTTAAGTTAATCTAAGATTTGCAATCAAGGTATTTAGCATAATAACTCATTGAGTTAAAGGGTTCTAATAAAAATTCAAAAATTGCAAAGACTTGTTGCAATATGAGTCACATATGAATTCCTAAATTATGATATGCTAACTTATATAATTTAAATTATTCTTTAAGAAAATAAATTTGTAAGCATGTCATTTAAAGACTCATAAAATAAAATAAAATAAAATATCGTATTTTGATTTAATATAATATTTCTCTATAATACTATGGTAGGTAAGGTGGGACCTTACATATGGTATCGTAGCCAGAGTTACAACATCAGGGCCTAATGGCCAACATGCTTATTTGTAGTTTGGATGATGTATGAATGTTGATTTTGTGTTTGTGCTGAGTTTTGTATATCTTGACTTGGAAGCATATTGGTTGTGGCTAGAGGATATTATTATCATTATGTCATTTAGAAACTCATGAAATATATATATATATATATATATATATATATATATATATATATATATATATATATATATATATATATATATATATATATTTCTGATATTCCTTTTATATTTTCTTTTGTTAAGACATATTATCAACAATATGTTAAAATGCTTAAATACATGCCGGAAAATACAAGCTTGAGAAAGTTTGGGTTAAAAACTAAGTAGGTGGAATGGAATCTGATTTTCAATCAATGAGTGAGATAGGTGGAGTGCATGCATGGTTTCATATATTTTTAATGCATCATTTTCAATGTGATATGGGCTTAGTAGCCATCTTACTAGCTGAAATCATATCTACCAAGAAGAATATTGGCTTAATTTGGACTATAGTATGATGACCTTGTGTATGTTTTGGGAATGAGTAACAAGTGTAAGGTTGAGATTCCATTAACTTCTGATGATTGAGTTCATCATGATAATCTTGAATCTTTTCACACTCACACTAAAAGAAACTTAACTAAAATCTACTCTGAAGGATGTCACTTTTAACCGTGAATGTAGATTCAAGAGTAATGTATGTGTATTAATTAGATGTTAAAATATGATTTAAAATTACATTCTAATGAGTAAGAATGAAATTTCTCTGATTTTTGACATGATTTTGTATTTTGGGCTGACATTATATCAAATAACTTTAAATTACTCAAATACTAGGTTGAGGTATGAACTTCCTAATAAACAAGAGGCTTAAATGATTGGTGTACATGGGTTGGGGAAACCATTTTAAGGAACACTTGAATGTTATTTTTTCCTTTAAGCTAACGTATGGGTGTGAATCCATACTAGCATATATCTATGAGAAAATATATGGGTGGAATCCATACTAACATATCTATGATCTAATGTATGGGTGGAAACCATACTAGCATATATCTATGAGAAAATGTATGGCGTGGAATCCTATACTAGCATATATCTATGAGATAAGTAATGAGGTAAGGTATGGGTGTGGAATCCAAAGTAAAATATATCTAAGAGCTAAGTAATTCTTCTAGTTAGAATATTTTGATGGAATCTGATATTCATGATTAAGGAATGATTATGTAATTAAAGTTAAATGGATAGAGATTTGTAGTCATACAAATTTGGTTTAACCATTATTTTTATTACGTATGAAGATACTAAGATTGGTATACTAAACACCATTAGTAGGTTTAGAATGTTTGGAATAATTGACTTGATATATGTGGAAGTGTGAACTAGATATCTATCCTCTAGTATTGTAATCTTGTATATATTGAATTTAGGTAGAATTAAAATGTCTTTTCAAATTTTTGAAAATGTAGAAAAAGATTATTGTGATAAGTTCATGAAATAACTTTTCTGGCTTAAGACAAATTAGGTCTAGGAAAGCTAAGAAGTCTCTTTAATGATCTTATTGCATTGAATATTGGTTGCATTCTATTTAATCAAATTAATTAGAGAAATTATGAGATTGAACTCATGTATTTCTCTAACCATTGTTAATAGGCGATCACGCTCAAAATTCAAATTATTTATAAATTGAGAAGAGAATAACATGTTTAGAAGGTAAATATTTTATGTGGTGAGAACTTGTTTTATTTGAAATTAATGAAAAAAAAAAAAACGCATGTGATTAATTAAAAGTTAGTTGAGTTCTTGTTTTACAAGAATATGTGCTTGTGATATATTTTAGGGGGAGAAATTGAAGGAGAGTGAGATCAGATCAAAAGATGATCTGAATTATTGCATGATGATTGTATTATATGTCGAATGGGAGATTGTTTGATTTAGGAATTTTGTGTTGGGATGTATAGGGCCAGGTTGAGTATTTATTAGTCCTACGAATGTTGTAATAATTTGAGAGGGTGGTAATTCTCCTTAAAGCAAAAAGGGTCAACTTTAGCTAGAAATTCCCTTGTGATAGTCTAAATCTTATTTAAATTTGACAAGATTCATCACATTTGACAAATTTATGGTTTTCATAGTTTGTTGTTGCGTACGTATTAATAGTAAGGGATAAGACATGAAAGCAAATGAATTGATTACTTACTAAATAGAAATAATGAGCTTATTTAATAGTTAAAAACAAATTGACTTAGAGTTATCGTGTAGATTCAGTAATATAGATACCATATTTGCATAATTGTGAGATTTGTTTGATTAAAAGTCATTTTTCAAAAAAGATATCATTAACTGGCTTTGATGAAGATCTTCTAATAGATTCATTCAAAATTGATTTTCAAGTTAGGAGAAGTGACTAATAATGGAATATTATGAAAACAAAAAGGAATGATCTATAATACATAAGTAATAATGATGATTGTATTTAACCTTTTAGGTTGTTAGTTTAAAAAAACAAAAAGTTAAAAAAAAAACAAAACAAAAAAAAAAACAAAAATGGTGCCTTGAACTCAAATTGTATTTTTGCTCTTAAAGAGTAAACGTTTAGTAAAACTAAAGATAAATCCTAAATATTTCGATTGCAAGGATGTCTTGTAGAATGAAAAGAGGAAAATTGGATTGATAAAGACATAAATCAAGGATGTAAGAGTGTTATACATAACATCATGTTTTGCTGTATACACTTACCCTACAATTGCATGGATTATTTTATGCCAATTTGACCGTGATATGGTATGGACCATCATTGTTGTGTGTACAACCAATGTGTGTTCAACATCCTACAAGAATCAAGAAGATGACACATGGGATTCATATAAAGACTATGAGAAAAGAAGAACATGTAGAATATCAAATTATTATAGATAACATATATATCATATCAATTAAGTATAAAATAGTATTTTTTTATGGTACTATAAATCATGTATTAGTTTGGATAGAAATATTTGGTATTCTATATCAACACATGTCTAATATGGCGGATATATTTTCTACTTGATTAAGAATGGTATGTTTAGTTTTCATGGAGTTGCTTCCAACCATGGATTGGCATGAAGAAAAAAAAAAAAAATATATATATATATATATATATAAGGCTAACAACTTATTGATAGGAGAATCCAGTGTCAATCAAGTATCTTATGACCATAGAAAGCTTTCTGGCCAAGTTTAGCTCAAGAGGGGAGTATGTAGTGTCCCTTATTAAAGAGATAGGCTTTGATGACACTTTTCTAGAGATGGTGATTTTGATATAATATGTAAAAAGGAAAGACTTGTGTACATGCTTATATGCTATGACCCGGTTTTGGGTCACTTGGTTGTTGTGTGCTTATGATAATATCTATGGTTGCGTGCACAAGGATTGATTTTGCTAAGAGAATAATAGCGATAGTTTCCTCATTTGGTATCCTATTTTGGACATATGTGTGTACAATGTGAATGGTGATTTAGAATTGACAGATCCATGGACAATCATAGTTATGTGGACCATATGGTTAATTATGATTGTGATGATACATGATTTGTATGATTATATGTATAATCAAGACCAAGCATGATGTGGCAGACCTGGTCATTGCCAACATGGATGGGTTATAAATGACTCCATGAAGTCATTTCTCCAAAACCAAAATGACTGTGGAAGTCATGCACAATATTTGGTAAAATTTGAATAAGTTAATTATGAAATTCATTTGATTGATTTGACTCATTGAGATTGTGGATATGTGCAGGTCTTGGAAGAAGACCTTACCAACGAACCATCGATGGGTAAAAGTCACAACTGCACTCAAGGTGAAACGCGGAGTTTCAAAGCAGAATAGATGGAGAAGCCATGAAATTAGGCGCGGAGTCCCAAATCCATGAAATATAAAGACGTGGAGTCTTGGATATATGATGTGTTGATTAGGACGCGGAGTCCTAAATTCATGAAATATAAAGACGCGGAGTCTTGAATCTATAATAAATGTCGAAGCGCGGAGTCCTGAATATTTAAAAAGATCAAGGTGTGGAATCTTTGGATCTTTAGAGCAGACTGCAGCGATTCTCAATCTTACCAAGGCATGGAGATGCATACATGTGTGAACTCTATTCTCCGGAAGAAAATACCACCATGGCAACCTGTGAGATGAATTTACTTAATAATCTACTCCCTAACACTTTGGAGTGACTTTCTAAAAATAGAAAGTCATGTCTACTCATTTCAAGCATGACTTTCTAAAAATAGTAAATCACCTCCAATCAACAAGAACAAGTATACTTCAAGGAAAACTACTTAAAATTATGATTAATCAATTATAATAGTTCAATCTCGACTTCTTAATCCTCAACATTATTAATATTATTAATATTAATATTATCTTTTATGAGACTATGATATTATTATTAAAAGGAAAATTATATCTCCTCAATCACTTCACACCCCTCCTTCATGACTCATGGTTTCATGTAACTCTCTATTTTAAAATATTACATTGCACTCATCTAGGAATGGTATATTCTCTTTACACTCATTAATGATATGTCGTAAAATATTCCTTCTACACTCATTAATGATATGTCATAAAATATTCCTCTTTTACACTTCTCTAAATGCATATGTTACACTCTCCTTAAATACAAGTATGCATACCTTCCTTAATGGCATAAGTTACACTCCTTAAATGGAATACAATGCATGCATATTACCTCTCAGACAAGAATTGGTTTCTCCTCCTATATATGAGTTCTTTGTATTTCACTCTGGGAGGCAGTGATGATGCCAAGAGTGGAAGAGACTTGAGGAAGGTTGGGGACATGGAGAGTATCCAATTTCTTCCAAAGCAAATCTTGATTCCTTACTAATCTACTAAGTGTCTATTGAGGTTGAACAGGAAAGTGGTATTTAGAGTGAAGTGAAAACTACCTTTCCCGAGTCTTCCTTTATATCTTCTCTATTGCCGTATTTTGGCATCGTTTGTGAGCTTTCTTACAGCTCAGGTTCCTGTGGGGAGGAGTTCTCCCTGATATGGTTGGGTGAAAAAAATTGATGGTCTAAAATGAGTTAAGGGATCAAGGTGGACTGTTTTCAACGATTGAGCTACTTTCAGTATAATTTCCATTGTCCTAAATTATAGTATAGATTTAGTATAAAATAAAAGGTAGACATTTTTTAAATTGTTGTAAGCATCTAATTTTGGTTTAGGCTTTATGTTATTCAGAATATTATTGATTAGTTAAAAATGAAGACTAGATCAATCTATGTGTATGGATGTTTGGATCTCAATATTGGAGTTATTATTGTATAGTTTATGGTACTAATCTTGGTATTGTAGCATTTGAGAAAGGAAAGCCAAATATTGTTGAAGGTAATTTTAACAACAAATTCCAACGGACTTGGGTAAGTGTTTCTACGATTTATGTCTGCTTTCATAATTAATAGATGCATGTTTTATAAAAGGTTTTAGGATAGTTTGCAAAGTGTTTGACAAAATTTGTAAATGAGTAATGTTATAAATTTATTTATGCACAAATAAGTGCTAACTTGAAGCAAGAAAATGGACATGTACCTAAAATATGCTTGGAGTGGCGTGCTTTTTAACCCTTAAAAAAGAAAATGCAAAACAATGGCAATCGAAGTATAGTTTGGAAGATCAAATAAGCTTGGAGGTAAGTTGAGATAAATTCTAGTTATGGCTTATGTTTCACATGCTTCAATGTTTTGTTATTCAAGTTGTTGTAATAGTACTAACAGAATTTGATAAAGCCCAATGGTCGTAGTATCTTTATGCTTCCATGTAGTTTGTTAAATTGTAGCAATTGGTGCAAAGCTTGTCACCATGTCAAATGAATTGATTGTGGTAAAATGTTTCAATAACTCATATGGTGGATTCGGTAAATGTTAGTAGCATGACTCGGGTTGTTTTTTCTCATGTAGAGGTGTAGTCATAAGTTTTCATTCCATATGCTTGACAAAAGTCATAAATGAACATTTAGGCTAAAAATTTTGTTGTTTTAAAGAATCGCATTTTCTGGCGTCCCCGTTAAGTATTCACTCAATTTTGTGGGGTATCCATACCAATAGACCCATTTCACCCCATGTTTGATTCCCAAAATGAGGTTTCGGACATCACTAAATCAAGCTCTGCTTGCGCATTTGTCGTTACATGGTAGGAACTCATCGTTTGTCTTCCGTTTTGGTTCTTTTTTATATTGAACCGCTCGATAATTTATGATGAATCTCGATTTAGGCTAACCACTTGGAAATTGTTTTTAAATTAAGAATGGTTAATAAATTTGAAAATTTCAAATAACCATATGGCAACTTGTTTTATAGACTCAACTATTTGTCAAAATTCCTCAATGGTCGTACTCTGCAACATTGTGAGCTATGTTTGAAATTTCTAAATATTTATATTGACTGGTATAGATTCAACAATGAATATGGCTGATAGTCTACTAATATCTAAGTTCAATTATTGCACTTACTTACAAAAGAAGAAGAAGTCAAGTAACCTTGATTCATGTTAGTTAAATTATTGTGAAAAACACCTAAAAGAGATAATACAGAAAAGAACACGAAATGCCTCAATGGCTGTACACTTCATGCTTAAATTGCCGCAATGTTCAATGGTTGTATCTAATTACGTTTATGAACCGTCCATAAAACAAAAAGCTTAAGTTAATTTGGGTATTTGCAATCAAGGTATTTCTAGTATAATAACTCATTGAGTTAAAGGGTCTTGCCGAAAATTCAAAATTGCGTAATTTGTTGCAATATGAGTCACATATGAATTCCCAAATTATGATATGCCAACTCTATATAATTTAAATTATTCTTTTTAAGAAAATAATTCATAAGCATGTCATTTAGTGACTCATAAAATAAAATAAAATAAAATATTTTATTTTGATTTAATATAATATCACTTATACACTATAGGTAAGGACTCATATATGGTATCAGAGCGGAGTTACAACGCTAGGCCTTAAGGGCCAACATGCTTATTTGTAGTTTGATGATGTATGTAAATGTTGATTTTGCATGCGAGTTGAGTTTTGTATATTCTGACTTGGAAGCATATTGCTGTATAGAGTGATATTATTATCATTATGAAAATCCATGAAATATATATATATATATATATATTTGATATTCCTTTATATTTTTGTTAAGACATATTATCAACAATATGTTAAAATGCTTAAATACATGCTGGGAAAGGATGTTTGAGAAAGTTTGCTAAACCTAAGTATAGGAATGAATTGATTTTCAATCAATGAGTGAGATAGGTGGAGTGCATGCATGGTTTCATATATTTTTAATGCATCATTTTCAATGTGATATGGGCTAGTAGCCATCTTTACTAGTCATTAAAATCATATCTACCAAGAAGAATATTGGCTTAATTTGGACTATAGTATGATGACCTTGGTGTGTATGTTTTGGGAATGAGTAACAAGTGTAAGGTTGAGATTCCATTAACTTTGATGATTGAGTTCATCATGATAATCTTGAATCTTTTCATACCTACACTAAAAGAAACTTAACTAAAATCTACCTTGAAGGATGTCATTTTAACTGTGAATGTAGATTCAACAGCAATGTATGTATTAATTGATGTGTTAAAATATGATGGGGAATACATTCTTACGTATAAGAATGAAATTTCTCTCGATTGACATGATTTTGTGTATTTTGGGTTGACATTAGGCATCAAATAACTTTAAATTACTCAAATACTATAAGGAGGTATGAACTTCCTAATAAACAAGAGGCTTAAAATGATTGGTGCATGATGGGTTGTGAAACCATTTTAAGGAACACCTTGAATGTTATTTTTTTCCCTGCTTTAACGTATGGTGAATCCATACTAGCATATATCTATGAAATATATGGGTGTGGGAATCCATACTAACATATATCTATGATCTAATGTATGGGTGGAAACCATACTAGCATATATCTACAGAAAATGTATGCGTGGAATCCATACTAGTATATATCTATGAGATAAGTAATGAGGTAAGGGTATGGGTGTGGAATCCAGCAAAATATATCTATGAGCTAAGTATCCTTTCTAGTTAGAATATTTTGATGGAATCTGATATTCATGATTAAGGAATGATTATGTGTATCAGTTAAATGGATAGAGATTTGTAAATACAAATTTGTTGAGCTAAATCCATTATTTTTATTACGTATGAAGATACTAAGATTAAAATAAACACCATTAGGTGGTTTAGAATGTTTGGAATAATTGACTTGATATATGGAAGTGTGAACTAATATCTATCCTCTAGTATTGTAATCCTTTTGTATATATTGAATTTAGTAGAACTAAAAATGTCTTTCAAATTCTTGAAATGTAGAAAAGATTATTGTGATAAGTTCATGAAATAACTTTTCTATTGGCTTAAGACAAATTAGGTCTAGGAAAGCCATAATAGTCTCTTTAATGATCTTATCGGTTGAATATTGGCTGTATCTATTTAACTAAATTAATTAGAGAAATTATGAGGATTGAACTCATGTATTTCTCTAAAACTATTGTTAGTTAGTATGATCACGCTAAAATTCAAATTATTTATAAATTGTGAAGAGAATAACATATTTAGAAGGTAAATATTTTATGTGGTGAGAACTTGTTTTATTTGAAATTAATGAAAAAAAAAAAACGATGTGATTAAATTAAAAGTTTAGTTGAGTTCTTGTTTTACAAGAATATGTGCTTAGGATATTTTTTTAGGGGAGAAATTGAAGGAGAGTGAGATCATGCGAGTTCCCGCATACATTCAAATATATTAATAATAAGCATAGGCTTACTTTGAAAACTATAATTGGGGCCTCAAATTCATGCAAATTTTGAATTATTAGAATCATTTCATGCTATGGGTGAGAAGTATTGATACCGTGATATGTCTAAGTATATTTTAATGGTCATGCAAGTTTATATTATGAAGGGTAATATGAGATCAAGTGTTAAACAACTCAATTTGAATAGAAGGAAATCACTTTTCAAGATGAAAAATCAGTATAATTGTGAAAAATATGGGGTATTTTTATGTTAATGAATCCTTAAAATTATGTTTCATTTGATAATAAGTGGATGACAAACAACATAGGAGCATTCATTTTTTTTTTTAAATAACAAATTTTATTATGGGTGAATTACAATACCCTTGGTTCCTAGATCAACAATCCATGAAAACTACATGAATGGTTTCAAAAGATGCATATTTTGTAATATGTAAAAGGTGTAGATATATGTTACACAAGTATATTTTCTAGAACTAGATAAATACTTTTCTCTCCATATTTCTTACTAATGCCAAGAGGACTTCTGGACCTGACTCAAGTTATAAGCCAACCATTGGGACACATCTGGTAGATTGATACAGGGAATTTCACAATTGTGAAATAATTTCATACTACCAACAATTTTACCATCCGAAATTTACATAACATGGACAAAAATATTTCTACATCATTAGAAAAGTAGCTAAAAATGCATTGAAACCAAACTAAGTGTACATACTAAGGAAATCAAGACGTTCTCCAACACCGAGAATCCTTCTCCTAATGGCTTCAATAAATATAAACACACAAAAAATAGATCTCAATATGAATACTTAGTTTGGCAAACTCACACTAACATAACTGATCCCAAGAGAAACCTGATTAATATATAAAATTTTAAAGTAACTTAAATACAACTTTCTCGGTGCAGGCATGTTTTTAAAAAAAAAAATAGATCAACAATCAATCCCGTAAGTAAGATTGATTTCCTACTAGAATGGATTGCATTTTGCTTTCAAATCTGTAGAAGAAGAAACGAACAAGTTTTTAAGAACTTATTCTCTTTGAAATCTGTATTTGCATACATTTAGCAACCTAAATCACAAAACAAATTATTCTAAATAAATATCAATTACCATCACACTCTACATTTCGGAAAATAATTTAAAATGAAACATAAAAACAAATTATATCAACATAGATTCATCTTAAACCTAGATTTGATAAGTAATTCTTTCATTAAAATTTATTATTTTTAGTAATTAAATAATATGAGGACTTTTCTAGGTCCAAGTCCAAGTGAATACCCCACCATCCATGCCGTACACCAAGTTTTAAAACATTGGTTAGAATAGTAGAATTCTCATTATGCAGTGTCCGTGTTAGTCACATTATGAAATCACTCAAACTTTAAATAAATTGTGTGTTGAACTGTGAATGTTTCACAATCCAAGTATACAAGGAAATTTTCAAGTTGTTCAATCCATTTATACATTCAAAAGTGCAATTACAAGTGTTATAGAATCATATAGATCCATCTTAACCATGATCAATCAAATGCCTATAGAGATCAAACTCTATTTTCTCATTCATACCATGAATTTTAGATTTCATCAATAAAACTTATAACTTGAATGGGGTGAACACGTGATGAGAACATTGGTTTTTCCATACTTGTGATTGCTTGAGGACACACATCATGGTTGAGTGGTTTACTTCTTCCCATTGGCATCTAAAAGTGAGCTATGACACCATCCATCTGACCAATATTTGTCTAATGACAATTCCAATGAGACCATCATAGTTAAGAACATTATTGGTTGTCACCGTGTCAAGTCATTTTGATACTAGATCATCTATACAACTATAATTTAAGTTCATATATATGCTAGATAATTGGTTCTCACTTATACTAATTATTTGTTGCTATCAATGCTCACATTGAAAGTCATTAGACCCCAAAGTGTCATTCATCGCCCAAGTAGGCCTTTGCGAACCATTCATTGTATTTAAACTCAACCCTTCACAATTTTCGCTTTTGTGTGACTATCTAAGGGAAGATGTAATGGTATCTCTTGGATATCATGTTAGAGACTCCATTTGAAGGTAGTTGGCTTATATATTAATGGCATGACAACATCACCGACATGGTTCCAAGCCCAAGGCAAATTTATTAACACACCTTATGATGCTTTCTCAATGGAATATGAGAATTTCCTCCATTATCATTTTATGGAAAATTTACTTTAAATTCGAGCTTATTTTTTGAGCCTAATGACTACAGGAATAAATATTTTAGGTGATCCAAAATTTTGTTGAAAATAACATGGGAATGCGGGCTTTAAACAATTGGTTAACAAAATATTTATATGGCAAAATCAACCTTACTTACAAAGGCTACCCACAATACTTTACAAATATTATTGTTAGTCCCTATATTACTAGTATAGTCCCTTATTGTTGTTAGTGTAACCTCTTATTGTTATTATTGTACCCTTTGTGACTCTATTGTTATTATTGTGCCCTTATTATTGTTAGGTCGGCTAGGATTACACTGTGGCCCCACCAGGGATTACATTGTGGCCCCATGGACCTGTATATATAGAAAGGACGTTTGTAATTGGAATCATCCAAGAATGTTTCATTCATGTACGTATTGGAGGTTGCCCCTCGAAGTGCTTATTTCTAAGGCGTTGATATATCTTTTCTTCTATTTTTGGAGTCAGTTTCCACAACATTTGGCACGTAGATTGGATTCTAGGTTTCGTCGTCCAAATAGGTCATCATGCCATTTTCGCTAATGTGACATGAAGGTTCGTAGCTGAAATTTTTAGAGTATGGCCGAAATCCTTATATGAACATCTTCAAAAATGTGTCAGTTTCACAATATTTTCAGTAGATAATAGATTTGTGGAAGCTAGGTTCTCATGTGCCTATCAATTTAACATAAACAAGTCATCACAAGACTTTTCACTATAAATATTTTTCTATGAAGGTCAGAATCTGAAATTTTTAGACATTGGAAGAACGCCTGAGAAAAATTATTAAATTTTCAGATCTTGCTCGCAATATTTTTTGAGATAAGGTCTGGGGAAGTAGGGACTTTTTAGCTCCCGAATTTCATCTCAAAGAGGTGATCATGAAAATTTTCATAACTACTTTGTTAACGGATTGGAATTTCGTAAAGTATCAAGGCAAATTAGAATGTGTTTTCCTATCTATCAATTTCCAAAGCTAAAGGAGGAAGAAGTGACATGTATGTCATACAAGTTCGCTTTCACCGAACTAGTCCAGATAATTAGGTCGCATAGTGATTGCAATAACTCTTGTCTTCAAGCAGAATCCAAACTATGGTCAGGTCAGGCATTCCGAGAAAGAGGATCTGCTACCTAGAGCACTAAATTTTAGATATTGAAGATCCAAAATCATAGAGATAATTCAGTTTCAATATTACAGCCCCTCGTGCTAAGAAAGGTGTGTATTTTTTTTCGAATTACATAGGTCTTGTTTGAAAATAGTTGGACTTATTCCAAGGGTACATTGAAGAATAGATATCAATATTGGGTTCTAAAATGGCTCCTAAAAGAAATCTAACACCCATTAAGCCTTCATATGTCTATTATGACTCATGAAGACGAAGAAACACAACATGAGATGTCAAAATTACAAGAGCAAGTACCAAAATTCGCTATCGCAAAGAGCAACAAAAAATGAAATGGAAGTTTTGAAGAAAGTTGAGGAAACTAAGATGGATGGTTTGGGAAAGGCATGGAAGCCAAGAGAATGGTTTGGAAGCTAATATGGAAGGAATGGAAGCTAAGATGGATGGCATGGAAGCTAAGATGGATGGCATGTGGAAGCTAAGATCGAACAAAAATGGAAAACATAAAAGTAAAACATCGAAGGTTTGACAAAGTTGATACAAGAAATTTTTCCTAATGGCGAAAAGTTAGTAGAGGAAACTATGATGAGAACAAAATAAATGTTAGTCATGATTTAATAAACCCAATGTTTAGACGGAAGAACCACCATGGTTCCAAAGATGTGATATGAGGAAGTTTGATCGCAAGGATCCCGTAACATGGATACTTCACAGATGGAGCAATATTTTGATCTCAATAATATGAAAACACACAAAAGGCAATGACACAAATTTTGTTATCAGGAAAAAAATAAATTTGTATGGTATCGATGGCTTTGCTCGTAAAAAAATAGTCACTTAAGTTAATTTTTAAGGAGGAAATGATAGCACATTGAGATACAAAGAAAGCAACACCTTGAAGCCAATTGATAAATTTCAAACAAAAGGGTTTAGTGGGGGAGCACATTGAGGACTTCCAAAAATTGAATATATGGTAACCGGAGCATTCCGTAGGAACACGGGATTGATCTCTTCATAGGTACTTTTAAAGGATAAATATCCGAAGGCGAGTTCGAGCTTTAAACTCGATTCATTGGAGAAGGAATTCAAAGTTGGCAAGAAAATTGAATGTAAAATTATGGCGTACAAGGAAGCCTACCACTCACTTATGGAAGAGGGAAGTGCTTCTACTCCTAGATATCCACAACCTACAAGGTTGAAACCACAACAATTAAAGAAAAAAAAAGCAAAAATGGCTGTTGGCGCTAGATAGAAGATACACTAAAGTTCATGTTGAGAAGAAATTGTCTTGCTAGATTGTGAAGAGGAAGAAGAAAATGAACAAGAAGAGGATATACACCTGTGAACCAACCCAAGAAGAGGAAGAAATGAGTCCAACCATATGTAATGAACTGGGTGGAATTACCACTCCTAAACCTCTCAAGATATAAGGACATATCAAGAATATAAAGGCAATAGTGTTGATTGATTCAGGTAGTAGCCATAATTTTATTCATTGTAAGGAATGTATGAATTGAATTGTTTCCTATACCCAAGACCCTCGAATGTCATGATGGTTGCAATGGCCGAACTATACCTTTGGAAAATGCCATAATATCAAGCTAACCATGGGGGAATATGTATTGAAGGTCCAATCTTTCCATTCCGATGGAAGTGTTGATAAGAAAATTAGGAGTACAATGGTTACAACAGATGGTAGCTTTTAATTTTTCAAGAACTTTTCTTGGAAATTTTTTTCAAGGAAAGGAAGTCGAATTACTTATGGTATGCAAGGGTGTGAATCCAAGAAATATAATGTTTCCAATGTAATGACAAAGCTTCTAAACAAATAAAAAGAGGCATAATTGCACAATAATGCTCACTATAGTTCCAACATCAAAATCATCTATTTCTCGCATCTCCAAAAGTCTTTGACAATCATTCCGTTGTTTTTTAAAACTCCCAAAGGACTTACCTATTTGTGATCATGATCATGATATTCATTTGATTCCGTGAAGGCTCCTCCAAACACGTCTATAGATATCCTTATGTCCAAGTAAAAGAGAGAAATTGGAACGTATGGTTTTAGAAATGTTAGAGGCGGGTATAATTCAACCTAGTCAAAGTTCTTTATTTTCTCCCGTAGTATTGGTACACAAGAAGGATGGATCATGGTACGTTTTTGGGATTATAGGGAGCTCAATGTTTCACCATTAAAGATAAATTTTCCTGATTCCCGTGATTGATGAATTATTGGATGAATTCATATGAAGCAATTCTATTTTACCAAGTTGATCTTCATTCGCAGTATCATCAAATTAGAATGAAGATCAAGATCTATTCCGAAAATAGCATTTTTTTGAACTCCATGAGGGTCATAATTTTTGGTCATGCCTTTTGGCTCACAATGCGCTCTACATTTCACAAGGATGAATTCCATTTTCAAAACCTTCCTTAGAAAATTTGTGCTAGTATTTTTGATGATATACTAATCTACAATAGGTCTTGAAGGTCATGTTCAATATGCTGGACAAGAGTGCTCAAACTATTGCAGGAGAAACTATTATATGTAAAAACATCCAAATATTTGTTTGGATTACAAAGAGGTGGAATATTTGGTCATATTGTATCTCACGAGGGTGCTGGGTAGACCCTAACAAAAATTAAAGTCATATTAAGAGGCAGAAGCAAGAACACCCTAATGGAATTAGTGGGTTGTTTTTTCCTTGTTTTGGCTTCTACCAAAAAATACAGTAGGAAGAAACAAACTCCGCAAATACAAGTAGGCAAGCAAAGAACTGTCAGAATCAAAGCCAAGGAAACAACAAGGTGACAAAATCACATATGGACAAAGGTATGATAAATCCCAAGTCCAATGTCATCGTAAGAAGTATGGCCATTATGCTAATGAATGTAGAAATAAATAGAGGATGGGTAATAGACTAAGTGCTAATTTAATAAGGAAATATCGCTCAAGAGAATTTGCTTTTAGATGTAATATTGCTAAAGAAAAAGTGAAGATATATGGTTTCTAGAGTCGGGATGGGCAACCATGACCTGGAACATTTCATATGATGATTGATGAAATGTGAAGTTCACACTCTGGGACAGACAGTAAGGTCTTTTTCATGGGAAAAAAGTAGAGTAAGTGTTTTGACAAAGAAAGGAGAAAGGGAGGATCCATATAAGATGTATACTTGGTGTAAAATGTATGAAGTGTAACCTTGAGCATTGGATAGCTCATTCCGTAAAGGCTAAAATGTATTATTTGAGGATGATGTATGTACCATCATGGATAAACCACCAAGAAAGTAGAGGATTGCACAAGTGAATATGACAAATGAATGTTTTCCCTCTCAAGATAAGAGCAGATTTGAAGAAAGGAGTTAAAATGGCAGCAAAGATAGAAGAGACATCTCAAAAAAGAGAAGAAAAGGATGAAAATGGTTATGGTATTTGGATTTGGACATCCCAACTTGGAAGTCCTAATTGGTTTACGTAAAAGGAATGGTGGTGTTGGACACATTGGGGATTGAAAAGCTTGAGCCTATGTGAAGGCTGCATCTTGGGAAAAAAACACAAAGAAAGCTTTCCATTAGGAAAGAGCATAAGGGAAAATATCCCTTAGAAATAGTCCCATTCGATTTTGTGACCGAATGCAAACACTATCATTAGCAGCAGCCATTATAAGGCCGAATTTTGTTGATGATTAAGCACAAGAAAACATGGGTTTCTATTTTTGAAGTTGAAGAGGAAGATGGAAAAATTATACCACTTTAAAGCTATTGTAGAGAATCAAAGTGGGCAGCATAATAAATTCTTAAGAACAAAGAGGAGGAGAATATATCTCCAACAATTTCTGCATTTTGGCAAGAGAATGTTGGAATACACAAGAAATTTATAGTTAAGCAGTATTAAGCACCAAAGAAATGAGCGTCTAAAGGGAAAATATAACCATCATGGACACATGGTAAGAAGTATGTCAAGGAAAAACATTTCAAAATGAATATTGGGTTGAAGTCAGAGCATTGTGAAATATAGGTTTTGAATAGATGCCTAACAAAGAGGTAATGAACAGAGTTTTTGAAGAAGAATGGAGTGGCATAAAAAAGTTTGTCACCCACATGAGAGTTTTTGGTTGTGTGGCTTATGCACACATTCCGCATCAATTAAGGAAGAAGTGAGGGTAAGGGGGAGATGCAAATATTTTTGGATAATGTTGAAGAATCCAAGGCATACAGATTGTATAACCTATGTACTCAAGAAATATGATAAGAAGAGATGTACAATTTATCAAGAAGAAGGGTGGGATGGAAGCATTGAGAAAACAAAGGAATGTAAAAGTTTTTTTTTTCTTCATGATGAGGATGAGGAAGAAATGGCTAAAAGGCATCCCTCAATAGCAAAAAGACAACCTCCACCAACACAATGATTATCAAGGACAATTGCATCTCCAAGTATTAGAATAATTTTGATAAGTGATGAAATGCTTCAATAACATCACAATGAGGATTTGAGTGCTTCACAAGCACAAGTTCAACAAGTGAAAGAGGAACCAAATTCAAAAGTTCCAATGAAATCTATGAGAAAGAAGAAGGTATGAAATCTTTATTTTTGTTATTGTCATGTAGAAGACCTATTCATTTTGAAGAAGATGTAAAAGATAAGAAATGGATAGATGCTTATGATGAAGAAATAAATTCCATAGAGAAAAATAAGACATGAATTAGTTGATTCCAAAAGGAAAAGAAGTGGATTGGAGTAAAATGGGTTTATAAACCAAAATCAATGTTGAAGGTATGATTGAAAGGCACAAGCCCACTTTGTCAAAGGCTACAAGAAGCAACAAGGAAGAGAGTATGAGGAAAATTTTGCACCGCTGCAAGAATGGAAACAATAAGAGCAATGTTGTCAATAGAAGAAGAACAGAGGGAATTTTACTAAACGGATGTGAAATCAGAATTCCCGAATGGAGTATTACGGAAGAGGTTTATGTTGAACAACCTCTCCGGGCTATGAGAAGGAAGTCCATGAGAACAAGGAAGTGCAAATTGGAAGAAATCTTTTTATGGGTTGGAACCAAGCACTAAGAGCATGGTAGTAGGATAAATGCCTATCTACTAGAAAATGGGTTTGAAATGTATGAGAACCTAATAAGTATACATCAAAAGAAAGATGGTAAGATTCTCATTGTTGTTTTGTATGTTGATGATGTTATATTCACAAAGTAATGATGCTTACCCTTATTGAGAGAACAATCATGAAAGATGAATTTGATAGACTGGTAAGGGATTGTTGAGATACTTATTAGGAATACAAGTAGGAGAAAAATGAAAATAAAATTTTTATTTCTTAAGAAAATATGGAAAAGAAGTTTTGGAAGATTTAACATGCAAGGATTGCAAGGCAAACAATTACCCTACAAGATGGATTGAACGTAGCAAAGAAGATAGCAACATGTATTTTGATCCAAGTTTGCTAAGAGCAGGAAGTAGCCTCATGTATTTGATTGCAACTATAATGGATATTATGCATGTCGTAATTTTAATTTAGATTTATGGAAAGGTCAAGTAGGCACACCGGCAAGTAGTAAAAAAAAATTCTGAGGTATGTGTAGAATGGAACAGAGGTATGGGTATTTTATACACCACTTTAGAAAATTTTGATTAATTGGCTATACTTAAAATGATTGACTGAAGTATAGATGATGTGTGAAAAGAACCTCTGGATACAGCTATATGGGATCAAGAGCTATCGGCATTCTGCCTAAGAAAACATCCAATTGTGGCATTATCAATAGCAAGGAGACAGTATATGGTAGCTACGGCAACATCATGTCAAGAAGTATGGATGAGGATATTGAGAATTTTGTATTAAATGTACAAGGCACAAAAATGGCCAGGATAATAGCTCAGCTATAGCTTTATCCAAGAATTCAAGGCTTCATAAGAGAAATCAAACACATTGATGCAAAGTATCACTACATCGGGAGTTAGTGAACAATGGAGAAATTATTTTTCAAAATCGGGCAAATGTAATATAGTTTGTCGACATATATTAACGAACCATTGGGTAGAAAATTTCTTTAACACCTAATAAAACTGTAAAATTCTTCAGATTATCCACACTATTGAAAATATTGGTCGAATGCTAATCCCAACGGGAATCCATCTTCAGATAAGATGAGAATGAAGAGTGAAAAAGAAGGATGCACAAGTTAAGTTATAATGGAGGTTGGTAGCCCTTCTTCAATCTAATTCAGGATTTTTCTTAGATAACAAATATCTTAACAATATTCCCTCCGTGTAGGGAAATAATTATGAAGTTTTTAGGTCGCTATTATCATTCAATAAAATTCTCCCGATTATCCACATTGAAAAGCATTGGTCGACGTTTCGAATCCTAACAAGAATCCATCTTCAGACAAGATGATAATGAAGAGTGAAAGAAGGATGGCATGATAAGGTTATAATGGGAGTTCGTAGCCCTTCTTTTCTTAATCTGCATTTCAGATAAAATAATTATCTTCCCCAATAATCCCCTCCTTGTAGTAGGAATAGTTATGGTTTTTAGGCTTCGTGGTTATCATTCATTATAAAATTCTCCATTATCCACAAGATTTTAAAAACATTGGTTTCAGCATTTCAAATCCCAACCCGAATCCATCTTTCAGACAATATGAGAATGAAGAGTGAATTAATTTTATTTTCACTTTAATTTAATTTTTGTTTTGGGCTGGTTTGGTTTTTTTGGAGTTCATCGGTGTTCTCCTAAAATTCCCTTGTGTCTTGTTTTTTTTTTCTCCACATAAAATGGGTTGGATATAATAGAAAAAATGGCAGAAGGGATTATTTTCTGTAATTTAAAATTAAGAATTTTCATACAAAATTGATTGTCTAGAGGGAGATTGTGGAATTAAACTAACAATTTTTAATTAAAATTTATAAATAGAAGGAAAATATCTAAAATAATTAGTGCTAATTATTCCTATGAGGCACAGAATAGATAATGGAAGGGTGTATTTTTAAGGCACTCTCTAGTGTTCAAGAACTTCCGTAGCAAAATCTAGTCATGATAAGAGCTAGTGTGGCTCAGCTTGCAGGATCCCTAGTGATTTAAATGGCTTAGATGCCCCTAGGTCTTGACATTGAAACTGTATGTTGAGTGTGAAGTCATCTCAAGATTACACTTAGCAAAACTGAAAATATTAGTGTTGAATTATAGAAATCTAATTCACTTTTTTAGATATCCTTAGATTTTAAATATTTAATCTAATTTTTATATTAAAAAATAAAATATTCAATCAATTAAAAAAATATTCTACATTATGTTTTGAACTTAAAACTATTTTTAAATTCTTATATTTCCTAATTTTTTTAATGGTCAAGCATTTGAAGGGTATTTCCAATTGTGTTCAATATTCACATATGTAGTAGAATGAAAAATGATTGAACCATAGAAGCACAAGAGGCCATGATTGCCGCATCTATGATAAACAATGTTATTAGAACATGCAAAGAGATCCGTCAATATTTTTCCTAAAAATGTTGGTACCTTTTTCTTTCTTGGATCTATTAAGCCATTTTTTTTACCAAATTGACATGACTTATTTGTTTGTTAGTTGTTTAACTCAATGGAATTAAAATGGCCCATCGCTCAACTGAATCGTACTAATTATCGTTTTGGGAAAACCAAATGACTCTCATTCTTCAAAATAAGGATATGTGGATGTATCTAGAAAACCTCTTCCTTAGCGAACAATGAAAAATTACCTCATAAGACTTAAAAGTGTTGAATCCTCCAAGATAATCACCCAAAATATTGAGCCAAATATGATTCATCATACAAAGAACAATAAAATGCAAAGGAAATCTCGTACATCTCAAGAATTTCATTGGAGATGTGAATACTACTCATATAAACAAAATCTCTCCAATCTCAAGATGTGGCGACTTTCAAAGCATTGAGTTTATTGTGATGTATAAAACTAGAGGATGAAATTATTAATAGAGGAAAGGAAAAATAAACGTGAATATGCAAGTATTTTTTTTAATCATGCCTCTTCGCATTCAAATCCTTTGTTATAATCTATAGTACTCTACTACTTTTGAAGGGATATATAAATTTTTCTTGAGGTAATTTTAGCTAATCATATATAACACAAAGTCACAAAGATGAATAAAGAATTGTGCCTTCTTTTAATTATCAAAATAACATAATGAAAACATAGAGAAAAATAACTAAATATGGATTAAATATACAAGGTTCCCCGATACAAACTTCTATAAACTTTCTATACGTCGTACTTTTTCATCGTTTCCTCTACTATATTATGTTCCATTGCACTTGCTTGGCTTGTAACATAAATCCACTCCATTAGTGAAAAGAAATTATGTCTCCTTTTGGATATGGTTTTTACTCCTTCTATTAGACTTAGGATAGGGTTTTGGATCTCTAAAATATTCATGGAAACTAACATGTGGCTAGGTCCACATATGAATAATAGAGCTAACATGGCTTCTACTTGGCCCTGTGATGGTTAAAGCAATAGTCACTCTTACAATATTATGTCTCCATTGCACTTTCTGGCTTGGAACAAAAATTCACTTAAAAGGAAAATAACTCCTATGTATCCTTGTGGATATGGCTTTGACTCTCTAGACTCTAGGATAGGGTTTTGGATCCTCTAAAATATTCATGGAAACTAAGGTGGTTGCCCACATGAATGTTTTCTAACACGGTTACTTGGTTCATTATTTAAGTTAAAGCAATATTCAACTTATCATAAACACTAATTCCTTATACATACTGTTTTATGTCTTCTTTAAAACATTCAAAAAGGCCAACATCATAAAAATGAGTATTGTGAGAGATAAGCACTTATGACCCAAATTAATAAACAAGATAAAGCTACACTTTATCATAGAGGCTCATTAAAATAAATGAAACCATTCCAACATGAGACTATATATATATCATAATAATGTATTACAAAATGGCGGACAAATCTTGGAATATCACCTGCACACATAACTTATAAAAAGGATTTTTAATACTATTGATACGGGCGGAATATTTATAAATCAACTATAAAAACCAAAAATTTCTTAAAAACATAGACAAGATGATAAAACAAAAGCCATAAAGGAATATCATTGAAGCGTGAATTGAGCTAACCCATATGGCGGTTTAAAAACGAAGGAAAAATCAAAGATATGAAGCTAAGAAAAAGAACAGTAATTTTTATGGCAAAGGATTTGGTTCAGAAACCAAATTCACGAGACTTGGAATTGACAATAAATCAAATTATGAAAAAGCGAGGAGTTTTTAATTAGACTCAGAAAAAAATTGGTAAATCGGTAAATACAATAAATATATATATATACATATATTGAATAAAATAAAAATGCATTTCTTCTTCAATAAACCCATTTCCAAACATTGTATATTATCAATAAAAGTCGAAAAAGTTTTCGTGAGGCCAATCTGTATATCAAGTATAAAATATATTTAGTATTGGAAAACATTAAAAAAAGTACAAATATTCAAACGAGACAAAGAACTTCCAAGTTTTGTCAAATAACACCGTGAACCTACTAAATTATTACTTGCGATTATAGTATCTTAATTCTATACTAGGTTGTTGATTGGTACGTTATACCCATTGGTAGTTCACTTATACATCAACGACAACAATGAATTTAAGGAACTGTTACATTATTATAGGTCCTTGTAAAGTTCCAACATTTTCTTAAAAAATTTTCTTTTTATTAAAAGGAGCAAAGAAATTTAGCATACTACATCAATTTTATTTTATTCAAAATGTTATTTTTAAAGGAAAATAACGTTCCTCGACTCATCAAGAAGTAGCCACAAATATGTACATATACCGTCCAAGTCAATAGCTACTGCCATGAGAACTGGGGAATGGTTTGTGTTTGATAAGGACCTGTGGTTCACTTACATATTCCTCATGGGGAAGGTTGGCATGGCTGGACCTAATGCATAAAAAACTAAGAAAGTAATGGAAGTCTAGTAAGATGAGTGAGCTGACCAACGCACCACTTAATACATGAATCCAACTGCCTAATACTATATATAAATCCAACCAGCAAAACCTATGATCACCTTGACGAATTATCGAAAATGGTTATGGTTTATCAAATCCGAAGAACGTAGTATGAAGAACACGACAATGGATTTGCTTATTCCATGACAGTTCTAGATAGTGGCAGGCGACAAGAACAACAAAGTGAACTCCAAGTGTTGGTAGCAGGAAGAAGAAGTGAAAGTCGTGAACCACAAAATAAAACCTGCGGCCTTTAACCCAGCAATCTAAGTCACTGTCGAACCCTTCACTTTAGCGCCAAAACTGTACCCAAACCCACATTTAACACCCGTCAAACTTGGTCAACACAATTTTCAATTAGATACCAAGATTCATATCAGTTCATTTAGTTGAAAAGTAGGACAGAATCATGAGTAGTCATGAGTAATTGGAGACTCCTGTAACATTGATGCAAACAGAGAAACATCTTTCCAAAGCTACAAAGTATGAGAGGGCATTGTGTTCAGGCCAAAAATTAATAAACCCCAACCATAAACCAAACAATACAATTAATTCTATAATATTCAAAATAAATTCCTAATGCTATTTTCTTTACCGATCATATGATCCCAATGTTATTTTTTTCACATAGGAATTAGACATTTATGAAATTATCAATATGCATATCACACCGAGGCATATATCCATCTTGTGTCCTAAAATGCAAATAACATGAAAAAAATAGAGCATAGCACTACAACTTCAATGATCTTTACCCCTACAATTACTCATTTTATCTCATTCATAATAAATAATATGCCAAAGAAAGACATATCATACATAGGCACTGGAGTTATTGAATAGAAGTGATAGAAACTTTATTATATGCAATTTATAGCTAAGTAAAGAATAAAATTTGTACTGTCAACTACCCAAAAATCATGATGATTATAAAGGACTTACCTCTCAAGTATGATAGCACTACGTAGCCAAAGATTCTTAAGGAAAATGGGGGATTCTTATATAGTAGTGACACATGGAAGTTATTAATTTTGTTTTTCCATTTTTTTCAATTTCTATTTAGTAAAACAGGTTGAAACTTTAGATATAACCTTTCACTTATTGGACACAAGTCTTATAGTGATATTTCCATTGTGCACATAGAAAGTAAAAAAAAAATCTCAAGTGCAAACCCTAGAGATCGATTAATTTTTGTAGTATCTAGAGGATTAAATAATAATAGTAGTAAAAAGGAAATAACTCCTAATTCTAGTAAAACTCCAACCCCGATGTAAAATGCATGTTTTCATGTTATATTTTTTTATAATTTCTCAAATAATTATTGCAATATTTTCTCATGTACTGTTCAATATTAGGGAAATAATAAGGAGTCACATAAATTTAGACCCAAATTTGGAGTTGCTGGTCGTAAATCCATACATATTCAAGGATCGCTAGGATGAAATGTTATCCTGCTCCACTCAACTTCAATATTATCCTTACCTCAATTCACAAAAGAAGAATATGAGAGGGATCATGAGATTCATTTGAGGCTTCCCAGAGTCTTCAAATGCTTCAACTAACAAATAACATGAATGATGAATAATTCATTTAAGGGAATCTTTGGGAAAAAATAGAAGTAATAGTTAAACAATGAAAAATGTTACATTTGAAATGGTTTCTAATTGTGTCACAGGTTTCTTCCAACATAGAGAAACAATGATCCAAGTCATATTGTCAAAGACTACCAATTAATCAAGAAAATCACTCAAATCCAAAGTTTCAAGTCACTTAATTCAACCCATATAGGGAATGGAATGAAAACAAATAAAGAAAAATATGTTTTCTAACTACTACATCAAATAGTCATTACTTCAAAGATACAACTCAATTAAATGTGTTGAATCAACATGTCTTACCGTGTAAGTTCCTTTTGAGGGTCAGTTTGGAATCATGCTTGCAATGTATTTCTATTTTGTACATTTGAATTCTAAGTGTGTTTGTGTGAGATGTTATTGCTTTTCCATATGCGGTAAAAAATGCTTTACTAGGAGCATAGGGACAATTTGTCTACTAACATTGATCATGCTTTTGTGTACTTTTTTGCTTAATGTGTGGTGCATAAGCATAGTTGGGTTTACCACTTCATGTATCAATACATAAGGTATTATATTTGAGTTCATAATGATTTATCTATTTTTCTCTCGTGGACCTATTAGTTATTTGCCTCTTTCTCCACTCTTCCCCACCTACAAATGAACTAGATTTAAATTAATATGTGTATATTTTAGCTCATTGTGAAGGAATACAAGGATTTTTATGGAAATTCGGATGGCTCACTAAGTATTGAGAGTAGATAACATTTGGAGGGAGCCTAACATCAGCCTCTTGGAAAGGAGGATCATGATAGTATTTTGGAGGATAATGGGTGAGAGATTTTATCAAAAACACACCCACCACCAGAAGATCCCCCAATGTTGGCCCAACATAATAAGAATATACCCAGTAATTGATACAAATTTGATAAAATCCAAATTGATAAATATATTATTTTACTTTAGTAATTTTAAAATGTTTTGGATTCAATTTCAAATTGCAGACTTTGTTATGTATTGCGTATTTGATTTCAAAATCAAAATATGATGAGTATGGCTTCAATTATTCACACAAAGTGCTTCTAGAATTTTGACAAGCTTGTACTTCTATTCAGGAGGAAAACCGGATGCAAATGGAAGTTTTAGGTTCGATGGAGGAATAACATTGCAAGAGAGGATTTCGTGTTTATTTATGCATTAACTTTCTTTGAGCTAGTTTTGTGCTTGGGTTTTTCATCAGGTTATATTCATGAAATAATTTGAGTCTCTCACAAGGATTGCATTGGAATCCTTACATTGGCCAAATTCAAGTTCTTTTAGTATTTTCCAACTTACTTGGCTTGATTCATCTTGGGTTTTCTTACATATATTCACAATGGGGGTGATTTCAAAATATTTAGCATGTGTGAAATGTCTCAGATGATTGTGATCAGCTGGAAAGAGGATAAGTTGTTACCATGTTGTTGAAAACTTGTTTCGCGCTTATTTTTGACTTATTTGTACAATTGTAGCTTTGAACACATTATTTACTTCTCACATCCCAATATTCCAAAAATTACTTCTCAAACTCTATTTAATCAAATAAAATGCATCTCCCGTATAAATGTTAATAGTCATTATCCTCAATTCATTTTTTATCACTTTGAACATTGCACAAAAAACTTAATGAAAAAATGGGTCATTTGTGATACATCTTAATAGAAGAAGAAATGGATAATAGTCATAAAATAAAATTAAAATTAATAGGATCTTAGAATCATTGAAAAATAGACACACCTATACTAAATCTAACAAAATCTTTGATAGAGATCGTAAATAAGTAATCTTTCTTCCACTATAATTTCTATTTCATTTGCAGCTTACTGTCATTAACGTGAAATAACATCGTGATTACCAATAGATCTTCCCACATCATGTGTTATTCTAAGGAGCTTCCCAAAGAGCAGAATATATCTAGGATTGATGCATTGCAAGAGAGTATTTTGGTGGACAGTTGAAGTTGAACACAGCGCCTCTTTTAATTTCAAGAGATGTACATGTTTCAGGATGGATTAATAGCTTTCATTGAACCATTGGTTATGTACGAAGCACCTATAAGAAGAGTTATATCACCATCAAAAGGAGAAGGAATGAAAACATGGCCCCGCTAGCTACATTTATTCCTCCAAATCCCCACAAATTCTTGTAGATACAATGATGGAAACTAATATAGCTACCTATCTCATGTTCTTCACTTGGAACTTGTAAGCATAAAGTTATTTCATTATGGTGTGTTTGTGCTAGCACTTACCATGAATTTGTCCATTATCCGGTGGTCCGTGGATCTTATATAATAGCTGGCCTCACTAGGGAATGTACATGTACTATTTGATGTTATACACAAAAAGTGTAGTTTGCAAGGTAAATTGGTTTTATGTACTTTTAACAAATAATCTATTTAATGATAGACCATAAGAAGGGCCATCCCAAATCTAAACTTGTAATAGTTAAAATTGTTAGGAATGATCATCTTATACATAAAAAAATTTAGTAATATCAAGAAATCACCTACGGGTACATTTTAGTTTCATTGTTCAGAAAGTAGATTAAAGCTACCCCATGGGTAAGTCTACCGATGATAATGATGAAATCGGGGTAAGTTTATAGATCCGGTATATTCTCGCAAAGTCTACCATTTACGTATCTATACGCTAGTTTGTCTTGTAAAAGCACAGAGATACGCGGGTTCTCTTAATAAAAAGCGTGTATGGAAGAAGCCAAGCATATTTACACATATTACTCGTGATTTCTGTTTTCTCTCAAGTGGCCGGGCTAATGTAGTCTTCGTGAAGTTCTAGGTTAATTAAATATGGATTATGTTGCTGATTTGATAATCAACAAATCTAATCACCGATTGAGAAAACATGATGAAGGATGAGTGACTATCTAAAACAGTTCTTCATTGGCGGATATATTGTCTAAATTAAAAGTTTCAGATCTCGAATATGAGTCTAAACAGACATGAAAGAAAGCATACACTAGTTGGTGAAAAAATAAAAGTGTGTGTATACGCGGAAACCGTGAAGAAAAAAGTCGCTATTATTTCAAGAATATAAAACTACCAAGCACTAAAGCATACGTAGTTGGTGTAAGAAAGACACGTATATATGTGGGTTACATAAAGAAAAATAGTGTATGGTATTTGATCTAATGTATAGTTCAAGGATGAATATGTATATGATTATCTACTCGAATTCCGGGTTATTTTTGATATTCGTTATAGTGGTCTTAATGTTTCGATTAAAGTTTTTGGGCAGAGTATGTCAGCATGTTAAGGGGTTGTGTTGAAGCTTTAGATTCAAAGAGTGAAATTGAGGAAACGGGTTCCGTAGTGGTCCCAGGCTGGGAAGCTCATATGGAACAGAAAATTTCAGCCGTAGAAGCCGGTGTTCAAATCAGTGGGGGTCGAAGCTCCCCTTCCGTGGAGAGGCCGGTAAACGAGACTGTGAGTTGGAGCTCCTTCCAGCTTGCAAACAAAACGATAGGCTGTTGCGTGCCTTCGCAGGAAGTTCGGCGTACTAGTATAAGTCCGCATCATTACAATGTTGTAAAAGGTTTTCATATAATAAATATTGAAGATAAAGAGATGACAAAGGTAGTTAGGTTTTCTCCCTAATTCAATATTGGTGTTCATGTGTGTGCATTATACCGTTGATTAATGCTCATAATCATCGATTATCTAGCCTTATTTGTAAATCGATAAACTATGAAAATATTACAGAAATCTCTTTCTAAATCTCGAGAGGTAACCGCATACGTCATTCTCTTCTATATTTCTGCGTGCATATGCTAGTTCGGCCCATAAAAACCGAGTATGGAACCGTTTGAAGAAAAGGGGTAAATTAATTTTATAAACCCCAACACCGATTCACCCCCCGGTACACTAATATAATTCATGTTTTATTAAAACCGCAAGCTCCTCCAAAGTTGTCCAAAACGAAAAAGAAGATTTTTAAAATGACATCTTTGAAATATTGGCTTAGATGTTAATTTCATTTTTGGAAAAATCATGAAGGAATCTTTGTTGAATTGTCTATTGATGAAACCGATAAAGTTCTTAATGAATTCTGCGTGTGGGATTGGGGGAGTACATCTCACCGGAAATCAATCGTACGAAATCTTAAGGGTCAAGCTTATCGACAACTTTATTTTCCGATGTTAAGAAATTTGTAACAACTTGTCATAAATGTCGTATATTTGAGGGTAAAAGAAAGTTGTTACCTTTGCCTTTAAACCACTTCTGGCGTAAAAAAGACTTTTCAACAATGTGGATTAGATTTTTATTGAGAAATTCATCCCCCCTTTTTTATTCAAAGCGAATACGTATGGATTTTAACTTCACACACTACTTCACCAAATGGATTGAAGCTATCCTATGCGACAAAGCAATGATTCTGGATCATAGGTTTTTTAGAAACCAACAGTGCCTCAAGATTTGGCTGTCCAAAAAGATTATAACAGACAATGCTACAGCATTTGTCAAAGAAAATGATTATTTTCTCGTAGTAAATATCATATTACTTAGGCCATTCAATGTGCCTTATTACCCTCGTGTAATGGACTAGCAGAATCCTCCCAATAAAGCCTTATCAATATCATCAAAAAGTTATTGGAAGAAACAAAAAGAATCGGGCACAACAAACCCACCACCCACTAAAGGGACAGACTTCACACCTAAGAAATCACTGGGACCAGTCCATAAGGAGTTATTTTATGGCCTTGAAGCAAGATTCCCATCATCTTTAGGAATTCTCATGGTGAAATTACCTCAGGAGGCTCAAGCGGAGCAATGACATTCAAAGAAGAATTAATCAACAATCCACCTACAAAACCAGTGAAGAGTGTATACCAAAGATCACAAGTTTGCAGGAAAAAGCTAAAGAAAATGTTTGATAAAAGGACTAAAGTATGATTTCAACTAGATAAACCTGAAGATGGGATTCTAGAAGAGAAGAAAGGGAAACATGGAAAATTTGATTTTTGTGGAAAGGGCCTTACATTGTTCATGCCTTGCAGTGGAAACAATACATACTTTTTGAAAGATATGGACAATTCAAAGAATTTGAAGAAGGACCCGTCAATGGTCGAATGATCAAGCATTATTTTGATCCCATTTACCAGAATGTTTTGATTTTTTCTAACTTGTACATAATATATCCTTTTTTTAATGCATGGATTACGATACTTTGAATTTGAAGTTCAAGTGAAGGCCCTGCTTCAAAGTTTCACTATAATATGTAAATAAAAGCTACCAGGAGAAGGAGATTACATAATTCAGTTTGAAGACATGTTTAGGTATCCGACTCATCGTTCTTGACTTTTCACAAGGAAAGTCATCCCAAGTGGGAGCTAGTGTTGCCCCTATACTGTTTCATTTTTCAGATTGTCTTGATTGAACTATGGAATATGTTCAAACCTTCTTTTCTAAAGAAAGGTGTTCCATATTCTTGAAGAAACCAAAAAATCAAAAAATTTAAAAATGTAAAGAGGGTATACTCCAAAAGAAAATCAAAGGGTAAGAAAAATAAAAATGGTCAAAAAAAGGAAAGAAATGAACCCCAAGCAAAAAATAGACCAAGGAAAGTGTGCAAATCCAAATGCCACTAATACTTATTTCTATAATAAAGCAATTGTGTGCAAACTTTATCAAATCTTTGTTACAATTCATGAATAGTCAAATCAAGGTAAACTTGACTTATTCATATTTCAATTCTGCGTTATAGAATAGAGAATAACATTCCACTAAACATTTAATCTTGGCAGATAAGCAGATGTAGAGTTATTAAAAAGGTGCCAGCTTAATCTGAGTTCCTGGATGGCTGAAGGGTAGAAATAGATAGATTTACTGTAAAGAGAAAAGATTGATAAGGGTTTGCAAGTCTAAATGCACCCTAATAAAGAAGAGAAAATTGTAGTAGTAGATAGGGTAGGCAGATGGTTGCAAAGTTTTATCCGATGAATGATGTCACATGTTTTTTGATCCTTTACTTTCACTGGCTGAAGCAGAGCTAATCGGAAAAAATCACAGCAAGCAAAATCAAAAAAAAAAAAAAAAAAAAAAAATGTATTAACTTCCCCCATCATTTTCCTTAAAGTTTTACTAATTTCCCTAAAGTACCAGGGAGTACTTGGAGATCAAAAGGCTCAAGGCATTTCTGACTTTTGGAGGGACCGGACCCTCGCCTAATGATCAAAAGACCTAAGTACTTGAGATAATTCATCATTATAATCATCTTCCTTTAATCCCTTCTCAAGTAAAATGCTATTTTACTTCTAAGGAAATCATGCAAAATTCCATAAAAATCCCCCAAGATAAAATTTATTATTCTAAGTTTAAGTGTTGAAGATAAGATATCAGCACTTACTTTAAGTTGTCACTTTCCTAGATGTAAAGTATTTTGAGTTCCCTTTTATTGTCATATTAATGTTTAACTTATTTACTAAATCCCTAGTGAAATGCCTTATCCTAAGTATATAACTCTTTTTTTTATAAATATCCCAAAACCTCTATTATGTTTTAACCAAAGTATTTACTTCCCAAATATCTAATAAAAACCCGCTTCTATACGCCCTTGGTTAAATATACCTTTATATTATAGTCCCGCCCCTTATGGTAGTTAAATAATGTTTATTTATTACCATATAATAAAAATAAAATAAAAATATACGAAATAACGTTTAAATACATGATTTATGTGTTTAACACAAAAATATAAATAAACCCGAAGTTTTATTTTCAAAACTGTAAAGTTTTGAAGAGTCCCCATGCCACCGTGGCTCATCCACCTCGCATTCCACCCGACATTTCAAACACAATTAAAAACCCGCGCGCACAATTTCATTCTCGACCCTTTATAACCATGGAATTAGTTAATTATCTGAATTAATTAAGCAACTACTTCCGCCTATTAGACGCCTCTCGGATGATTAATAAAGTTAATAATCGCTTAAAACTCACGTCAGTCTGCGCACAACTATCCCACCATCTCTCCGTTCTTCAACCGTCGGATCGCTCCTTACGTATCTACGGCTAACACTTATTTCGCTATCTGCCCCGGTGTCGCACATTAACGCGCGGGGATTGGTGGTATTTGACCGCCCTCCGTCCACGTGTCGTGACTCTAATGGAATCGCTGCCCGCTCATCTAATACTACTTGTCCATAAGCGTGCAAGTGTGGATTACCGCTACCGTCATGCTACCGCCCGGCCTCCCGCCTAATGCCACCGTACTAGTATGACATCACTCGAAAAACTAAAATCCTTTTACTTGTAAATAAAACCAATTTTCGTGTTTTTCCGTTATTTTCGGGTATTGAAAAACGACCCGCGCTTCGCTACGGTATTTTCAAATTATCGAAATCTATCACATTCATTTCGGTTCAAGATTCCGTCGTTAATTCGTGTTCAAGTACCCTCCTCGTCATCGCTCGAGCATCATTAAAAAGTTAGCTTTTCCTCTAAGAATGTATTTATCTTATAGCGCTCGAAACTCCAAAAGAAAGTCCGTTTTCTCTCGTTTTTCACCGAATCGTATCAAATTGTCATCGAGATCATTTTCGAGACATCGACCGTGAATTGTTCCCTGAAAACTACAATTGTGCCAATTTTTAGTAACATCAAAATTCACGCCCTACTTCGTGAAGAAAACCAGAACTCGTTGAATCCACAAGAACCAAAATGGAGTTCCCGACAACTTTGAACGTAACTCCACCGAATGCCCTCACCGAGAGTTAGAATATTTGCTCTTAGTAGACAAAGAATTTGGGGACAAAGACTCTGTATTTGATGAAAGTCCTTTCCGGGTTATTGTCACGCAGTACTAGCAATTTCGAAGGCAAGATCTCATTTGGTTGTGGAATCCAATCTCCCGCATATCTCATCCCCTTACTATTTATTTCGTAAATCATCCACTATTATCATTCAAACTATGATCCCACTCAAAGGGTTGTAATAGCCCTCGATCGTAGCAGCAGCCATTACTCCGAGGTTATCAATGCAATGCCACACATTGAACCGTACCAAGAACTACAACGTTGTTCATAAAGGAATTGATTGAGAACCAGGCAATTAACCCTGCAAAAGCTAAAATCCATGTGCCGAATTTCATGTTGCCCTAACATCAACCTAAGGGGCCTCTCCTATGGTTTTTATTATTTCAATAAATTGGGAAGACCTAATTACAAATATGATATCTTGTCTTGGGATTCAAGGTCACTGGGAATATGTGGATGAAATAACACCGGGTTTTACTTATCTATCTTTACTCCCCGGGGCAAAATTAAGTTAAATATGACTTTGCCTCTTTCATAGCCAATAAGATCCATGATCAGTTCATGAGGCCAGATGATGAGAAAACATTCCTCATTATTTATCATCTCATTATCTTTCTCATCAATGTAAAAGCCTTTCCTTGTTAAAAGCTTGGATGCTAAGGGAAAATGCACATCGCTATATTTTGGTTCCCATAATTCATTCTTCCTTCATTCTCCCTATTCCTACATCGATTTCATTGACGGCGAGAGACCCCGCAACAACCTTGTTGACAAAAGGAATTTCCCCCCCCAAGTGCCCGGTGAATGAAATAAAGAAGACCTTGCAGCCTTTCAAGAATTATAAAGTTGTAGATTGGTATTTATATCAAAACCATAATAAATATCGAATTTATGTGATGTGAATTACATCCATTCAAGTTACCAAGATATTTTCCCATGAGGATTTTTGCCTTGGAATATTTCAGTGAATGAATAATTTGGATGTGATCCATTTTTTGTAGTGAAGAAGAAAGTCCACCAAGGATCAAAACGTCAATTAGGTCCTTCTATCCTAACCCTAGGGAGTGGCCGAGACAGACAAGGTAAAATATATTACAAAGCAAGTTCCAAATAACTTTTCGTTGGGTTCCTTATGACCCATTTGGTTTTATTTGTGAAAAGAGATTAAAGAATAAATCATCCCTTATATACACCACAAGATTCCCGAACTAGAACAATATGCCAATCAAGATGAATGGGTTGAAGGAACACTTGCTGAGGAAGAAAGTGAAGTTGACAAATGAACAAAATTTGAAAGATCTCTGAAGAAGTATGACCTAGAATCTTGTAGTCAAGTGCAAAAATTTTACATTGGCACTTCTTCGCAACAAATTTACGTATGACATTACAGAAAGCAACATTAGTTGCGTTATAACTAAAAGGCAAGGGGAAAGGGAATCATGAAATTCGAAAGTCATTGAAACTTTGGTCGCAAGGAAAGAAACCACAACCCCCAAAGTAATTCGAACAAACCAAGCTCGACTCCAAGAAGCATCCCCGAGCCAGAATTACAACCCATCCAATATGGAGATAGGAAAGAAAAGGAAGGTTCGGCATACTACTCCTCTAAAGAGCCTCGTGAATACATCAAGCCAAAAAACATAAATCAGATCCACTTCCAGAGTGTGGAAATCATAGATGAAGTGTTTGATGATGGAAGGGAGCATACCAACTAACCGGTACGCTTAGTGAAACAAACATGTGATAGAAAGGAAAAGCTTTACAAAAGCAATTGAGTACCGAGGTATCCTTCGTACCACCAAACAAGATAAAGGTGGGATATAAAAAGAACCTTCATTAATATAAAGGCCAAGAATGATCCATTAAGAATGAAGGTATATGATCAATATATGAAAATGGCTCCCCATACCGATAATGTCGCATTTGACATTTCACAGAAATGATGAGCCACTTCAAGTCAAAGGTGCCAAACCCAAGTGTCAAGAAATTTATTATATTAGAACAAATTTTTTCAGATATCTATCCTTTAGGACCTCGCAGAGTTGTACAAAACAACCGGGGAAATGGTATTCCACTCGACTAATAAGGCCATGGCAGCCCTAACGCCTGCAAGATTTCAACAACACAAGTGCCCACTGGCAAATTGAGAAGGCCTTCGTGACAAAGAAAATAGAATAAAGTCTCTAGAATACATAATCATTGGTTTGGGCTGGCCAAACTCCCAAAGACATTAAAATTATTGATAGCATTAATAAAGAAGAAAGATGATGACATAGTCGCATTGAGCAACAAAATTAAGTACCTCAAGGCATCCCTGCACTCAAGAAGTTCGAAGGGGACTTCCACAGAAGAAATAATGGAGTTGCTCCTAAATATGACCGAGCGACTAAGTGAACAGTAGAAGGAATTGGAACAAGTTTGGCAGAATGTAGTTATCAAAGTGCATATCAACCATAGCATTACAACAACAAAGTCAGCTAACACAAGAACAAAATACCTTCTGCTTTAAGTTCGATGAATTGATAAAGCAAATGGAAAGTTTACAACTAAGGGCTGCTGTAATCTCAAATACAAAATTGCAATTAGTAAAATTGGAAGAGAAATATGATACATCTAAAAAGACAGCTTGCCGATAACAATTGTGGAAATAAGTATTTAAAAATTAACTAAAGCCAAGACCTTTCATTGGAAAAGCTCTTAAAGGAAATAAATGAAATTATTTGGGGTAATATCATTGAGTTAATAAAGGGTATTTGGGTTCTTCATTCAAGCTATTTTTGAACAAAATGATTTGGTTAAATAGCCTAAGAAGAAATATACGTGACAAGAAATGAATTAAGAGGTGCCCTGAAAGGTGCCAATTTTATTCAATTTTTGAATACCCGGACAAAGCAAAATTGTAGTATTAGGGATTGAGGACAGACCTGCATGCTTGGAAATAAAGAGAGTTTACCCAAAGAACTTTCATGCAGAATTTAGAAAGGAAGTGCTCGATATTTTGCTGATATCAACATTTCTCAAGAGAAATTTCAAGCTTTGTTGGGATTAAGCACAAGTCCCATGCTCGCAGGATCAAATAATGGACTTGGAAACCTATAAAAGAAAATAAATACTCATGCTCAAACATGTACCGTCATTCTACTATTTTACTCGCAGTCAACATTACCAACAAAACATTTATGATAGAGTGAGGAATTTATTTGTCCGGAACATGAAATAAAGTATCTCTGCTTCCCTAATGAGCCCACCTTTACAAAATTAATCGGCTAAGATGAGACATTGAGAAACCAAAAGAACTATGATACCGTATGATCAATGGTGGAAAGAATTATTGGAAATTCTATAAATTTATCTTCGTGATGAGAATTTATCTTTACTATCGTGTAAAAGGATAAAAATGAGTACAGATGAAAAGAGTATCAAGCATGCAGTTGAAGAGTCCAGAAGACAAAGAGTATCACGGCATAAATAAATTACTCCCAAAAGATGATTGAGCCTTTTCCGCACTTACCCAAAGACATCAAAGAAAATAAGGAACAGCACATCATCGGGGCCATCTATTATTCTATCCATCAGACCATTTATTCCCCGTTTATTTGTAAATTACTCTTAGTCACCCTAGATTATTGGCTATGTTAGGTGTGAGATTTTTTCAAGTTTTTCTTAGATAAATAAACCTCAAAGGAAGTATTAGAGGGTGGATTCTATTACTTTGCCGTAACATTGAGATTTTCGGAATAAAAGCATTTTGGAGAAATTTATTCGTGGCTTTCATCGGGATGACGATTTAAAGCATAGGACTTTACAGGATTCATGTGTTGACCAGCTCAATAAGTTTTTCTTTCCCTTATGTCTTAAAGTTTTATATCAGTTTATAATATCATTATGTCCATTTCTGAATAATTTACATAAAGGATTGAATCATAATTTACTTAATTGTACTTCCGATTTCGCATGTGATTGCTCTAATTGTTTTCCTCTAAATTGGCTATAAGCATGAATTCTTAAATGATCTTTCTTTGCTAATTTAAACATTGTTGATTACTATAATAAAGAAATCTTCATTTCTCTTTGTTTGTAGTCATCTCATTTCTTTCTTTTGAACATGGTGAAAGATTCTTAGCTGCCTTTCATCCCTTCAAAATCATCCCATCCACTTTAAATTTTAAGGATTATTCTTTGTCTAGCTACCTTGCCCTGTAAATCCATCTTGTGTGTAGAATAAAAATTTAGTAAAGCCATCCTTTGACCCCATAGCCCAATGGACTGAAAACTTTTAACCTTGCCCTTAGTTTGTGGATTCCACCATTTCTCAAACAAACTCTTGGATCTATAACTAGCCTAAAACCTTCTAAGAACAAAGATAAATTATAAAGAGAGAGCCCTCTCTGGATGCAGATTGGCTAGATTCTGCATCTGAAGGTTGGTTTGTGGTTACCTCAGGTATACTTTCCTCTTACACAACTTCTAGGAAAACCTAAGTGATAACAAATATAACAAGGTTTAAAATTCTATATCCAAAATGGAATTTCTAGATTAAAGTTCAGAAAATATAGAAAATGCAGTGTGATAATGCATTATAGTCAGGGAAAATTTTAGGGGCTAATATTCGCAGGTGGGCTAATTTTCTATACTTTTTTCCATAAAATAATTTCACCTATTTCCACTTTTCTAAAAATAATTCGCTCAAGTTTTATAGTATGAAATTATTTTAACTTAAAAATTTCCAATATTTTATATAAACTAATATAATATAATCAAAATTTTATATATTTTTACAAAAATATCATCAAACATTTTACAATTTTTCTATTATAGATTATTAAGATTTGCCAATTTTTCTAAAATTTCAAATAGATATCCATCCTTAAAATATTCCCTGATTATAGTTACATGTTAGGTCCCTATATTACTAGTTTTGTTCGTTATTGTTATTAGTGTAGCCCCCTTATTATTATTGTTCTACCCCTGTAACTCCAATATTTTTATTATTGTGCCCTTACATTGTTATCGTTAGGCCAGCTAGGATTATATTGTGGACCCATGGACTCCTCTATATAGAAGGAGGTTTTCGTCATTTGTATCATCCAAGAATTGTTCATTTATGTAACAGATTGGAGGTTAATCCCTCAAAGTGGCTGATTTATAAGGCGTTGATCTCTCTTTTCTTCTATCTTTGGAGTTGGTTTCATAACATTTGGTATCAGAGCTTTGGATTCTAGGGTTTCCTTGCTCCAAACAAGTCATCATGGAATTTTCGCAATAATTTTTTTTCTACGAAGGTTAAAATGCTGAAACATTTATAGCACAAAGAAAAAATCCTGAGGAACCTCCTGTAACAATTTCAGATCTTGGTTGAAAATAGTTTCAGAGATATGATTTGGGGAAGTTAGGGCTTTTTCAGGCTCTCGAATTTCAACTAAAACAGGTCATCGTGGAATTTTCGCTATAAATTTTTGTATACAAAGTTTCAGATGCTGAAATTTTTACAGTGTGAAGCCGAAATCCTAAGGAACCTCTTCTAAAAATTTCAGATCTTGGTTCACAAATTTTTTTGAGATATGATTTTTGGAAGTTAGGATTGTTTCAGGCTCCCGAATTTCATCTCAAAGAGGTGACCGTGGAAAAAACATCATAACTCTCTCTCCAAGTGTCGGATTTGGATTCTGTAAAAATTTCTTGGAATCAAATTGACTTTAGTTTTTGGTATATCAATTTTAGAGCAGAAGGAGGAAATAGTGACACGTGGCAAGTCGTAACATTTCTCTCTACTGAACTAGTCCATAATTAGGTCATCGTGGGAGATTGGGCATAACTTTGTCTTGAAGAATCCAAATCAGGTTAGACCTGTGGCATTCAAAAGAAGATTCAGAGGGCTAATTCAAGGCTGAATTATTGATATTTAATATCTGAAATCACAGAGATAATTCAGTTTTGATATTGAGCTCCTCAAAAGAAAGAAAAAGGTGTGTATTTTTCCGAATTACATAAGTCTCATTTGAAAAAAAAAATAGTTTGAATTTATTCCATGGGAATATTAAAGAATAGATATAATTATTGGGTTCTAAAATTCCCCCTAAAAAGAATTCAACACCCATTAAGCCTTCAGAATTCTCTACTATTAACCATGAAGACGAAGAAACACAACACGAGATATCAAAACTACAATAGCAAGTGCACCAAATTTCGCTATCACAAAGAGCAAAAAAAAATGAAACAGAAGTTTTGAAGAAAGGCGTGGAAACTAAGATGGATGGCTTGAATAAAGACATGAAAGCTAAGATGAATGGTTTGGAAGCTAAGATGGATGGCATGGAAGTGGGCATGGAAGCTAATATAGATGGCATGGAAGCTAAGATGGATGACATGAAAGCTAGGATCGATGAAAAAATGAAAGACAACATGGAAAACATGAAGAATGATTTGGAAAAGATGATAAAAGAAATGTTTCCTAATGGCGAAAAGATAGTAGAGGAAACTCATGATGAGAACAAAATAAATGTTAATCGTGATTTCATAAAATCTAATGTTGGATGTAAGAACCACAATATTCCAAAGATGGATATGAGGAAGTTTGATGGCAAGGATTTCGTAACATGGATACTACAGATGGAGCAATATTCTGATCTCAATAATGTGAAAAACACACAACAGGTACGCATTGAAACTTTACATTTAGAACAAAATACATTTGTATGGTTTCGATGGCTTTGATCTCATAAAAAAATTGTCACTTGGTCAATTTTTACGAAGGAAATGATAGCACACTATGAGGATACAAAAAGCAACACCTTCTTTAGCCAATTGATAAATATCAAACAAAAGGGTTCAATGGTGGAGCACATTGAGGACTTCCAAAAATTGAATATAAGGGTAACTGATATTCCAGAGGAACACAAGATTGGTGTCTTCATAGGACTTTAAATGATAACATCCAACATGAAGTTCGTGTTTGGGAACCTGGTTCATTAGAAAAGGCATTCAAGTTGGCAAGAAAAATTGAATGTAAAATTATGGCAACAAGGAAGCCTACCACTCACATATATAAATATGGAAGTGTTACTACTCCTAGACTTCCACAACCTACAAGGTTGACACCACAACAATTGGAAGGAAAAGGAGCAAAAGGGCTTTGCCAAAGTTGTGATAGAAAATACACTAAAGGTCATATGTGTTCTGAGAAGAAACTATTTTACATAGATTGTGAAGAGGAAGAAGAAAATGAACAAGAATCTTCAAAAGAAGAGGATATACACCAGGAACCAACCCTAAAAGAGGAAGAAATGAGTCCAACCATATCATGTAATGCATTGGCGGGAATTACCACTCCTTAAACTCTCAAGATAGAAGGACATATCAAGAAGAAAAAGGTAATAGTGTTGATTGATTCGGGTAGTACCCATAATTTTAGTCATTGTAAGGTAGCCAAGGAATTGAATTGTTTCCTATACCCAGCACTAGAAGGTCAAGTGATGGTTGCAATTGGAGGAACTATAAAATTCTCTGGAAAATGCCATAATATCAAGCTAACCATGGGGGAATATGACTTGAATAGTACAATGCTTTCCATTCCTATGGGAGTTGTTGATGTTGTACTAGGAGTACAGTGGTTACAATATTTGGGGATGGTAGCTTTTAATTTTCAAGAACTTTTCTTGATTTTTTTTTCATAAGGAAAGGAATTCGAATTACGGGGTATCGCAGGGAAGCCAGGAAAGATAATAAGCTCTAATTTCATGACAAATCTTCTGAAGAAAGAACAATGAGGCGTAATTACACAATTATGCTCACTAGAAGTTCGAACATCAAAATAATCTATTTCTGTAGATCTCCCAAAAGTCTTCATTAGGGGAATTTTGAGGTCTAAAATGGGCCTTCTAAGAAAAATGTACAATCAAAATTCATTTTATGAGAATCAATCACATTTTAGGGGATGACATCACCCCTAATGGTTGAGGTGGAATTTCTTGAGCTAAAGGTACTTACTTGCCAAATTCTCAATGGTGGATAAAAAATCATGGTTAACCATGGTAGTGCTCTAAGTACTTTTAAAGTCAAAGTAAAGTACTCATAATAAATGTCATTTCACACTTTTTGAATAAAAATACATTATTGTCGTTTCATATTTCTTGAAAGAAACAATGCATATCTCTATACATTTATTATATTATATTATAGTATTTTTATATAGTATATTAATTACATGTTATTAGACAATTTAAATAATATAAATTTTAATTAATATGATATAACATAATTAAGAATTTATAAATTTATTTCTATATTTTATTTTAAATTATTTAAGTACAAAAGACAAATGCATTAGTTGTTCAATGATAATGACTTTTTCTTGAAAAGCTCATTCTTATTTATAGTCACATCATTGCAAATTTTTTATTAATTTTATTTTGGTACAACTTTTGAATTAAATTTAGCTATGTTACATGAATTGTGGTGCAAAAAGTGAATTGAAAATTCATAAATATTATTTTATTGGTTTAGATATTATTTTATTATTTTCTTAGGAGGCCCATTTTAGACCTCAAAATTCCCCTAATGGGACAATCATTCCAAGGTGTTTGAAACTCCCAAAGGACTCCCACCTATTCGTGATCATGATCATGATATTCATTTGATTCCAGGAAGTGTTCCTCCAAACATCAATCCTTATAGATATCCTTATGTCCAAAAGAGAGAAATTGAACGTATGATTGCAGAAATGTTAGAGGCTAGTATAATTTAACCTAGTCAAAGTTCTTTCTCTACTCTAGTAGTATTGGTGCATAAGAAGGATGGATCATGGCACATGTGTCTTGATTATAGTGAGCTCAATAATCTCACCACTAAAGATAAATTTCCCATTCCTGTGATTGATGAATTATTAGATGAATTACATGGAGAAATTTATTTTACCAATTTGGATCTTCATTCAGGATATCATCAAATTAGAATGAAGACTGAAGATATTTCAAAAACAACATTTCGAACTCAGGAGGGTCATTATGAATTTTTGGTCATACCTTTTGGCCTTACCAATGCACCTTATACATTTCAAGGGTTGATGAATTCCATTTTCAAACCCTTCCTTAGAAAATTTGTACTAGTATTTTTTGATGATATACTAATCTACAACATGTATTGGAAGGATCATGTTCAACATCTTGATAGGGTGCTCAAGCTATTGCAGGAGAAACAATTATATGCAAAAACATCCAAATGTTTCTTTCGAGTACAAGAGGTGGAATATCTGGGTCATATTGTATCTCACAAGGGTGTTAAGGTAGATCCTAACAAAATTAAAGCCATTAAGGAATGGAAATTCCCCATAACCATAAAGCAGTTGCGAGGATTTCTTGGGTTAACAGGGTATTATCGCAAGTTTGTTGAGAATTATGGGAGAATAGTAGCACCTCTAACAACATTATTGAAGAAAGATGCATTTTCATGGACTCCTTAAGCAACTAAGGCCTTTGAACATCTTAAAGAGGCAATTTTCCTAGCACCGGTCTTAGCTACGCCATAGTTCACAAAAAACTTTATTGTGGAATGTGATGCCTCGGGAAATGGAATTGGTGATGTTTTAATGCAAGAAGGAAGACCCATTGCTTTTGAAAGTTGTCCAATCAAAGAGAAAGTATTTACAGAAAACTATTTATGAGAAGGAAATGTTAGCAATACTACATGCACTAAAGAAATGGTGGCCTTACCTAATGGGAAGACACTTGAAGGTAAAAAACTGATCATGATAGTCTTAAACACTTTTTGGAGAAAATATTATCTTCAGAAGAGCAGCAAAAATGGGTCACAAAGATGTTGGGTTATGACTTTGAAATAATCTACAAAAAAGGAAAGCTAAATGTCGTTGTAGATGCACTCTCAAGAAAGAACGAAGTGATGGAAGCATTGCTTTGTGCCATTTATATTATCCAACCAGATTGCATAACCAAAGCAAGGTATGAACGGAAGAAGAACGAAGAAGTGTGGAAACTCATTTAAAATTTGCAACAAGATCCTAGTACATCTTATACATTTAGGTGGAAAAATGATTCCTTATGGTACAAATATCGCTTATATATATGTAAGAATTCCCAACTAGAACAAAATATTCTTTTGGAATTCCACACTTCTCCTTTAGGAGGACACTCGGGATTTTTAAAAACTTACCACAAGGTGAAGAAAGAATTTTTTTGGGATGACCTTAAATATGATATTCAAAATTTTGTGGTAGAATGTTTGGGTTGCCAGCAAAATAATTGAGACAATTAATACCCCTGGTCTTCTACAACCTTTATCCATTCCAAGTTAACATTTGGAGGAGATTTCAATGGATTTTATCAGAGGTTTACCTAAGTCCAAAGGAAAGAGTGTCATCATGGTGGTAGTTGATAGACTTACCAAGTATGCACACTTTTGTGCATTATCTCATCCATTTAAAGCAAGTACATTTACTACTACATTTATGGACACAATTCAAAAGCTACATGGAAACTCAAAGGTTATTGTGAGAGATAGAGATCCTATTTTTACTAGAAATTTTTGGACGGATTTATTTTCTTGTTTGGGTACTCAACTGGCTCATAGTTCATCTTATCATCCTCAATCTGATGGTCAAACTGAGATAATGAATAAATTTTTGGAAGGATATCTTCGTTTTTTTGTATCTGATAAACAAGCACAATGGGTCAAGTGTTTACCTCTTGATGAATGGCGGTATAAGACTTCCTTCCATACTCCAGCAAAAATGACCCCATTTTTGGCACTTTATGAATATCATCCACCATCCATCACATCATCTTTAAGAGAAAATTATAAGGTTCAAGTAGTGGAAGATCACATCGAGCATCAATAAGAAGTTCTCCAACTCTTAAAGGATAACCTAAATTTGGCACAAAATTGAATGAAACAATAGGCAGATAAACATTGCAGCGAGAGAAGTTTTGATGTAGGAGACTGGGTATTTTTACGGTTACGACCATACAAACAAATGTCCCTCAAGCAAGCTAAGAAGGATAATAAATTATCACCAAAGTACTATGGTCCTTACAAGGTGTTGCAAAAGATTGGTACTATGGCATGCAAATTGGAGCTTTCTGCTTCTTTACGAGTGCATATGGTTTTCCATGTTTCATGCTTAAATAAGGTTATAGGTGAAATCTTCCAGTTCAAACAATATTTCCAAAACTTGATGAGGAAGGAAAAATCATATAGGAACCTGAAGCGGTCATAGAAACAAGAACTCGATAGCTACAAAATCAATCAATTTCAGAGTATCCCATCAAGTGGAAGAACTTACCCACTAAAGATTCTACATGGGAGGATGAGAATTTTATACAGAAGCACCCAGAATTACTCAAGCATTGAGGACAACACTTTTTTGAAGGAGAGGGGCATGTTAGGTACCTATATTACTTGTTTAGTCCATTATTGTTATTAGTGTAGCCCCCTTATTGTTATTGTTGTACCCCTGTAACCCCAATATTGTTATTATTGTGCCCTTACATTGTTATTGTTAGGTCGACTAGGATTATATTGTGGGCCCATCGACTCCTATATATACAAGGAGGTTTTGGTAATTTGTATCATCCAATAATTGTTCATTTATGTAATGTATTGGAGGTTTCCCCCTTGAAGTGGATGATTTCTAAGGCATTGATCTCTCTTTTCTTCTATTTTTGAAGCTGGTTTCATAACATTACATTGTGTGCATGAGTAAGATATATTAGAAGGACTTGGAACTTATGCCTCCCATTATTCTTTCATATTCCATTCTATTTCTACTTGTATTTCACCTTGATATTGAACAAAGGATCATTTTACCTTATACAATCAAGTAGTCTGAGATCTAGTTGACTTCATTTAGGATGTTCCATGAAGTACCCGTGAATAATCGATTCCTACCTCTAGTATTCAGATTATTAAAAAATTCATTGAGGATGTTCCATGAAGTAGTAGTGGATAATTGATTCCTCCCTCTAGTATTAATTGTTGGAGATATTGGTGGAGCTTTCCTATCTTGTGAATGAAAACTATAGAGAAATACCTCATATTATGAAGTTATAGAAAAATACTGCGAGACTCCTTGTGTATGTCCCATAACTAGATAGAAATTGTGATGAAAGTTTTAATTATTATTATTTTATCATTAGCTAATTTGGACGTGAACTTGCATAATATGTAGTTTTGGAGAAATTTTCAAGTAGTGTTGAAATATAATAATGATTATTCAGATTTTGATATCGTGGCTTCTATATTTTTTTACAAGTATTGCGCCTCAACATATGAGAGAAACAAAGGAATAGTAGTTGCTTATTTTGCATATAAATTTATGGGAGTGGCACACATGAGGGTCATTCTTTCAAATAATTCATGTTAGCCAGAAATTGGGATGAGCTACATGCAAATTTTCATAATGCTCCACTTGGTAATTTGGTTAATCATGTATTTTCCAATTCTAAACATTGTTTCTGCAAGAAGACATCATGAAAAATTAAGGTTGTTTAGTATATTTTATTCTAATACTATGGTGAAGGAAATGTGTCCAAAGCTAGTATCCATCTCCCCTATCCCTCTTACTGTCACTTGATGGTGAATATTTTTGACGTGTAATGTTACTGGCAACCATCCATTGACTAATATAAAGTGTCATTATGTATGTAGAATTTTTTTTAAATCAATGCCAATATATGCAATTTTAAGGATGATATAGTTCTTTAAAGGGTGCTAGCTAAATGGATGAGTACCCACCTTATAAGCAGGTGGTTGGTATTTCTATTTTTCTACTACACTGAACATACATTTAGATAGGTTTTTGGGTTGTGTTTCCCACCTTCTAGTCTTAGAAAAACAATTTTTTTTATATCATTGTACCTTGTTGTGATCTTATACATATGTTTTGATATGATCTTATACTTGTGCCAGCTTCTTTCTTTGCACATGGAATTTTCCTAGAGTTGTGATAGCACTACCACATTGTATTAACACTAGTTGTACTCTCTGGTCTAATTGAATTTACTTTTGTGGTCATTTACCAAACAATAATAAAATTTTCCTATTTTATCTTATCAAATTACACGTCATTAGACAACTTGTAAAAGATGAAGAGGTTGAACTCCAAATATTTTACCAGACAATAGAATAATGTAGACATCTCCACCAATCCATTATGACCAAATAAGATTTTCAAATCTATAGATAATATTGGTTTATTTTCCATACTAACCATCACGAGAGGATGTAGTATAATTTTTAGTAATGTCATTTATTAGTAATAATAAAATTACTTTATCTAACATATGATGATTCGATGATGAAGAACTTCACGGTTCCCTTTTCAGGAAGCATGAAACCTTTATGTTCAATCTGTGTGTAATGTGATATTGTGTATATCATGAAATGATTTTGTTTTTTCTTGGTTGTTAATTGTATGCAATATACTCATTTAATGCAACAATTGTTAGAATTGTGAAATAGGCAAGGATGATTTTTCTAATCCAATTTATTATCTTTTCACATTCTTTATAGGGAACATAGATTTTGTTTCAACATTTTAAAAATTAAAATTAGAACCTTATCATGTACCTTCAGCTTATAGTAATGAGGATCAAGGTCTTAAATCTTGAATATCCTTGACCAAAACTATATTAGCTACCTGTTTCTAAAGCACAATCAAAGAGAGAAACAATTTTAGTTTTTATCATATGCTGACAATATTTTGATCCGTCTTTTTCTCAAACATAGATGTTTCTAGGGATTATGTTCAAGGTGTTGAAGTCCGATATAAACTCAAAGCGTGATTGTTGAATTTTCAAAACAATTTTTGCAGGCGTGTAGTTTGGTTGTGGTTATTCCAGGATAGATATTATAAAGCAATTTGAGAATCTTAAAATTTTTATTTGGAAATATAAACAATTTATTGGTGATTTTAGTAGCAATTAAATTCCTTATTCTATTTTGATACGAGGGTGCATAAATTTCATCAAATATACATTATCTACATTCAATAACTATGAAAACACTAATATCTTTGTCTTTGACTAGAAACAATTTAGCAATTGGAAATTTTGGGCATGGTTTTTACAGGTTTATATCTTATTGTGCTGGTATCACTTCAAAAACCCCCACAATTTGTATGTGTGTGTCTGTTTCTATTGTGTCAAGCCCTAAAATTGAACCTTCTTTGTTGAGTAATCATTTTTGGTCATTTTCTTTTGCATTTAAATCATTGAATGTTTAAATTTTCCCTTGTTTCGAAATTATCGGGTATGAAATGTATGATCATAGATCACTTATTTTCTTATATTAACAATTAAATGTTGGTTTAACATGGATTGTTGCATGAATGCAATGCTTGAGCCCAAGTAAAATGATGATGATATCAAATATTTTGTGGATATTATGGAATAAGGTGACCAAATGACTGAAAATGACCTCAAATCCACTTCTCATAGCTTTATCAACTGAGAGCTAGTTTACAATATTGCTAAGGTAGAAAATGTTCATAGAAGCGATTCTAAATTGGATGATGGAGGAATTCCTGGTCATTCTTATCATTCTGGAAATAATAGTACAAAAGATGATGAGAACATGCTTGGGAATTCCATGAATAATAGTGAACAGTCTAGGGCTTCCAAGGAGAGAAAAATATTTTCACAACACAAATTAAATACAAATAATTAGTGTGATAAACTAGGAAAAAGTAATGGCTGGCCTAAATCTGGCTATTATGACCCGTTAATGCGTGAACCTTCTTATTGGTATGTTGTTCCAACATTTTTTCTTGTAGTTAGGATTTGAGAACCTTCTGACTGATTAACATGATTTTTTTCCAAAAGGAAACTTGAGTTCTAATGGTGGAATGGTAATATTGTGATGACTATTTGAATATAGTTGGGCCTCATAGTTAAGAACATGTGTTTCTTTCTTAGTGGTCATAGATTTGAATATAGCGGAGGGTTCGGTAGGGTATGTACAACTATGGACACTAAGTAGTGAAATCCCTCTACAAAGGGGGTTCCTTGTCCCACAAGCGAACGAGTTTCATAGGTCAATTTGGTGTCTGGCTAGTCTATACCATTAATAATTGATTATTATTATTTTTTGTGTTGGTGTTATTTATTTCCCATGTTAACTAGTCTTCATTTCTCATCTACAAATCATATTGTAGCCTTCACTTGCGTTTAAGGTTTTAAAATTTACCTATTATCACTCAAGATGAATTGTTCCAAAGTTCATATTGATTGATATTTCATTGATAGTTCATGGATAAACTAGTAGATATTGAAAATCAATAGTTCATGAGTGCTACATTCAAACTTAGCACGTGATTTCAGGATTTAATTCCTTTGAGTCAAGGCTTAGGCATGTTTCTTGTGAACCAAACCATCATGTTTGTCACTTTTCTGCGGAAAAATTTGAAATTGAGTGAATAAAAGGAAAGTGTATTGAAATTTTCTAAGTTTGGAAACTTTAACCTCCTATTTTTGATTCCCATTCTTAGTGTGTCTAATAGTCAAAAGCATGTGTTTTCACCTTGGAGGTTATAAGATCAATTTCAAAGATGTAGGGTGTGAACACCTTCATAGAGTAAGTAGAAAAATAATTGTGAGGAGGGGTCTCCTGTGACCCATAAAAAAGGGTTTGATAAGTGAATTGGACATCAGAATATGTTACAAATTTAAACTTATATATTATTATTATTGTTATAAAAGAAAAATTTATGTTTAATTCATGTATGCAATCTAGTTATAATAATTATTAACATATTAAATAAACCTGCCATAAAACGTTGTCCTTGTTCTTTGTCACCAAACTATTTGCACATTCATATTACTCGATATATTGTTCATTGGCATCACTTGAGTTGCAGGAGTTGCATTTTCCAAGAATATTGTACAAAAAAATTCCTATTTTGTGACTACCAAGTTGAGGCAACAACTATGGATCCATATTACAACTCAATAATCGATTGCATTTTGTTTCAATTTATTTTTGTGATACATGGTTGTAGTGACAACATTAATATAGTGTTGCAGATTAATTCACATTTTGTTCTATGAATGACATTTCCTTTGTGTACCTTAAGAAAGAACATATATGTGTTGTAACTTGTGGGGGATAATATGACCATTAAGGTAAATTTGGTACATTATTTTTTACTTAATTATATTATATATGTGTTCCCAATGATTACTCAATGTTATAAAAAATATTTGATATAGACTCAAGTAATATCATGGATGATCCTGAGCCTAAACATTTATTGAAAGAATTTATTGTCTATTTTGTAGATATAGGATGCAAATAGGTCATAAACCGTACAAATTTGAAGGACACACAACACTTGTCTATTTAGTTTTTCCCAATCATAAAGAAAATATCTACGAATTCGATTTCTAGAAATGGTATTCACATAAGTGATTTTTTGAAGCCATACCTCGTCACATAATTATTTAAAGGGTGATAGCCTAATGGAAGAGCACCTACCTTATAAGAAAGATGTTGGTGGTTCAATTCCACTATTCCCTAATATGCATTAATGGATGATATCATATTTTTTTTAATTAAATACTTTTTATATTGATTATTTCAATGGTGAGCTAATTTTCTCAATTCATTGTTTATATTGTCTCTAAAGAGACAAATGTGATATTGTATTTATTTTTAAATATATTTTTTTATTGTCTCTAGAGAAACAATAGCAAGGACTAAACACATATTTTATCTATACAATACAAGGAAAAAGACCCTCTAGCAGAGGTTATAACGAAAGTTTTTAGTGTTATAAAATTGGCCAAAATTGTAAAAAGATTAATTGCTAGAACATCTATTTTTCTTGATGTGCTATCTGTATTTTTTTTACATGATCTCCTCTCAGCCATTTCTTTATCAATATGAAACCTATACCATACCATGCATTAATATATTTTATCAATAAATCACACACTTTTCAGGTAAAAAAAAAAATCAAGAAAATGGTGCGCCTTTCAATAAGTACACACTGACCTTAGTGCAGTGTGTTCTTATAAACGCACCAGCAAAACAGTAGAAACACCGTATGTTTCTCTTTGTCAACAAGGAGAATAGGCGCGTTAAATGTTAACCAACGCACCGATGAACACTGAAAATTAATAAAAATACTCTAGTGTTAGTTTTGTAGCATATGATGTCGTGGAGGAGGTGGTGCAACATGTTCTTATAAACACATCGAGAAAACAGAGACCATTGTACGGTGCTCTCTATCAGCAAGGAGACCTAGTGCATTATATGTTAATTGGTGCACCGATTAACATAGACATAAAATAAAAAATTATTTTTATCAAACAGTATGTGTGTAGTGTGCTATAATGAAATAGCGCACAGGTGCATTAATTTACACAGGGTGCACAGATTTAAAAAAAAATGTTTTTAAACTTTTTTTATTAAACAGTAGGTGCACATTACCTTGTAATAAAATAGTGCACCAAGCACTATTTTACACAGGGCACACTAATTAAAAAAAATCTTTTTTTTTTTAAATTCACGCAAGGGCCAACATGGATTGGGATTCGACTCTACAAGTTGTCTCGTGGGTTAGATTTCATAGGCCTATATATATAGCAATACAAAACCTATAAATATAAAATGAAAATCCATAATTCTAAAGTCACAGAAACAAGAAGCAAGGGCATAAACAAAAATAATAGAGGGTTTAGCGTAATAATGGATTTATTTATTTTTTTCTCTGAAAATGAGCAATAAAATTTAATTTTTTTACTTATGAGGTATTATATAAAACAGAAGCTGTGAAAAAAACAATTATTACAGTAAAATTTAATCACCAGATGGTTTGAAATTATATACAAGGTTTGAATCACAAGATGTTTGGAATTCTGATTTTCTGAATAGTTCTGTTCGAAACTATTTCGTTGCTCCATAGTGCTCTCCTGCTTTCTTGC